>JAJJWX010001791.1:0-320000 GCA_023529315.1 Papaver bracteatum | reverse complement strand
TCCCCTTACTTGTATACTATTTTCTCTGAAACTCTATCTGCTCTCCCCTTACTTGTATACTATTTGCTCTGAAACTCTATCTGCTGATATTGATGCAGACTCTAGGAGAAGCCTTGTGCAAGGTGTTGATACATGAAAATTATTACCCTTAACAGGGCTATATAGAACAGACCATATTCAAATAAGGTCGTTTTTTTAGAAATAATGTTAGCTGCTACAAAAACTTGACAAAAGAAAATTTGAAAAAGAAAATAAATATTGCTCGAGGAAAACATTTGGGGACTCTGTCACACAACTGCACGACCATAAGAGTCAGTAGTCCATAGATAACCTGAGAACGATTCGCTACGGCTACGTACACTAAGTTATATATAGATCAGCAACCATTAAACACACTCTAATTGCGCGTTCATGATTCATCGATCAGACTCTAGTTCCTATCTCCTTCCAACTCAAGGATACTAAGGTACGAGTCTATACAACGGATCATATTAGGTCGTTTTTTGGAGAAATAATGCTGCTACAAAATTTCACAAAAAAAATATATTTAAAAAAGAAATGGAATAAAACTGGTTAGTCACGTGTAGAGGTGTAAACTGGGATGTGCCAGCACGAGCACAACCCAGCACAACACACTAAAATTTGAGCACAGCCCATCCCAACACGTGACTTTGCCCAGCACAGCACAACACGTTAGTTAAATGAGACGTACTGAGTTTGACTAATTGGCACAGTCACCCAGCACAGATTAGCACGTGGCACGACACATCAAAACACGTTAAGAAAGCACGTCTAATGTGTATAAAATACTACAAAACATAACACAATACATCACATTTTGTGTATATTTCAATAAAAACCCTTTGTTCTAGCCAATTATTGATATTTTATCATCGTTTTGTCGACTTATTTTCATAATAATACATATAATACCTAAATATTTGGAAAACATTTATATTGGAAAACATAAAATAAACGTGCCAGGCACAGCACAACGCGGCACAACACGTTTATTTTTCTGGCACAGTCCAGCCCAGCAAGCCTTATAGCACGACACATCATGGCACGTCGTAATCTCCGGCACAGCACGTCACGGCATGGCACATAGGCACGTGATTTTGTGGGCTGTGTTATGCTGGGCCGGCACGTTTTATATCTCTAGTCACGTGTATTTTAAAATATGGACAAACACCTTACCAAATTCATCAACAGTCAAGGACAATGAAAGAATGCATGCTTGAACATGTGAACGTTTTTTATAAAATGGGATGTTACATTTCAAGGAGTCTAGCCAAAAGGGTTCTTAACCTACAGCTGAAAAAAACGACATTTCGTACAGAAGGACAGACCACGCCAATATTTCCATTTCTTTTCTTTGCATCTAAATAGAAATTTACTGTAAGACATGCATCTAGTCGGTTTGTTTTGGATAACTTCATTTATTCTGATTTGCATGTCAATGGAAGGCCTATATCTCTCTCGCATAAAAGCTGTTTGCTATAGACAAATGATAATTGACAACTTCCCGTCAGCCAATATACATATTCATATGATAAACGTTTACAAAAAGGAAAATATGGTTATGATAAATATTTTAATATAAGTCGCATGATCAGTATCTACATATTCAGAATATCACAATTAGCCAAGGAGCCTCCATCCTACCAGTGTTCTGATAAATTACTGTTCTTCTCCCTATTCTTTTGTTTTATATATAAGCTGTTCTTCTTCCTTTTGAAGTTAGCAACACCAGCAGCTAAATATGATGGATATGTCAATCATCGATCAACACTACTTCCAGTTATTCGAAAGGATTGCAGGTTTTTAGCTTTGATATCCTTCCTCTACTGTATCTGGTTTTTTATTAAACGGCCAAGGAACATGAAAACCCACTTCCACGAGCAAAAGCTAACACCAGCATCGCCGCCTTAAGTTGCAGGTTCGTGGCCAATAGTAGGTCATCTTCCTCAGCTAAATGGATCTACTCCTCTATTCCAGATCCTTGCCGACATGTCTGACAAGTACGGACCTATTTTCATCGTCAGATTTGGTATGTATCCGACCCTAGTTATAAGTAGTTGGGAGATGTCTAAAGAATGCTTCACTACCAACGATAGGTTATTTGCTTCTCGTCCACCTAGTGCAGCTGGGAAGTACCTCACGGAAGCCATGTTTGGCTTTTTGCCGTATGGTCCTTATTGGCGGGAGATCCGTAAGATCGCTACACTCCAGTTACTATCTCATAAACGCCTCGAGTTGCTTAAGCCTAACCCTTACTTAGAGATAAACAATTGCATGATAACATTATATGATTGTTGGTTGGAACACCGTAATCAGATAAAGCAGAATGATACAACAAGCTTAACTACTTCCGTTAAGGTCGATATGAGACAAGTTTTTGCAGAACTAACCTTGAACGTAGTGTTGAAAACTATTGTAGGAAAAACCCTTTTTCTTAAGAACAAGAAGGAGATCACCACAAAAGAGGAAGAAGAGGGTGAAAAGCTGTACAATTCCATCCTAAAATTCTTCGAACTGGCAGGGGTATTAGTTGCGTCTGATGCTATTCCGTTCCTTGGGTGGCTTGATGTGGATGGGCAAAAGAAAAAAATGAAGAGAGTCTCCAAGGAGATGAACTTGATCGTTTCAAAGTGGCTTGAAGAGCATCAGGAGAAAAAACAACTTCAAACAATAGAATCCGATGGAGCAGAAAGAGAGGCTAATGATGATGAGAATCATGACTTCATGGACATGTTGATGTCAGTTCTCGACCAAGAAAATGAAGATCTATTCTTCGGTTACACTCGAGATACCGTCATCAAAGGAACATGTCTGGTATGTAATCATCTCATCAATATGTAATATGCTTATATATCGATGCTTGTTTCGTGGAGTTGTAAAATTCTATTGGAATTTGCAGAGCCTTATACTAGGTGCATCGGAAACTACGTCAGTTACATTGACATGGGCTCTCTCACTAATACTCACCAATCCTAGTGTCTTAAGAAAGGCTCGGGATGAACTCGACACCAAAATTGGCAGGGAAAGAAACGTAGAGGGACACGATATCGATGATCTCGTCTACCTCCAAGCAATCGTCAAGGAAACTCTCAGCATGTCAAATTTGATGATTTTGTCTTTGATTGGGTGAATTTATTTAGAGAGTAGTCCTTTGTAAACTATCTAGTCGCCTATCTTCGTGTATATTTGGAGGGTGCTATCTTGGCACTCTTTTTTTTTTTTTTAATATATCCTTTGCCTTTTTCAAAAAAAAAAAAACAAACTCTCAGACTGTACCCTCCTGGCCCAGTCTCTGTACCACACGAGGCTACAAAAGACTGCATTGTTGCGAAAATGATATATGTCCCCCAAAGAAATCCCCCACAAACGTCCCCCACCTCACATACCATACCAAATGGACCCCCCTGCATTTCCCCATCCCCATTTCTCATAGAAAATCTTGCTAAATGAATGGACAAGATTGATGCCACCTAATGGTGGACAAATTTGGTGGAAGCCTAGCACTTCCGGCATTGTTGGTGGGTATGAAGTGAAAGCAGGTACACGCTTGTTGGTTAACCTGTGAAAACTCCAGCGTGACCCTCGAGTGTGGTCAAACCCTTTAGAGTTCAAGCCAGAGAGATTTCTTCCACAGCTGGATGCTGGGATTGGTGGTGAAACAGCATACATAGATTTCAGAGGTCAGCACCACGAGTACACACCATTTGGATATGGAAGAGGGATATGCCCAGGAATAGACTTTGGCCTTCAGACGCTTCATATGACACTGGCCCGTCTGCTACATGCATTTGATTTCGACACAGGCGGAGGACTTGTAATAGACATGGCAGAAGGTCCTGGTTTAGCCATGCCCAAAGTAACCCCACTTGAAGTTCACCTTATTCCACTTGACGATGGATAATCTCTCTAAGTCGCTACCTGAAGTGGGCAAATTAAACTCTATACAAACATATTTCATGCTGTAAAAGTAACTCTAAACACAATGTTTGGCTTAAGGTAATTGCTGATTAGTTTATGATAATCCAGTTTAGTCTAATGTAGATTATGGTATGATTATTGATTTAATCATTTATATAATCCTGTTTATTGTTAAGCTAATCTTTACATGAGCTGTCCTATGTGTTGTCCATTGAAGCCATGAGGTGTCCTCCAACTCATGATGGAAAGGTTGGAGTGACATGTGGCTAGCATGACAAGGACTCACTTCTAGCCTGTAGAATATGCCTTGATGACCATCAACTTTCGGCTGCACTTTCGGCTGCTTTATGTTTAGTGTAGTGGCACTTTGCTGTCAGTGAAGTAATGGGGAAATGCTTTCGGCTAAGTAGTGGGGCAACTTGTAGCTGTCGGTGGAGTGTAGTATGTCGACACTCTTCATTACTATGTCTCATTTCTTTCACTATATAAGGCCATGTTGTTTCATTGTAATAGCATCCCAAAACAGTGAGAAACAAGAGAGAAAGAGAGAGTATGAGTAGTGAATAGAGAGAGTAAGAGCAAGAACAAGGTCTTGTTCTTGAGAGGAGTTTATACTCTTGTAATCTTGTTCAAATCATAGTGCAACGTTATCGTCGTCTTCCAAAGTGGATGTAGATCATCTTGATCGAACCACTATAAATCCTTGTGTTGTGTGTGTGCCTATTTTACATTTGTTTTCATTTCTATTTTAATTCTCCATTGATTGTGCTTAGAAGAGCCATTGGTCATAACAAATTGGTATCAGAGCTCCGGGTAAAAACGATCTACGATGGCGCCAAAGTATGAGATTGAGAAATTTGATGGAAGAAATGATTTCAATTTATGGAGGCTAAAGATGAGGGCTGTTTTGGTGCAACAAGGTTTGGTGAAAACTTTGAAGGGGAAAACGGCTCTAGCAGAAACATTGAAGGAAGAAGAAAAAGAAGAACTCATGGAGAAAGCACATGGATTGATTCTATTGTGTTTGAGCAACGAGGTCTTGAGAGAAGTGGCGATGGAAACGACACCGGACGGGCTATGGAACAAGTTGGAAAAAAGGTATATGACTAAATCCGTAACTAATCGTTTATATCTTAAGAAGAAATTACATACTCTTAAAATGCATGAAGGAACGTCTATTATAAATCATATTGATGATTATAATAAAATTCTCTTAGATTTGGCAAATATTGATGTCAAAATTGAAGATGAAGACCAAGCTTTGGGTTTGCTTTGTTCCTTACCACCATATTATGAAAATTTTGTTGATACCGTAATGTATGGAAAAAATACAATTTCCATGGAAGACGTTAAAGCGGCCTTGAACTCTAAGGAGTTAAAGAAGACGGGTATCGACGATAAAGATAATTCGGGAGATGGGTTGTTTGTTAGAGGAAGAGGAAACCAAAAAGGCGGTTTTGATAGGAGTAGATCAAAGTCAAGGTCTAAATCAAAATCCGGTAAATTCTATTGCTTTCATTGTAAGGAAAAGGGGCATTTCAAGAAGGATTGTCCAAAATTGAAGATTGTCGAGAAGAATACCAACCAAGGCACCGCAGCAAATGTTGAAGCAGAAAGTGATGATGGAGCGGTTCTCATGGTTCATACCGAAAGCTCGGAGAACGGGTGGATTCTTGATTCGGGTGTACTTTTCACATGTGTCCTCATAAAGAGTGGTTTACTACTTATCAAGCTAGAGAAGGTGGTAAAGTTCTTATGGGAAACAATGTCACTTGTAAAGTGGTGGGTGTAGGTACAATTCAAATTAAGATGTATGACGGTATGGTGAGGACTTTAACTAAAATTAGGCATGTTCCGGACCTGAGAAGAAATCTTATTTCTTTGGATACGCTTGATTCAAATGGCTGCAAGTATCAAGGTGAAGGTGGAGTTATTCGTGTCTCAAGAGGAAGTCTTACAATAATGAAGGGCGAGAGAATTAATGGTCTTTATACGCTGCAAGGTACTACTGTGACGGGTGATGCAGCGGTATGTTCTTCAAGTTCTAATGATGATACTACCAAGTTGTGGCATATGCGGCTAGGGCATATGAGCGGGAGGGGGTTGGTTGTTTTGAGCAAGCAGGGATTGCTTTGTGGTCATAAAATAGGCAAGCTTGATTTCTGTGAACATTGTGTCTTTGGAAAGCAGTGTAGAGTCAAGTTTAGTACAGCTATTCATAACACCCAAGGTATTCTGGATTATATTCATTCTGATCTTTGGGGTCCTTCTCGGGTCGATTCACATGGTGGTGGTAGATATATACTGACGTTCATTGATGATTTCTCAAGGAAAGTATGGGTATTCATACTTAAACACAAAGATGAAACTTTTGTCAAGTTCAAGCAATGGAAGACTATGGTTGAGAAGCAAACCGGAAGACAAATCAAGTGCTTGAGGACAGACAATGGTTTGGAATTTTGTGGGGGTGAGTTCAACGAGTTCTGCAAGGAGCAAGGGATTGTGAGACACCGCACAAATAAAAACACCACAAAGAAATGGTGTTGCGAAAGGATGAACAGAACCATAATGGAGAAGGCACGGTGCATGCTCTCCAATTCCAGGTTACCAAAGCAGTTTTGAGCAGAAGCAACAAACACATCAGCTTATTTAGTGAACAGATCTCCATCGACTGCCATTGAGTGCAAGACTCCAAATGAAGTTTGGACAGGTTCGCATGCTAACTATGAAGACTTGAAGATATTCGGATGTCCAGCCTATGCTCATGTGAATGAGGGGAATCTAGAGCCTAGAGCAAAGAAGTGTATATTTCTTGGGTATGCAAAGGGCGTGAAATGCTACAGGTTATGGTGTCCAGCAGAAAGATCAAACAAGTTTCTTATCAGTAGAGATGTGAAATTTGATGAGCAATCGATGTTGAAGCCAAAGAATGAAGAACTAGATGGAGAAGCTGAAGAGGGTGTTAGTGATAAGGTGGATCTTGGTGACAAGGTGGAACTTGAGGTGCAAGTTCAAGGAAGCAATAAGACTGTTGTTTCTGATGATGATGATGATCAAGATATTGTGCAAGAACCGCCTGGGAAGAAGAAGCACAAGGTCATCAGTACAATCTTGCAAGAGACAGAGATATGAGGGAAGTTAGAGCACCTCAAAGATACGGCGATGCTGATTTGGTTGCATATGCATTTGCAGTAGGTGAGAGCATAGATAGGGATGATCCAACAACCTATGAAGAAGCAATCGGTGGTGAAGAATCAGCAGAATGGGGAGCATCCGCAATTGAAGAAATTGAGTCTCTTGACAAGAACGGCACTTGGGAGATAGTTGCAAGACCAAAAGGGCAGAATATTGTTGGAAGCAAATGGGTCTTCAATAAGAAACAAGGTACTTAAGATGGTGAAGGAACAAGGTACAAGGAAAGGCTTGTGGCAAAGGGGTTTACGCAAAGAGAAGGCATTGACTACAATGAGGTATTCTCTCCTGTTGTTAAACATAGTTCTATTAGAACATTGCTTGCTATAGTTGCTTTGAAAGATCTAGAATTGGAACAACTAGATGTCAAGACATCTTTCCTTCATGGTGATTTGGAAGAGCGTATTTATATGCAACAACCAAAGGGGTTTGAAGTTCCTGGCAAAGAAGATCATGTATGTTTGTTGAAGAAATCTTTGTATGGTTTGAAGCAATCTCCAAGGCGTTGGTATAAACGTTTTGACACGTTTATGGTGGCAAATGGCTATGACAGGAGTAAGTATGATATTTTGTATATCACAGAAACTCCAAGATGGTTCATTTGTGTATTTACTCTTGTATGTTGATGATATGTTGATTGCTTGCAAAGACATGTCAGAGATACAGAAGCTGAAGGAAAAGTTGAGTAGCGAGTTTGAGATGAAGGATTTGGGCGCAACAAAGAAGATACTGGGCATGAAGATTCATAGAAACCGAGCTGAAGGCAAGTTGAATCTATCCCAGAAGGCTTACATCGAGAAGGTGTTGGAGTGGTTTGGTATGAAAGATGCAAAACCAGTAAGTACTCCTTTGGCAGCTCATTTTAAACTTTCTAGAAAGCTATCACCTCAAACCGCAGATGAGGCAGAGTATATGTCTCGAGTTCCATATGCAAGCGCAGTTGGTAGCATCATGTATGCTATGGTTTGTACAAGGCCGGATATCGCACAAGCTGTGAGTGTGGTAAGTAGATACATGGGAAGTCCCTAAAGGCTCATTGGCAAGTTGTAAAGTGGATTTTGAAGTATCTAAGGGGAAGTACAAATGTTGGTTTAGTGTTTGATAAACACTATGGTGATTCGACAAATGTTGTGGGTTATGTTGATTCTGATTATGCAGGTGATCTTGATAGAAGAAGGTCATTGACAGGTTATACTTTTACATTGTGTGGTAGTACTATCAGTTGGAGGTCGGTTTTGTAACGCACAGTTTCATTGTCTACAACTGAGGCAGAGTACATGGCAACCGCGGAACAAGTGAAGGAAGGTATATGGTTGATGGGTTTGGTTGGTGATTTGGGTTTCAAGCAAGAGAATGCAACTTTGTTCTGTGATAGTCAAAGTGCCATTCACTTGACCAAGAACCATATGTATCATGAGAGAACGAAGCACATCGATGTCCGGTATCATTTTATCAAGGATGCAGTTGAGGAAGGTAGGATAGCGATGCTAAAGGTTCCTACAGCGGATAACCCTGCAGACATGTTGACGAATCCAGTTCCAAGTATCAAGTTCAAGCACTGCTTGGACTTGGTTGGTGTCAACAGGTGTTGAGATCCCTTGTGGGGCTGAGCGAAGACGATGATGATGAGCGGTGATGGTATTCAAGTCAAGGTGGAGATTTGTAGAATATGCCTTGATGACCATTAACTTTCGGCTGCACTTTCGGCTGCTTTATGTTTAGTGTAGTGGCACTTTGCTGTCAGTGAAGTAATGGGGAAATGCTTTCGGCTAAGTAGTGGGGAAACTTGTAGCTGTCGGTGGAGTGTAGTATGTCGACACTCTTCATTACTATGTCTCATTTATTTCACTATATAAGGCCATGTTGTTTCATTGTAATAACATCCCAAAACAGTGAGAAACAAGAGAGAAAGAGAGAGTGTGAGTAGTGTATAGAGAGAGTAAGAGCAAGAACAAGGTCTTGTTCTTGAGAGGAGTTTATACTCTTGTAATCTTGTTCAAATCATAGTGCAACGTTATCGTCGTCTTCCAAAGTGGATGTAGATCATATTGATCGAACCACTATAAATCCTTGTGTTGTGTGTGTGCCTATTTTATATTTGTTTTCATTTCTATTTTAATTCTCCATTGATTGTGCTTAGAAGATCCATTGGTCATAACATAGCCTCATTTTTTAAAAAAAGAAAAATCTGTTTTCATTCATTATTAAGGAGGTGAGGAAATAGAAGTTGATAACATGTCATGCATTTCCTTTATGGTGGGACTGTTTTCTATTTCTTCTTCTAATCTGATTAACAAGAACTATTTGTTCTTGTGATGGTGTATAAGCAGCTTATGAACTGAAATATGCTTGTATACATGATGTTTTGTTGCAGAACATGTTAAGACTAGAGTTATTCTTAATTTCAGCTAATGGGTACTTTATGATCATCTTTATGCATAAAGTTTCTTGATTAAGGAGATGAAATTCTAACAGGTACAACTTTTCATGTTTGACATGATCTGCCATCCATGGACACACTGCATTTTTTGAGTATGTGTTAAGCTTAGTGCCAAAAGATACCCTTACTTGTCTGCTCTGCAGAAGACTTTGCCATTGCGGTCTCTGGATAATTGTTCACACCTGCTACATGAGTTATTCGAAGACGCGAGTCTGGGACCCTTTTCATGCCTCGCTAAGTATTATATTTTATCATAAGAAATGTGAAAAGCTAGAGATTGAAATGTAATTCACAGAGCACAACCGATTAGTACTTAAAGTGGCATGAGGTTAGAATAAACTCCAATAGTGTTAGGCAATACAAAAGTGTTATAATGCTGACCTTCGAAATATAATGACTGAAATTTGCCTGATGTCAACCTTGATATAAATTGTCTTTATGCAAGTATATGATACCAAGGCATATATAGGTTTTGCAATCAACTGCAGCACAATTAGGTTGTCCTAGATCTGTCACATGACAACCTATGGCTGTGGTTCAGATCAGATACTAATGGTGATCCTTGTCTGGACCTTGAGTGATTACTTTTTGAACTATAATGCTTAATTAACAAACATACGTTCAGGAAGCCTATATGTAGCTTGGTGCGAAAGGGATTTAAGGTTAGAAACTAGTATTGAATTTTATGTTCCTGACACTATAGCAGGTAATCTTGTCCGTTAACATATGAATCAAAATTGTACTTGTAATTGGAAAATTTCTGCAAGATGAGCAGCTGGAATACAAAAAAATTTCTGTTTATAATCGTTAAGTAGCAATGTGAAGGACCTGTGAATAATGCATTTAGTCCGCTGGTCCGGATCAAATGGATGCGCTCCAAAGGGTAAACCTTCATTATCTGGTCATTTAAGGAAGCCATACTTATTTTTGAGCTTCCTATACCTCTCAGGTAGTCAGGTTATAGTATATTATTTTTTTTCCTTGGTCGACAACATGATTTCATTCTGTTATGTCAGTTTGCCTACTTGTTCGGAAAATTTTATTCCCCGGAAGTAGCAAACTAAAGTTGTTCGGAATGGTGGTTACAACCACCAGCTATGTTAATTCCTCACTTAGAGAATGATGTAAGATTATCCTCTGTTTAATATATTAGCCTCTTTGTTCAAAATAAATAAATAAAGTGTATTTACTGGAATAGCATGTCCAAAAATTACCTGAAATGGAAAATATATTGGTGCTGCTTATGATACCCAATTTACCTTTTATATGCAGGGGGATGATGGCATCCTACTCATCAGAGATGAATACGCTAACCATGATTCTCTTGGACATGTCGGAGAAAGCTCTAGCAGTTGATGACATTGACAACTAAGGTTCTGACAGGGTTGTTTGAAGGTGGGTTTCAACCGTATCCTCCTTGTTATCGGCCAGACCTCGTCATCAGTCATACGTCACATTCGGATTTTAGCGGTTTGAAAAACCTCCTTCAAGTCTAAGAAGTGGAAGGATTGCAGATAAGAAAGGAAAGAGATGGATTAAAACTAATGTATTTACCGTAGCATTTTAGAAATATTTGGGTATGGGGAACTTTAGAACAAATCATGCATTTTAGAAATAGTTGGGTATGGGGAACTTTAGAACAAATCATTTCTCGACTGCATAAAAAAGGAGATCGTGCCTAATACACACAATAACAAAACACAGATGTTTAGTGAAGTATAATTAAGTTGCTCCACAGAAGTGGTTTATTTATTAATTTATCGCTGTAGTTGCTTTTTCGTTATCTCAACTTCTTCCTACCGAAGAAGTTACCTATAGCGCTTTGGTAATGGAGCCTGCTACTGAAATCTAAAGCTCAAATAATTCAATACTTTTATGACATGAAGGCGAGTGATTAGACATATTTGTTGGTGACTAGTTGTTGAGATTCTGTCTTTTGCAAGAAAAAGGTGCGTGTTATTACACTCAACTACCAATATTTATATATAGGGAAGCCAACTTGTGTGCGTGTGGTATCTATATGCTTGTTCATAAATGTTCTCAATGAGAGATCTTATTGTAGTAACGCAAAGGCCCTAGAATAATAAAAATAACTAATGATAACAATAAATAACGGGAGTTGGTTCTACATCTGTTTATACCACAAAACAAGGTAGCAAGGAAACAAACAATACAAGTCAGTGGAAGCTACAACTCCTTACATTAGCACTGGGTTACAATACAAGTCAGTGGTCACATTAGCACTGGGTCAGCTTCTAAGTCGTCTAGGGTGCAGGCTTCAGTAAACCATAAACCCTTTCATCTGGCAAGCGACTTGCCTTACCAATTGAAAGGATAACGCTGACAAAGAGAGATAACAAAGTCAAAGAAACAGAGGTAGTGAGTGCAAGCATTAATAAGGTTTGCTGCCCGGTAAAGAATCAAGCTATTCCAATAAACATGAGAAGTGACACACATCCCGAGGGCACAATCCCGCGGGTTGTACCACAAGAGAGAGAGGGGACAATCCCCTTGGGAGTTGTGCTGCGGTACAACCCGCGGAATGTAAATCATTTTCCAACAAACAGTCCAATCAATATTCAAGACTGCATCTGTCAAAACCTTTGGTATTCGTACTGCATCCATACATCAGTACCTTTGGTATTTCTATTCCAACAAACAGTCCAATCACTATACAAAGGAAGCAAGTTGAGGATGTGAATCTTGTGATGAAACACAAAATAAATTGTGCACTTATCTAGATCTAGAATAAAGAAATATTTGTTCAACTCTGGCAAATGTCTATCTGCAAAAAAGAAATATTAATCAATTGATACATAATGTTTGAATGTACTTTTCAAGTCATTTTTTCCTCTATAAATAAACACGTTTCATGGAGCACATAAATCCACCACTAAAGTTTCTAAAGTCCATACTCAAATAAGCAAGCATAATGTCTTCTTCTTCCGGGAGTTCCCAAGTTTGGTGTCTTCTCTTTGCAATAATTGCTTTGTCTCTCTACACTGGTACGTAATTATCATCAAATCGTGGAATATGGATGGCAAGATATCCTCATAATTAAAATAAATTGTTTTCTTCATCCAGTATAATAAGTTGATCGTTAAATTTGGTCTCTTTAATGTGTTTGCTGTTTAGCAAATGGATTTCGTGTGTTTCTGTTTCACATACATGTAGAACCAATATTTAGTTGCTAGCTATCTAATTGTGTGCAATTGATGACGTACATGCAGAGACCGCAGCTATTGATTTTACAAATTGCAGAGAAGGAGAAAGACGTATACAATCACCTATATGGGGACATAGTTTATCAAAGGAAAATTGCGATCACGGTCGACGTTGGTGCCAAGATGAATGTGCAAAGACTGGTCAGACTATTGTCTACGAAGAATGCCATAATCCCAGACTTTATGGCACCGTGATAGTAGCCTGCTGTGGATCTCCACCTCCACCGTGCCCTTCTCCAACCACCGCCACCTTCATCAAGGTGATATGACATCATCAACTGCAGCACAAGGAGTGAAATTTGTCGTCATTGGCTAGCTGCAGCTAATGTGATGGTATGACAATATTGATCAGTCAAAATAAGCAGCGTGTACTTTTACTTTTTACTATGTTTGTTTCGTGTTTTTCTATTTCCATTGATGATGTATTTGTATCATAAATAAATTGCTAGAGTTGATGATCTACAGACTACCGTATGGTGGAGTGGTAGACACACTAACTAGCTAATAATCATGTTATGCCTTCCGTTGAAATAATAATAGTACTATTTGTGATATTTTTCTTTTCGTCAGTGAGAATTGGATCACTTTATAAATTTTGTGTTTTCTTGATTTCCCTTATAAATTCCATGCTCAAGTAAAAACAGAAATGGAGAAACAGATAACTAAGACCTTCTTGTACAAATTATCGACTCATGGACATTTACTGAATCTAAAATACGAACAAGAGAAGAAGATGAAGAAATTCCTCCTGCTATTAATTTTACACGTCAGTGGTATCGATCTACTGTTTTGTTGAACCGCTTCCCTGTGGGTGAGATTTTTTTTTCAAGAAAGTGTAATCTATAATCGTGTAGGCCAAGTCCCTATAGGAAGAGCAAAACATGAGATTTCCCATTTCTACAAGGTCATAGATGGAATGGACCAAGTGTCAAACCCGAAGGGATAAATTTACCAGTTATCCCATCGCACAGTGTTAGTGATAGTATCTCCATTTCAAAATCAGAGGGAGTAGTATTTAAAGATGGAGTGATGTTAGATCCTTTAAACATAGTAGCACAAGTCATTTAATTAAGCCTTATTTGTTTCCAAAACTTCCGAGTTTCCTCAGCAGAGATGAATAAACTGGCCATGATTCGTTTCGACATGGTTCCTACGGGTTGTGCAAGGCTTTGTCCGGCCGGCGTAAAAACTATGTCAATCTTTCGGGAGTTAACATTGTCTCCTACCCGACCCGGTAATTGCTACTGGCAAAGAGTTTTGGTCTTTGGGTAAAGCTCTAGGATATATGATTATGGACTACGTTAGTGCATATACTTGCTGCTACGCGACATAAACATATAATCAAGCATAAAGTCCATAATCCTAATACAATGACATTCCATATATAGCTGCTACGTGACCGTAGCAGCAACATATAGAATGAAATGTATTAAGTTAGTTTTTTTGAGTAAACTACGCTTTTAATTCCCAACTTGTAAGAAAAATGTTGTAATTCTTATTTTCCGACTTTACTTTTTAGTAGTCATAATAAGCTCACGAAGGAAGTGACAGGCAGTAAACTTGTAATTCTTATTTTCCGAACCGTGAAAGGCGTTTCCAGGTTCATAGTCTTGTTTTAAGCTTGAAAACTCAAAATTTTGTAAAATTGGTGGGAAATTTTGCCGAGAGTCATCAGTCACGGGTTTACAAACCTGAAAACTCAAAATCATCATCGATCATACTCTAAAGTGAAGAGACCTCTCTCTATCCCTATCTACAGTCCAGCTATTAGAAAAGACAAGACACGGAAAAGAACATAAGAGTACCCATCCAGCCTTTTTAAACTACCTTCCATGTTCTCTAACTTCTCTTCTTCTATTGGGTTAACGAATGCTCTTCTTGTTATGTCTCATATTTTGTTTTGTTGAATGGTAGTCCTACTGGTCTTATTAAGCCTAGGAGAGGTTTGAGATTACGAGATCCTCTCTCCCCTTACTTGTATACTATTTTCTCTGAAACTCTATCTGCTCTCCCCTTACTTGTATACTATTTGCTCTGAAACTCTATCTGCTGATATTGATGCAGACTCTAGGAGAAGCCTTGTGCAAGGTGTTGATACATGAAAATTATTACCCCTTAACAGGGCTATATAGAACAGACCATATTCAAATAAGGTCGTTTTTTTAGAAATAATGTTAGCTGCTACAAAAACTTGACAAAAGAAAATTTGAAAAAGAAAATAAATATTGCTCGAGGAAAACATTTGGGGACTCTGTCACACAACTGCACGACCATAAGAGTCAGTAGTCCATAGATAACCTGAGAACGATTCGCTACGGCTACGTACACTAAGTTATATATAGATCAGCAACCATTAAACACACTCTAATTGCGCGTTCATGATTCATCGATCAGACTCTAGTTCCTATCTCCTTCCAACTCAAGGATACTAAGGTACGAGTCTATACAACGGATCATATTAGGTCGTTTTTTGGAGAAATAATGCTGCTACAAAATTTCACAAAAAAAATATATTTAAAAAAGAAATGGAATAAAACTGGTTAGTCACGTGTAGAGGTGTAAACTGGGATGTGCCAGCACGAGCACAACCCAGCACAACACACTAAAATTTGAGCACAGCCCATCCCAACACGTGATTTTGCCCAGCACAGCACAACACGTTAGTTAAATGAGACGTACTGAGTTTGACTAATTGGCACAGTCACCCAGCACAGATTAGCACGTGGCACGACACATCAAAACACGTTAAGAAAGCACGTCTAATGTGTATAAAATACTACAAAACATAACACAATACATCACATTTTGTGTATATTTCAATAAAAACCCTTTGTTCTAGCCAATTATTGATATTTTATCATCGTTTTGTCGACTTATTTTCATAATAATACATATAATACCTAAATATTTGGAAAACATTTATATTGGAAAACATAAAATAAATGTGCCAGGCACAGCACAACGCGGCACAACACGTTTATTTTTCTGGCACAGTCCAGCCCAGCAAGCCTTATAGCACGACACATCATGGAACATCGTAATCTCCGGCACAGCACGTCACGGCATGGCACATAGGCACGTGATTTTGTGGGCTGTGTTATGCTGGGCCGGCACGTTTTATATCTCTAGTCACGTGTATTTTAAAATATGGACAAACACCTTACCAAATTCATCAACAGTCAAGGACAATGAAAGAATGCATGCTTGAACATGTGAACGTTTTTTATAAAATGGGATGTTACATTTCAAGGAGTCTAGCCAAAAGGGTTCTTAACCTACACCTGAAAAAAACGACATTTCGTACAGAAGGACAGACCACACCAATATTTCCATTTCTTTTCTTTGCATCTAAATAGAAATTTACTGTAAGACATGCATCTAGTCGGTTTGTTTTGGATAACTTCATTTATTCTGATTTGCATGTCAATGGAAGGCCTATATCTCTCTCGCATAAAAGCTGTTTGCTATAGACAAATGATAATTGACAACTTCCCGTCAGCCAATATACATATTCATATGATAAACGTTTACAAAATGGAAAATATGGTTATGATAAATATTTTAATATAAGTCGCATGATCAGTATCTACATATTCAGAATATCACAATTAGCCAAGGAGCCTCCATCCTATCAGTGTTCTGATAAATTACTGTTCTTCTCCCTATTCTTTTGTTTTATATATAAGCTGTTCTTCTTCCTTTTGAAGTTAGCAACACCAGCAGCTAAATATGATGGATATGTCAATCATCGATCAACACTACTTCCAGTTATTCGAAAGGATTGCAGGTTTTTAGCTTTGATATCCTTCCTCTACTGTATCTGGTTTTTTATTAAACGGCCAAGGAACATGAAAACCCACTTCCACGAGCAAAAGCTAACACCAGCATCGCCGCCTTAAGTTGCAGGTTCGTGGCCAATAGTAGGTCATCTTCCTCAGCTAAATGGATCTACTCCTCTATTCCAGATCCTTGCCGACATGTCTGACAAGTACGGACCTATTTTCATCGTCAGATTTGGTATGTATCCGACCCTAGTTATAAGTAGTTGGGAGATGTCTAAAGAATGCTTCACTACCAACGATAGGTTATTTGCTTCTCGTCCACCTAGTGCAGCTGGGAAGTACCTCACGGAAGCCATGTTTGGCTTTTTGCCGTATGGTCCTTATTGGCGGGAGATCCGTAAGATCGCTACACTCCAGTTACTATCTCATAAACGCCTCGAGTTGCTTAAGCCTAACCCTTACTTAGAGATAAACAATTGCATGATAACATTATATGATTGTTGGTTGGAACACCGTAATCAGATAAAGCAGAATGATACAACAAGCTTAACTACTTCCGTTAAGGTCGATATGAGACAAGTTTTTGCAGAACTAACCTTGAACGTAGTGTTGAAAACTATTGTAGGAAAAACCCTTTTTCTTAAGAACAAGAAGGGAGATCACCACAAAGAGGAAGAAGAGGGTGAAAAGCTGTACAATTCCATCCTAAAATTCTTCGAACTGGCAGGGGTATTAGTTGCGTCTGATGCTATTCCGTTCCTTGGGTGGCTTGATGTGGATGGGCAAAAGAAAAAAATGAAGAGAGTCTCCAAGGAGATGAACTTGATCGTTTCAAAGTGGCTTGAAGAGCATCAGGAGAAAAAACAACTTCAAACAATAGAATCCGATGGAGCAGAAAGAGAGGCTAATGATGATGAGAATCATGACTTCATGGACATGTTGATGTCAGTTCTCGACCAAGAAAATGAAGATCTATTCTTCGGTTACACTCGAGATACCGTCATCAAAGGAACATGTCTGGTATGTAATCATCTCATCAATATGTAATATGCTTATATATCGATGCTTGTTTCGTGGAGTTGTAAAATTCTATTGGAATTTGCAGAGCCTTATACTAGGTGCATCGGAAACTACGTCAGTTACATTGACATGGGCTCTCTCACTAATACTCACCAATCCTAGTGTCTTAAGAAAGGCTCGGGATGAACTCGACACCAAAATTGGCAGGGAAAGAAACGTAGAGGGACACGATATCGATGATCTCGTCTACCTCCAAGCAATCGTCAAGGAAACTCTCAGCATGTCAAATTTGATGATTTTGTCTTTGATTGGGTGAATTTATTTAGAGAGTAGTCCTTTGTAAACTATCTAGTCGCCTATCTTCGTGTATATTTGGAGGGTTCTATCTTGGCACTCTTTTTTTTTTTTTTAATATATCCTTTGCCTTTTTCAAAAAAAAAAAAACAAACTCTCAGACTGTACCCTCTTGGCCCAGTCTCTGTACCACACGAGGCTACAGAAGACTGCATTGTTGCGAAAATGATATATGTCCCCCAAAGAAATCCCCCACAAACGTCCCCACCTCACATACCATACCAAATGGACCCCCCTGCATTTCCCCATCCCCATTTCTCATAGAAAATCTTGCTAAATGAATGGCAAAGATTGATGCCACCTAATGGTGGACAAATTTGGTGGAAGCCTAGCACTTCCGGCATTGTTGGTGGGTATGAAGTGAAAGCAGGTACACGCTTGTTGGTTAACCTGTGAAAACTCCAGCGTGACCCTCGAGTGTGGTCAAACCCTTTAGAGTTCAAGCCAGAGAGATTTCTTCCACAGCTGGATGCTGGGATTGGTGGTGAAACAGCATACATAGATTTCAGAGGTCAGCACCACGAGTACACACCATTTGGATATGGAAGAGGGATATGCCCAGGAATAGACTTTGGCCTTCAGACGCTTCATATGACACTGGCCCGTCTGCTACATGCATTTGATTTCGACACAGGCGGAGGACTTGTAATAGACATGGCAGAAGGTCCTGGTTTAGCCATGCCCAAAGTAACCCCACTTGAAGTTCACCTTATTCCACTTGACGATGGATAATCTCTCTAAGTCGCTACCTGAAGTGGGCAAATTAAACTCTATACAAACATATTTCATGCTGTAAAAGTAACTCTAAACACAATGTTTGGCTTAAGGTAATTGCTGATTAGTTTATGATAATCCAGTTTAGTCTAATGTAGATTATGGTATGATTATTGATTTAATCATTTATATAATCCTGTTTATTGTTAAGCTAATCTTTACATGAGCTGTCCTATGTGTTTTCCATTGAAGCCATGAGGTGTCCTCCAACTCATGATGGAAAGGTTGGAGTGACATGTGGCTAGCATGACAAGGACTCACTTCTAGCCTGTAGAATATGCTTTGATGACCATCAACTTTCGGCTGCACTTTCGGCTGCTTTATGTTTAGTGTAGTGGCACTTTGCTGTCAGTGAAGTAATGGGGAAATGCTTTCGGCTAAGTAGTGGGGAAACTTGTAGCTGTCGGTGGAGTGTAGTATGTCGACACTCTTCATTACTATGTCTCATTTCTTTCACTATATAAGGCCATGTTGTTTCATTGTAATAGCATCCCAAAACAGTGAGAAACAAGAGAGAAAGAGAGAGTGTGAGTAGTGTATAGAGAGAGTAAGAGAAAGAACAAGGTCTTGTTCTTGAGAGGAGTTTATACTCTTGTAATCTTGTTCAAATCATAGTGCAACGTTATCGTCGTCTTCCAAAGTGGATGTAGATCATCTTGATCGAACCACTATAAATCCTTGTGTTGTGTGTGTGCCTATTTTACATTTGTTTTCATTTCTATTTTAATTCTCCATTGATTGTGCTTAGAAGAGCCATTGGTCATAACAAATTGGTATCAGAGCTCCGGGTAAAAACGATCTACGATGGCGCCAAAGTATGAGATTGAGAAATTTGATGGAAGAAATGATTTCAATTTATGGAGGCTAAAGATGAGGGCTGTTTTGGTGCAACAAGGTTTGGTGAAAACTATGAAGGGGAAAACGGCTCTAGCAGAAACATTGAAGGAAGAAGAAAAAGAAGAACTCATGTAGAAAGCACATGGATTGATTCTATTGTGTTTGAGCAACGAGGTCTTGAGAGAAGTGGCGACGGAAACGACACCTGACGGGCTATGGAACAAGTTGGAAAAAAGGTATATGAATAAATCCGTAACTAATCGTTTATATCTTAAGAAGAAATTACATACTCTTAAAATGCATGAAGGAACGTCTATTATAAATCATATTGATGATTATAATAAAATTCTCTTAGATTTGGCAAATATTGATGTCAAAATTGAAGATGAATACCAAGCTTTGGGTTTTCTTTGTTCCTTACCACCATCTTATGAAAATTTTGTTGATACCGTAATGTATGGAAAAAATACAATTTCCATGGAAGACGTTAAAGCGGCCTTGAACTCTAAGGAGTTAAAGAAGAGGGGTATCGACGATAAAGATAATTCGGGAGATGGGTTGTTTGTTAGAGGAAGAGGAAACCAAAAAGGCGGTTTTGATAGGAGTAGATCAAAGTCAAGGTCTAAATCAAAATCCGTTAAATTCTATTGCTTTCATTGTAAGGAAAAGGGGCATTTCAAGAAGGATTGTCCAAAATTGAAGATTGTCGAGAAGAATACCAACCAAGGCACCGCAGCAAATGTTGAAGCAGAAAGTGATGATGGAGCGGTTCTCATGGTTCATACCGAAAGCTCGGAGAACGGGTGGATTCTTGATTCGGGGTATACTTTTCACATGTGTCCTCATAAAGAGTGGTTTACTACTTATCAAGCTAGAGAAGGTGGTAAAGTTCTTATGGGAAACAATGTCACTTGTAAAGTGGTGGGTGTAGGTACAATTCAAATTAAGATGTATGACGGTATGGTGAGGACTTTAACTAAAATTAGGCATGTTCCGGACCTGAGAAGAAATCTTATTTCTTTGGATACGCTTGATTCAAATGGCTGCAAGTATCAAGGTGAAGGTGGAGTTATTCGTGTCTCAAGAGGAAGTCTTACAATAATGAAGGGCGAGAGAATTAATGGTCTTTATACGCTGCAAGGTACTACTGACGGGTGATGCAATGGTATGTTCTTCAAGTTCTAATGATGATACTACCAAAGTTGTGGCATATGCGGCTAGGGCATATGAGCGAGAGGGGTTGGATGTTTTGAGCAAGCGTGGATTGCTTTGTGGTCATAAAACAGGCAAGCTTGATTTCTGTGAACATTGTGTCTTTGGAAAGCAGTGTAGAGTCAAGTTTAGTACAGCTATTCATAACACCAAAGGTATTCGGATTATATTCATTCTGATCTTTGGGGTCCTTCTCGGTCGATTCACATGGTGGTGGTAGATATATGCTTTGACGTTCATTGATGATTTCTCAAGGAAAGTATGGGTATTCATACTTAAACACAAAGATGAAACTTTTGTCAAGTTCAAGCAATGGAAGACTATGGTTGAGAAGCAAACCGGAGACAAATCAAGTGCTTGAGGACATACAATGGTTTGGAATTTTGTGGGGGTGAGTTCAACGAGTTCTGCAAGGAGCAAGGGATTGTGAGACACCGCACAGTCAGAAAAACACCACAGCAAAATGGTGTTGCAGAAAGGATGAACAGAACCATAATGGAGAAGGCACGGTGCATGCTCTCCAATTCTAGGTTACCAAAGCGCTTTGAAACGATAAAGAACACATCAGCTTATTTAGTGAACAGATCTCCATCGACTGCCATTGAGTGCAAGACTCCAAATGAAGTTTGGACAGGTTCGCATGCTAACTATGAAGACTTGAAGATATTCGGATGTCCAGCCTATGCTCATGTGAATGAGGGGAAGCTAGAGCCTAGAGCAAAGAAGTGTATATTTCTTGGGTATGCAAAGGGAGTGAAATGCTACAGGTTATGGTGTCCAGCAGAAAGATCAAACAAGTTTCTTATCAGCAGAGATGTGAAATTTGATGAGCAATCGATGTTGAAGCCAAAGAATGAAGAACTAGATGGAGAAGCTGAAGAGGGTGTTAGTGATAAGGTGGAGCTTGGTGACAAGGTGGAACTTGAGGTGCAAGTTCAAGGAAGCAATAAGACTGTTGTTTCTGATGATGATGATGATCAAGATATTGTGCAAGAACCTGCCCAGGAAGAAGAAGCACAAGGTCATCAGTACAATCTTGCAAGAGACAGAGATAAGAGGGAAGTTAGAGCACCTCAAAGATACGGCCATGCTGATTTGGTTGCATATGCATTTTCAGTATGTGAGAGCATAGATAGGGATGATCCAACAACCTATGAAGAAGCAATCGGTGGTGAAGAATCAGCAGAATGGGGAGCATCCGCAATTGAAGAAATTGAGTCTCTTGACAAGAACGGCACTTGGGAGATATTTGCAAGACCAAAAGGGCAGAAGATTGTTGGAAGAAAATGGGTCTTCAAGAAGAAACAAGGTACTTCAGATGGTGAATGAACAAGGTACAAGGCAAGGCTTGTGGCAAAGGGGTTTACGCAAAGAGAAGGCATTGACTACAATGAGGTATTCTCTCTTGTTGTTAAACATAGTTCTATTAGAACATTGCTTGCTATAGTTGCTTTGAAAGATCTAGAATTGGAACAACTAGATGTCAAGACAGCTTTCCTTCATGGTGATTTGGAAGAGCGTATTTATATGCAACAACCAAAGGGGTTTGAAGTTCCTAGAAAAGAAGATCATGTATGTTTGTTGAAGAAATCTTTGTATGGTTTGAAGCAATCTCCAAGGCAGTGGTATAAACGTTTTGACACGTTTATGGTGGAAAATGGCTATGACAGGAGTAAGTATGATAGTTTTGTATATCACAGGAAACTCCAAGATGGTTCATTTGTGTATTTACTCTTGTATGTTGATGATATGTTGATTGCTTGCAAAGACATGTCAGAGATACATAAGCTGAAGGAAAAGTTGAGTAGCGAGTTTGAGATGAAGGATTTGGGCGCAGCAAAGAAGATACTGGGCATGGAGATTCATAGAAACCGAGCTGAAGGCAAGTTGAATCTATCCCAGAAGGCTTACATCGAGAAGGTGTTGGAGCGGTTTGGTATGAAAGATGCAAAACCAATAAGTACTCCTTTGGCAGCTCATTTTAAACTTTCTAGAAAGCAATCACCTCAAACCACAGATGAGGCAGAGTATATGTCTCGAGTTCCATATACAAGTGCAGTTGGTAGCATCATGTATGCTATGGTTTGTACAAGGCCGGATATCGCCCAAGCTGTGAGTGTGGTAAGTAGATACATGGGAAGTCCCTGGAAGGCTCATTGGCAAGTCAGGAAGTGGATTTTGAAGTATCTAAGGGGAAGTACAAATGTTGGTTTAGTGTTTGATAAACACTATGGTGATTCGACAAATGTTGTGGGTTATGTTGATTCTGATTATGCAGGTGATCTTGATAGAAGAAGGTCGTTGACAAAGTTATACTTTTACATTGTGTGGTAGTACTATTAGTTGGAGGTCGGTTTTGCAAAGCACGGTTGCATTTTCTACAACTGAAGGCAGCGTTGAAGCAGTGAAGGAAGGTATATGGTTGATGGGTTTGGTTGGTGATTTGGGTTTCAAGCAAGAGAATGCAACTTTGTTCTGTGATATTCAAAGTGCCATTCACTTGACCAAGAACCAGATGTATCATGAGAGAACGAAGCACATTGATGTCAGGTATCATTTTATCAAGGATGCAGTTGAGGAAGGTAGGATAGCGATGCTAAAGGTTCCTACAACGGATAACCCTGCAGACATGTTGACGAAACCAGTTCCAAGTATCAAGTTCAAGCACTGCTTGGACTTGGTTGGTGTCAAAAGGTGTTGAGAGCCCTTGTGGGGCTGAGTGAAGATGATGATGATGAGCGGTGATGGTATTCAAGTCAAGGTGGAGATTTGTAGAATATGCCTTGATGACCATCAACTTTCGGCTGCACTTTCGGCTGCTTTATGTTTAGTGTAGTGGCACTTTGCTGTCAGTGAAGTAATGGGGAAATGCTTTCGGCTAAGTAGTGGGGAAACTTGTAGCTGTCGGTGGAGTGTAGTATGTCGACACACTTCATTACTATGTCTCATTTCTTTCACTATATAAGGCCATGTTGTTTCATTGTAATAGCATCCCAAAACAGTGAGAAACAAGAGAGAAAGAGAGAGTGTGAGTAGTGTATAGAGAGAGTAAGAGCAAGAACAAGGTCTTGTTCTTGAGAGGAGTTTATACTCTTGTAATCTTGTTCAAATCATAGTGCAACGTTATCGTCGTCTTCCAAAGTGGATGTAGATCATCTTGATCGAACCACTATAAATCCTTGTGTTGTGTGTGTGCCTATTTTATATTTGTTTTTATTTATATTTTAATTCTCCATTGATTGTGCTTAGAAGAGTCATTGGTCATAACATAGACTCATTTTTTTTTTTAAGAAAAATCTGTTTTCATTCATTATTAAGGAGGTGAGGAAATAGAAGTTGATAACATGTCATGCATTTCCTTTATGGTGGGACTATTTTCTATTTCTTCTTCTAATCTGATTAACAAGAACTATTTGTTCTTGTGATGGTGTATAAGCAGCTTATGAACTGAAATATGCTTGTATACATGATGTTTTGTTGCAGAACATGTTAAGACTAGAGTTATTCTTAATTTCAGCTAATGGGTACTTTATGATCATCTTTATGCATAAAGTTTCTTGATTAAGGAGATGAAATTCTAACAGGTACAACTTTTCATGTTTGACATGATCTGCCATCCATGGACACACTGCATTTTTTGAGAATGTGTTAAGCTTAGTGCCAAAAGATACCCTTACTTGTCTGCTCTGCAGAAGACTTTGCCATTGCGGTCGCTAGATAATTGTTCACGCCTGCTACATGAGTTAGTCGAAGACGCGAGTCTGGGACCCTTTTCATGCCTCGCTAAGTATTATATTTTATCATAAGAAATGTGAAAAGCTAGAGATTGAAATGTAATTCACAGAGCACAACCGATTAGTACTTAAAGTGGCATGAGGTTAGAATAAACTCCAATAGTGTTAGGCAATACAAAAGTGTTATAATGCTGACCTTCGAAAGATAATGACTGAAATTTGTCTGATGTCAACCTTGATATAAATTGTCTTTATGCAAGTATATGATACCAAGGCATATATAGGTTTTGCAATCAACTGCAGCACAATTAGGTTGTCCTAGATCTGTCACATGACAACCTATGGTTGTGGTTCAGATCAGATACTAATGGTGATCCTTGTCTGGACCTTGAGTGATTACTTTTTGAACTATAATGCTTAATTAACAAACATACGTTCAGGAAGCCTATATGTATCTTGGTGCGAAAGGGATTTAAGGTTAGAAACTAGTATTGAATTTTATGTTCCTGACACTATAGCAGGTAATCTTGTCCGTTAACATATGAATCAAAATTGTACTTGTAATTGGAAAATTTCTGCAAGATGAGCAGCTGGAATACAAATTTTTTTCTGTTTATAATCGTTAAATAGCAATGTGAAGGACCTGTGAATAATGCATTTAGTCCGCTGGTCCGGATCAAATGGATGCGCTCCAAAGGGTAAACCTTCATTATCTGGTCATTTTAGGAAGTCATACTTATTTTTGAGCTTCCTATACCTCTCAGGTAGTCAGGTTATATTATTTTTTGTCCTTGGTCGACAACATGATTTCATTCTGTTATGTCAGTTTGCCTACTTGTTCGGAAAATTTTATTCCCCGGAAGTAGCAAACTAAAGTTGTTCGGAATGGTGGTTACAACCACCAGCTATGTTAATTCCTCACTTAGAGAATGATGTAAGATTATCCTCTGTTAAATATATTAGCCTCTTTGTTCAAAATAAATAAATAAAGTGTATTTACTGGAATAGCATGTCCAAAAATTACCTGAAATGGAAAATATATTGGTGCTGCTTATGATACCCAATTTACCTTTTATATGCAGGGGGATAATGGTATCCTACTCATCAGAGATGAATACGCTAACCATGATTCTCTTGGACATGTCGGATAAATCTCTAGCAGTTGATGACATTGACAACTAAGGTTATGACAGGGTTGTTTGAAGGTGGGTTTCAACCGTATCCTCCTTGTTATCGGCCAGACCTCGTCATCAGTCATACGTCACATTCGGATTTTAGCGGTTTGAAAAACCTCCTTCAAGTCTAAGAAGTGGAAGGATTGCAGATAAGAAAGGAAAGAGATGGATTAAAACTAATGTATTTACCGTAGCATTTTAGAAATAGTTGGGTATGGGGAACTTTAGAACAAATCATGCATTTTAGAAATAGTTGGGTATGGGGAACTTTAGAACAAATCATTTATCAACTGCATAAAAAAGGAGATCGTGCCTAATACACACAATAACACTACACAGATGTTTAGTGAAGTATAATTAAGTTGCTCCACAGAAGTGGTTTATTTATTAATTTATCGCTGTAGTTGCTTTTTCGTTATCTCAACTTCTTCCTACCGAAGAAGTTACCTGTAGCGCTTTGGTAATGGAGCCTGCTACTGAAATCTAAAGCTCAAATAATTCAATACTTTTATGACATGAAGGCGAATGATTAGCCATATTTGTTGGTGACTAGTTGTTGAGATTCTGTCTTTTGCAAGAAAAAGGTGCGTGTTATTACACTCAACTACCAATATTTATATATAGGGAATCCAACTTGTGTGCGTGTGGTATCTATATGCTTGTTCATAAATGTTCTCAATGAGAGATCTTATTGTAGTAACGCAAAGGCCCGAGAATAATAAAAATAACTAATGATAACAATAAATAACGGGAGTTGGTTCTACATCTGTTTATACCACAAAACAAGGTAGCAAGGAAACAAACAATACAAGTCAGTGGAAGCTACAACTCCTTACATTAGCACTGGGTTACAATACAAGTCAGTGGTCACATTAGCACTGGGTCAGCTTCTAAGTCGTCTAGGGTGCAGGCTTCAGCAAACCATAAACCCTTTCATCTGGAAAGCGACTTGCCTTACCAATTGAAAGGATAACGCTGACAAAGAGAGATAACAAAGTCAAAGAAACAGAGGTAGTGAGTGCAAGCCTTCATAAGGTTTGCTGCCCGGTAAAGAATCAAGATATTCCAATAAACATCAGAAGTGACCCACATGGCGCTCCTAGCAGCCGCTCGATCCTTCCACGGTGCATCCGCGGTAAACACACCTCGGTATGAGTATCAAAGCTGGTAAATCATAGCGGCGAGAGAACCTAAAACAAAGGCTATAGGAATTTTAGATATGGATAAATCATTCCAAGTCAAAAACGGTGGCCTGCTCGGACTCTGCAAGGAAAGATAAGTTAGAGAATTTTGAGGTCTCCAAGGATGTCTCAAAGGTAGCACACGGTCAAAAGGTGGATAATATAAAAAGCATGGAGAATCATATTGTCTGCCTGGACTCTTAAAACGGTTAAAAAGGGGCACAAATCACGCCTACCAAATATGATAGTAAAAAAACATGAAGAATAATATTGTCTGCTCCATGAAGAACCGTTTGAATCCCCAATCTAGCACACGGTCAGAAAGGGCAGAGATTTAATGGAGAACCCATACTCAGGAGGAAATTGGGTCTCACTTCCGAATCCCCAATCTAGCAATCTTACACCAACTTCTTCAAATCAAGAACGTTTCCTTGTCTCCTTGTCTGCTTGAACGTTTCCTTTGAAAATATAAAAGTGAGAGATTGGTGGTAACATACATGAGCACAAAAAACTTGATCTGTTCGTCAAAAGAGAACAAAATTTATGAACCGTACCTTTTTTTTGATTTGGTGATTACCCGTGGAGGAAATCAGACATTGATGGTAACATACATGAGCATAAAGAATTTCTTTTGTTTTAATTTATTCTTTTCAGACAAATCGTTTGACCATCTCACCCAGGATCCATCCATCTTCATTGCTTAGTGAATGGTTGCAGTGAAAATTAACTTATTACACTCCATCATGAAGTATATCAATCTCTTCTGGAAACAGGCTGCAATAGTCGAAATCAGAGATTGATGGTAACATAGAAGAGATTCCCGAAAACCAAATACACCAGAATATCAATCACCAATATTGTTTAAAAATCATGGATGAGTACCAATCTCCAAGTTGAAATCCGTCTTCATGCCAAGTTGAGTACCAATCTCCAAGAAGCCAGAATCTTGAAGACGTGTGATGACATGGTTACCCTCAAAATCACTCAAGAGAAATTTAATTCATCCTGAAAAAAACAAGAAATTTAATTTTGATGTTGAAAATAGGATTGAATCATTGGAAGAACTTAAAAATCACTCAAGAGAAATTTCTCTCAGAATTAACTTTGGTGTACAAACGAATTCCATCATACTGAAATTTAACTCAGCACATTTCAGTGTGCGTTTATCAAGTTTTCAAGTAGTAACCGTGACCCGATCTTACTGAAATTTTTACGATAGTTCCATCATACAATGAAGTATCACATATAAAAATTCAGCATGATCCAACCAATGGATTTCAAGATATCATTAAAAGAAGAACAGAAGCGCTCATCAAAAAAAGAAAAAAAAAAGATAGGGAGAAATGGATAAGAATTGATTTGAGAAGGAGAAACAAATGTTTTTGATTTGAGAAAAAGAAAGTGAATCCGAGTGTAAATGATGGATGGACCAGATTTAGTTTGATCCACTCATACGGATTGAGAAAACAATCTGACGGTTGAGATTGTATTTGTTATGGTCATACGGATTGAGAGCATTTGTGTTTCTCTTTGTGCTACTACGAACTCATGTATTCGGTTTGTTATCAACCTTGGTCATGAAAACAAAATCCAAAAAAATATACTAATAAATTTAGGACATTGTTATCGACATTCTGATATAAAAAAATTCAAAAAATGTATAAGAATGAATCGGGAAAATGAAAAATGAATTCGATAATTGATGTGTTTCTTTGTGCTTTCTCTTTGTGCTTTTGTGTTTTCTCTTTGTGCTTCCGGTTTGGATTTCGACTAGCCGCATAGGTCATGAAGTAATTTTGAAAAGTCATGCAGATCATGAAGTAGCTTTAGTTCACACTGGTAAACTCAGGTTAGCATGATACATCATCGAAATCGATAACTATGAAGCTCAATGTCGATTTGAACTTAAAATGTGGTATAACGGCATACAAACTATGAACCGAGAAGTGCTAGGAGGGTTCAAACTTCAAACTTAACATTATACATCATCTAAATCAATAAATATGAAGATCAGTGTCGATTCGAAGTTCAAATATGGTATTACCACATAAAAACTATGAACCAAGAAGCTCTGAGAGGGTTCTGAATTCAAACGTTTCATGATATATCATTGAAATCGATAAATATGAAGCTCATAGTCGATTCAAACTTCAAATATGGTATAACGACATAGAAACTATGAACCAAGAAGCTCTGGAGGGTTCGATAAACGTATCATGATATATCATTGAAATCGATAAATATGAAGCTCATAGATTCGAACTTCAAATTAATATGGTATAACGGCAGAGAAAATATGAACCAAGAAGCTCTGGGAGGGTTCTGACTTAAAATAGTGATTTAGTTACCACCGGATACATTGTCGTTTATTAATTTTTAAACATGAAAGCACAATATGCAGCGATTTAGATAGGAAAATGTCATATATATTGTGAGGGTTAGTCACCCAAACCGTCACTAATAATTATAAGCTATTGTGACATGTATTACCGAAACCGTCATTACATGAGATATTATGACAGTGTAGACCCAACCATCAGTATATATCAAATATACATGATAGTTCACAAGTGTCGCCGTAGGTCACCTCTATCATAAAGTTTTATAGCAATAAACGTCATAATAAGCAGTTTCCGTGACAGTTTAGTCAACCGCCACGACTTGTAGCGACAATCAATGACGGTCACCTCTAGGAACCGTTAGCTATACTTAACCAGCAATTTATTGTGACACTTTTTTGTAAAACCGTCATGGTAGAAAATTCCAAACCCTCACCAAATCCCATATTTGGCCTATTGTATGCAACTCGCCCTCAGAATATAATGATTGTCATGCTGCTCGATGCTCGCGCAAGGGTGCACATACTTGCTGCATCTTGCATACCCATGAGATCAAGTTGAAGTTGTCTGCTATCTGGAATCAGCGCATGGGGACAATCACACTATTCCATATGTGCACAGAATGCAAATGTGTGCATCTTCACATGCTTTGCATGCGAAAATGCTCGCCACATTGTAGATGCTTCACTGAACAAAACTATGAATGATTTGATAAAAAGATGTGAAAATATTTAAATTGTAAATCCACCATATTAAAAGTGTTATTGTGTAAGATACGATGTCATGCTAAAGAAGACGGTTCGAGTATCTCGGCTCTGTAACAGTGGCTTTGCCAGTTGAATCAAAACTGGACTGCAGATAATTATCGTGGAACTGAATATAAGTAGCTGCGATCAACTGGACTATGATCGTTGTGAGGAAATATGGACTGCAGCAATTGCGATCAACTGCACTGCAATGGTTGTTGAGAAACTTGGACTGCAGATAGTTAGTCATGGTGTGATTTTCATCGATAATGGTGATGATTAGGAAACTACTTTATGGAATCCAATTATAACACAATCACTCCTCCTTTAAAAGGCTAAGTCATATGAGCTCCCACATTGCACGGTGAGCATAACACCCACCTCAAATTAAATTAGATATAAAAGCTTTCAACTACACCAATTCTGGAGAAGACAAGTGTCGTAACGTTATTGGTCGAAGATATTTTTTTTTAAAAACACCCCCTTAGTAGAGAACGTTATTGGTCCAAGCCCCCTGATTTTAACGGCCAAATACTAAAACCGTTAGTAGAAACGTGGGTGTACAAGACTTATGTGTTGATTTACACCTAATTATAAAATTACACCGGGTTTACACCAAATACTTGACGGGACGTTATTAACATCCGCTAGGTATACAACACATTCGTTACGGATCCTAGATAATACCCACTAGATCGGTGCTAGCTCCTAAGTTTTCTTCTCAGTTCCCACTTTTAACTCCTCCTCCTTCTATGTTTCCATCTTCAACACCAGGAACCGAAAAACAACATATCCTTATCGGAAACTTTAGGGTATTTTCTGTGAAACTTTTTCGGTGATGACCACGCCTAAGAACCAAGATTCAAAACGGTTGAGTGGTGATGGTGCTGAGATACGGTATTTCTTCTTTGTTATTATCTTTTTTTTCTCAAGTTGAATATATAGTTTTTAGGGTTTAAGACAGGTATGTTAGAGTTTGAGATTTTGGTGTTTTTATATTTTATTGATCTGTTACCAAAAAAGTAATATGAAGTTTTAATTTCATTTCAGTTATGATTTTTGAAATTCCAATTATTTTTAATCAACAGTTTGATTATGGAGAATCAAATGGAAACCCTAATTTGTATACAGACTTGAGACGGGTATGTTAGGGTTTGGGACATCCCTTATTGTGGTAGTCTTGGATGTAAAGGGTTTTAGCGCATAGTCTTGGGATGCATGAAATGTTTTTAAAGTTTAGTTTTGATTTTGGCATTTAGGGTTTGTTTGTTTATGAGAAGTTTGGGTACATATCTGATTTCTTTAAAAAGATACTTAGAGTTCTTTCATAATCTTTTACTTGGAGATCTTTTTAGTAATCAACAATGGGTTGCTATAAAATCTCTAATTATTTGATGGATACCGCAATAATTAATAGTATAACTGAAATATTAGATGGACCTAAGTCTTTCCATAATTTTGTTTTTTGAAGCTTATGCTTCACAGTCAGTTGGAGCTCAATTACGAAGATATAATACATAAACAATATCTAAAAATGAGCGGTAAGACCATATGATAGAAATGGGAAACTGAGTTACCTTATTAATCTTCAACCGGGTCGTGATAAAATTTGAATTCTTATAATGCTTACTGAAAAGTGGTCAATATATCACGGTAAATGAGTCAAAAAGTTCTTTTACTTCTCAATTCGGGTTAAATTGAATTTTTGCAGATGTGTGATGCAAAGTGGACATCTGTGTTGGAGACGAGGGGAAAGAAACAACCTATCTTTGACAAGGGACTTGAAGTAAGTTTCTCAAAACTGATTGTGGTATTGAGCAATTCTTAGTAGATTTGCTTCTCAAAATAGATATGCACCGTTATAGAATGGTTTATCTAAATTTTTGATTCACAGTTTTCTTACCTTAGAAGAGTTTTGATGTTAACAAAACAATTAATCAAGTATACAATTATTAACAATGTAGTGTTGCCGGTGGAGTGGCTCTGCAATGATTTAACCCCATTTACTTTATGATCACTGCTTAATTAGGGTGACGAAGAGAGTTTTTCTGTGTCGACTGGTGAAACCTTACACCATCCAAGAGAAAATACCAAAGAAATGCATAGATTGGGAGTCATTTTTCTTGGCGGGTTATCTGCAGTTTGCTTCAAAGACCAAATACATAAATTTTTTACATGTACGTATTAGATACTTTTTGTTTTCTTTCACACATGTTCCCATTTTCATTAGCACCGATTCCATTTAGGGCATTTTAATCCGTTAAGCACTAGCAATTTTTGTTATCTCCTTGACGTTAGACTTCAACTCAATTCAAATTTTTTTTGTGGTGTTTCAATTTTGTCAGTTTTGAAAATTGTGGTTCCAAATCTTTTGGTGATATTTTTTATAGTTTGTTGGCAGTGGATTTTCTCTTTTGGTATTGATCTTCATCCCGACAATGAGCTATCCACGGTGTTTGTTCTCTATAATTGGAAGATGCCATTATCTACTCATTTTTATTTTCTGTATGCGGAATTTGAAAATTAACAATTTGTTTCGGAATTGTGGTGTGATGAAAAGTGGGCTTATAATCCTTTCACTTTTTGGTTTCAATCTGTTCATATAAAGTCTTAATTTAATTTCAGTTTGGATTTTTGAAATTTCAATTATGAAATAAAAATTCCAATTATTTTTATTCGGAAGTTTGATTATGGAGAATTGAATGGAAACCCTAATTGAATGGTTATACATTTTATGTATTTTTGTATTCTAAGCCTTTTTTAATATACCAAGTCTATATACATTCACATCCAATTCAAATTTTTAATAGTGTTTGAGTTTTTGGGTTTTGGAATTTTCAGGTTATGAAGAGTTATGCAATTGGGTGAAAATACTAACTAAACTTTAAGCTCTTATTTACTGTCCAAGAAAAAAGTGATTGCTGATTTGCAGCAAATGCAATATGTGCATGTAAGTAAATATTTTTTTTTCCTTTATACCTCAGAAGTGATTTAAAAACTAAGTAATCTGTGTTCCTGTTGTAACTATTCAATTTGACTTCTAAAAAAGCTATATACCCTTAGTTTTGACAGCCAATAAATATACTCTTATACAACAATAAAAATACCCCTATCATTTAAAAACCTTATACATTACCTTAATACCCTCACTTATAGATTACCTTAATACCCTCACTTATAATACTATTATTTTATATTTAAAAACCTTATCCCTTAACAAATTTCTTTTTCTACTACTTCACATCCACCACCACCACCACCATTTCACCACCATCAGCAGCACCGCCGCCACCACCACTGCACCACCACCACTTACTAACTACAACCACCACTAATATTTTACCATCGCCATTAATATTCCGCCGCCACCACATTGTTGATGTTGTCACTTCTGCTGCTACGGCCGCTGACGACGCCGTCGCCACCATCAAATTTAGGTGTCAACAACTGAAGTTGATCAAAAAATCAAAAGTTCAAAAATAACTTTGCTAACTAATATTCAGTTTCTTTTTTGCGTCAACAATCGAAGTTGATCCCAGTGAATGGAATCAACAACCAAAGTTGATCTCCGTGAATGGAATCAACAACCAAAGTTGGTACAAAAGGTAGAACTCAGAAACAATGTTTCCAGATTATAGTGTCAACAACCAAAGTTGTTGGATCAACAATTGAAGTTGATACTAATAAGTGGGTTCAACAATGAAAGTTGATCCACAAAAAATGGGATCAACAGTTAAGAGTTGACAGCATTCATACGAGTCTGTCTACTGTAAAAACCTGAAACCTTCAAACTGACATATCCTTAAGAAACACAAGAGTAAGTACAATTTTTGTAACAATCATCTATGATACAAAAAAAGGAAATGATATATAGGAATTAGTGAACTTGGCGTGAGTCAAACACGCATCATCTGATGTCGAGTCAGTCATGCTACCATGGCACCACAAATTCAACATTAGACGAACTTTACATCTATAAAATCCAAAGACACAACCAGTAAAATCAGTCAAACAACAATACACAAACGGAAACCAACAAGAAAAAAAGCTATTTTTTTTGTAACAAACATGACTATACAATTCCAAAAAGAAAATGTTGTCAACAATCATAGTTAGTAGTTGATTCCATAGAAAATGCTGTCAACAACAAGAGTTGATCCCATAATGGAATCAACAACAGTAACTAATCCATAAAAAATGGCATCAACAACAATAGTTGATCCCCTAAAAACTAAAGACCATAGATCTTTCCACCATGGAAGTTAATACTGAAGAATCATACCTATAGAATGGATCTGAAACAGTATTGACAACATTTTCATGTATCACAGCAAAATAACCAACAACCTCCAAGCTCAATTCATCTGAAAATAAATCAACACCAATCAAACACAACCCCCTTCTCTTTCAGACATCAACAATAATACCTCCTTCTTCCTAAACCACCAAATCCTTCTGTCAAACTCAGAACAACTTCAGAACTATGGTAACATCATATCCATCACCCACCATGAGTTCATAGCTCAACCTCCAACACCATAACCTCAAATACAGCTCACCTGCAATACCAACAATAACATCAATTTCTTTGATTTGTAACTGCAATAAGAAAATTCAAGTATAACCCTAATAATTAATTCCAGTAACAAGCAAAATCATTATCAAAACAAAATCAAAGATGAATTTTCAGAATATAATAAAATCACTAACAAGCAGAATAATTATCAAAACCAAATCAAACAAACCAACTGAAATCAATTACCGGTGAAGATTTGAAAAAATTAAAATAGATATTATCGAAGATTAGCGTGATACTGGTTGAATCGATATCAAAATCATAAGAAACACAAACTAGTTTCCATATCTAAAACTTGAATGATTCTTCAATTAGATTTTTCTTATTGATATCATACTGAAACGGTGGTGGCGATGGATGAAATATATTTTACATATCTGAAATCAATTTTTTTGTTACTGATTTTCTTCTGTATTCTTCATCCATAGTGGTGGTAGGTGGTAATGATGGTGATGGCAGTGGCGGTGGCACTGGTTTTGGTTATGATGACGACGGAGATGGTGGTGGAGGTTGGATACCAACGGAATTGATTGTTTTTGATTGTGAAGAGGAAGAAGATGATGATGGTGACGATGGAGATGGTGATGGTGGTTGTGGCAATGGTGTTGGTTTTTGTGCTGTTTGTGGTAGCGATGGTAGAGATGATAGTGGTGTTAGGATCAATGAAGAAGAAGAACAGGATACGAAGAAGAAGAAGATGAAGAAAACGATCTATTTTTACGATGGATATAAGGGAAAATTTGGAATAGATAAAAACCTTAATGGACCCCTTATGGGCTTAGGAATGGAGAGGGGTATTTTTATTTTAGGATAATGGTAGTTGTGAAGCCCTTGAAAAGGAGGGTCATTTATATAATTCCCACATTTTTATTTATCATGTCTACTTAGTTTTCGGGCCATTTGGAAGACTCTGGTGGGACAAAATCGTGTGTACCGTTGTGACACATGCCGAGCCCCATAACCAGGTAAACATAGTTTTGTTTTTATGAAAATATTATTTTGGAAGTGTTTTAAGCTTTTAGATAATAGGGAAACTAAGGTCCAAAAATGGTATGTTTGTGGGGTGTGGTTTGATGTTTAGGGAGGACAGTAAAAGCGATGTTTCCATATGGTCTTTATAGGTTATAACTTATTGCAGTAAAACAAATTTGGGATATTCCTCATGATTCACCATTAATCTTAAGCATAATCCTTCCAGATGTCCAATGCCTTCTTTTAAGTTATATGTTTCCTATATAATCAGTGGATGGTTTATGTAAACATCAATTGCCTGACATTTGGGGTTTTCGTTAGATAATATTGCATCCTGAACAAGACCGGGTGTTGTCAATCAGGAAAAATCTCGTCTTCAATGTTTTCCAGATTTTTATCATCTATTTGCATGGTACGGTGAAGCAGAGTTATAATGTACTCTTGATTGTTTTTCTATATTTATTTTTGGTTCTCATTCAAACTATATCTAACGATTTTTTGTACGTTATAGGTACATGCAAGTTGGTAACGTTGTGGCTGTACCGGTAGGAAAAACTCTAGGATTATTTTTTGCCAAGGAAGTAAACTATACTTCTGACAGTGAACAAGTTTTTGAACTCCCTCCATCCTTCTCAAGATGAACAAGATTAAAATAGTTAAAGTTTGACTTCTGTAAAAAGGTTTGATGATGACACCAAATGACAATTTCAATTAGGATTTGAGTAATTCTTATATTTTTTTTATCCAAAAAAACATTGATTTATTTTTTTGCTATCTCTTGTACTACAATCCTCAGCAGCAAAACATGTAGCTCTATACTATGATAATGAACTTCTGGATCTAAATTCTTCTGAATAGAAATTATGTATTTTATATCCTCTGTGCACTTATGTTTTCAAGTATACTCTGATAAGGCAAGCACTGGAAGGTCAAATTTTTTTAGCTGCTGAAGAAGTAATTCCTTGTAGCTCTTAGAATTTACATATATTTGGAACTAACTTTGTCTGTAATGGTGCATGCATGAGGTTAGTTCTGGGTACATGTTTAACGTTGGGTTCTTTTATAAGTGCATCCAATCCTCAATTTTAAATAACGCAGCAATGACTAATCCAAGACAATTCCAGAAAGGTAAATCTCAATTTCAGCTGCGTTGGCAATACCAAGTTCGATTAATGAATGGAATGTCTGGTTTTGGAAAGTATTTGTACCTTCCGTGTCAAACGAAAGTCTAAGGGGTTATTAGTTGGATACGGAACATTCAGTTATACTGGACTAACGAGCCAAAAAGAAAACATACTGCAGTCCTCTGGACCCATATCCGATACAACCTTCTAGGGTTAAGGAAACTAGTTAGGGTTTTATATCTATAAATACAAGGCACGTAAAACCTAATATCTATAGTAAAACTCTGTGAGAATCTCTATTTTCTTGTTCAGCAGGAGAAAATAGACATCATTATTGATTGAAACAATATCCTTGTGTTTGATTTAAATTTTCGAGACTGTTTATACCGATTCTATTTTTACAATCTGATTGAGCAAATAAAGAAAATCGGTTGCATACTTGGAAATTCAAATCAACTTCGAAAATCCAAAATAAACACCAACTAGGAGCAGCCGATGGGGTATCTTGAGATACTTGAAGAAAGGATCAATAAACCAATATGATTAACTTCTTCATTATATCCATTATGTTGAAGAATAAACCAAGATAATATGAAGAAGGTTGAAGGGATCAACATGTGTTGTTGATCCAATATGGAGAAAGCAGTGTGGATCAAGAAAGAGAGTTGACACAGTATGGTCGAGTCAACTGGTGTAGTTGACATGAAGTGGTTGGATCAAGAAGAGTTGTTGATCCATGGTGCAGTTTATGGAAGTTTGCTTGGGTCACAAGTATTTTAAGTTTTAAGAGTTAATTTACGTAAGAATTGTCTAGAAGTTTCTTGTTAGAGTTTGATTAAGTTAGGAATGCGTTTATTACTTGAGAGTCAAGTTTGTAAACATATAAAAAGGTTGTTAAGCCGTGAGTTTAAATTGCATCAATTAATAGAAGTTTGTTTGAGTTAGTTCTGTGTTCTTTTCATTAAGTCTTTGATATCATATTTTATACATCTGGTATCAGAGCACTGGAATCAGATTCTAGGGATGTGGGTATGAGAAGTTAAGTTGAAGAAGATGACAAGTTTAAGTTCAATTAAAGTACATGTGTTTGAAAGTAAAAACTTTGAACACTAGAGGATGCAGATGGAGAATTTTTTCATATTCTAAGAGGTTTGGGATATCGTGAAAGATGGTTATGTAGAACCAGCAGAAGGGATTGCAGTTGAAGGAGTTGCGCTGACTCTGTTAACTAATAATTGGAAGAAGAATTCTAAAGATACCTATATTCTGCATCAAGGTATTCATGAATCTATCATGGATAGAGTTATCAACATTAAAGATGTGAAAAGAGCATGGGATGGCTTGATAAGTTACTACACATGTTCTGACAAAGTTAAGAATGTTAGATTACAAACCTTAAAAAGAAAATATGAACTACTACAGATGGAGAAAACTGAAACATTTTCAGAGTTTTTCTCAAAAATACTGAATATTGTCAATGAGATGAAGGCCAATGGTGATACTGTAGAAGATTCAACTGTTGTAGAGAAGATTTTAAGAAGCCTGCCTGACAAATTTAAATCCAAGGTTACTGCTATAGAAGAGTGCTACACAGTTGAAACCATGACTCTTAATGAGTTGTTCGGTTCATTACAAGCTTATGAACAAAGATTATTGGAGAAAACATCAGCTGCAAAACAAGTTGAAGAAGCAGTTCAGAGTCAAGTTAGCTGGAGAAGTAATCAAGGAAAATCTAATGCTGGAGGTTCTCAAGGAAGATCAAATAATGGAAGTTATAGAAAGCCACTTGATAAATCAAAAATACAATGTTATAATTGTAGAAATATTGGAAACTTTGCTACTGAGTGTTCAAAACCAAGAAAGACTGTTGCCAATAAATACAAAACAAATTTCAAAGCTAAATTTGCTGAAAGTGAACAAGAAGAAGAAGAAGAAGAAGAAGAGCTGAAAGATGAAAACATGTTACTAGCTTGTCATATAGCTGAAGATCAACCTCAACATAAATGGTACTGGGATACAGGTTGCAGCAATCATATGTGTGGCAGAAAATATTTGTTTGATAAACTTGATGAGTCTGTCAGATCAACATTAAAGTTTGGAAACATCTCTATAATTCCAGTTATGGGAAAAGAAAGAATTGGAATTCTTCTTAAGAATAGTTCTAAGGCTTACATCATGGATGTATTTTATGTTCTTGGTTTATATCAAAATTTGTTGAGTATGGGTCAGTTTTATGAAAGAGGATACTCTATGAATATTTACAGTGGTTTGTGCTTCATCATAGATAGAAGAAAAAGGTTGATAATTAAATTTCAGATGACAGAGAATAGGTTATTTCCTTTGAATATTCAACATCAGAAGGAAACTTGTTACAGTACCAGTATGAATAATGATTCTTGGTTGTGGCATAAAAGAATGGGGCATGTAAACTTTAACAATTTGCAAGATTTAGATAAGAAGGATATGGTGTCAGGTTTACCCATTATTGAAGTACCAGAATCAAGATGTGAAAATTGCATCTTTGGAAACCAGCTTAGAGATCCATTTCCAGTTAACAAAGCTAGAAGAGCTGAGAAACAGTTGGAGATTATTCATAGTGATTTATGTGGTCCTATAGAAGTTACAGCACATGGAGGTAATAATTATTTCATAACTTTCATTGATGATTATAGCAGGAAAGCCTAGGTATATTTGCTTAAACAAAAGAGTGATGATTTTCATGCTTTTAGAAGTTTAAAGATTATGCTGAGAAACAAATTGGTAAGAGTATCAAGATTTTGAGAACTAATAGAGGCAAAGAATATATTGTTGTTGACAAGTTTATGGAAGAACATGGCATTCAACATCAATTAACTGCAATATATACACCACAACAGAATGGAGTTGCAGAGAGGAAGACTAGAACCATAATGGAGATGGAAAGAACAATAAGAAGAACAAAAGATTTACCAAATTTTTTTTGGGGTTATGCAGTTGACACACCTGTGTATTTACTCAAGATATGTCCTACAAATAGTTTGAACAACATTACACCAGAAGAAGCTTGGAGATGTGTAAGACCAAGTGTAAGACATCTGAGAATTTTTGGGTGTATTGCATATGCAATGAATATTGATCCACATAATATTGCATCAACAAGGAAAGTTGATCCAAATACTGTTGTCAGAACAATTCCAATTGTAGTTGATGAAGAAGTGCAAGCTCAATACAATGTGGAAGAACAACATGAAGAAGCAAGAACTGAAGAAGTAACATAACATGAAGAAGCAAGAACTAAAGCAGTACAACAACAAGACACTACAAGACCAAGAAGAAAATATATCATACCTGCTAGGTTGAATGATTATGTTTTAACAAGATATGATAAAGATGATGATTATGTGGTGAAATTTGCATTGTTTGGAGATTGTGATCCTGTAGATTATGAAGAAGCATCTAAGGAAGAAGGTTGGATTCAATCCATGAATGAAGAACTTAAGTCAATAGAGAAGAATGACACATGGGAATTAACAAAACTTGCACCAGGAAAGAAACCTATTGGTATTAAGTGGGTTTATAAAATAAAATATAAGTCAAATGGAGAAATAGAGATAAAGAAAGCAAGGTTAGTTGCTAAGGGATATAGAAAAAGAAGAGGAGTAGACTACTCGGAAGTTTTTGCACCAGTTGCAAGACTTGATACAGTAAGGATGATCATTTCTTTAGTGGACAAAATCAATGGAAGATATTTCAGATGGATGTGAAGTCAGCATTCTTGAATGGAGTTTTGGAAGAGGAAGTTTATGTAGAGCAACCAGCTGGCTACATTGTGGAGGGGAAGGAGAATGAAGTATACAAGCTAAACAAAGCTTTGTATGGTTTGAAACAAGCACCAATAGCATGGTATACAATAATAGGCTCTTATTTTCTCAAGAAATGTTTTACAAGATGTCCACATGAGCATCTTTGTATTTGGAAGATGATGGTGTTGGCAATCATATCATAGTGTGTCTGTATGTAGATGATCTCATATTTACTAGAAATAGTACTGAGATGATCAATGAATTCAGGGAGGATATGGTGAAGGAGTTTGAGATGACAGATCTTGGTTTGATGTCATATCTTCTTGGCATTGAAGTACAATAAACTGAAAGAGGAATTTTTATTAATCAACAAAGGTATGCTGAAGGAATTTTGAAGCGCTTTAAGATGGATAATTGTAATCCAATCTTAACACCAATAGAAGAAAGATTGAAGTTGACAAAATATGGATCAGGAGAGCTTGTGAATTCAACAAATTTTAAAGGGATTGTTAGGTTTTAAAGATATTTGACTGCTACAAGACCTGACATCATGTATGCAGCTGGTTTGGTTAGTAGATTCATGGAAGCTCCTAGACAATCATATTTACAAGATGCAAAACGTATTCTGAGGTATGTCAAATGAACAACAAGCATGGGAATATTTTATACTATCTCAGAAGATCCAAAGGTGGTTGGTTTTACTGGTAGTGATTGGGATGGAGATACAGAAGGAAGAAAAAGTACATCAGGTTAAGGATTTCAGTTGGGAACTGGTTTTTTCTCTTGGTCATCTAAGAAGCAACAAGTTTTTGCATTATCTACAACAGAAGATGATTATATAGCTGCTAGCAACTGTGCTACACAAGTTGTATGGTTAAGAATGACGCTGAAGTCTTTGTTTCAAGAACAGAAGACACCAACAACAATAGTTAGTGATAATAAGTCGACAATATCACTAACTAAGAACCCTGTGTGTCATGGGAGAAGTAAACATATTTATATTAAGTACCATTACATTAGAGAGTTAGTCAGTAACAAGGAGTTTGTTGTGTAGTTTGTTGAAAGTAAAGAACAAGTGGCTGATATTTTCACCAAGTCTTTGAAGTCTAACACTTTCATTTACTTGCGTGGAAAATTGGGAATGATTAGTAAAGAGTATCTGGGTTTAAGGGAGGATGTTGAAGAATAAACCAAGATAATATGAAGAAGGTTGAAGGGATCAAGATGTGTTGTTGATCCAATATGGAGAAAGCAGTGTGGATCAACAAAGAGAGTTGACACAGTATGTTCGTGTCAACTGGTGTAGTTGACATGAAGTGGTTGGATCAACAAGAGTTGTTGATCTATGGTGCAGTTTATGGAAGTTTGCTTGGGTCACAAGTATTTTAAGTTTTAAGGGTTTATTTACGTAAGAATTGTCTAGAAGTTTCTTGTTAGAGTTTGATTAACTTAGGAAAGCGTTTATTACTTGAAAGTCAAGTTTGTAAACATATAAAAAGGCTGTTAAGCCGTGAGTTTGAATTATATCAATTAAGAGAAGTTTGTTTGAGTTAGTTATGTGTTCTTTTCATTAAGTCTTTGATATCAGATTTTCTACACATTCTTTTCTTCGTTCAAGCTTTTTTGTAAGGATAATACGAAAGTTATAGCAATAAGCTTGAACGTGAGAAACGAATGGATTTGATGAAGAATTGAGTCGGGCGGGTTATATATCCTACTTTGATCATCAAACAGCAACAATGGAATTTATTTTGTTCTGACAAACGGACCCAAGACAAAGCTCAATTTCAATTGCATTAGTGTCTGTTTGTTGCCATTGATAAGAATGTTTTTTTATAGGGTCTTCTAAGTGTTGGGATGTCATTTTTAGACTATATAAATCCACTGTTTTCGTCTTGGTATTCCTTCTTTGAACAAGTCCCCATCAAATAGGCATCTCTTCAGATATTACAGATGTCTGTTTCTTTTACCTAGTGCATTTCAATATTTATTTAGTTTCTGCAGAGTTGTTGTGGGTGGTTATTATGTATGAATCGTTTATCAAAATCTTTGGAATGGAAAAATAGGGTGTTGGGATGTCATTTTTCGACCTTCTGAACAAGTCCCTCGCATAACTGTACAATCATCAAAGTCTAACTAGAAAGACTGTGAAAGTTAATTATAAAGCTAGGAAATGAGTGATTAGTACCAAGTGTTCAAGGAGTAGGCTAAACACACGTTTGCAGAAATTCCATCTCGAACGGTTGTTTTTTTTCAGGTATATAATCCTGTGATTGCATTTCACAGTAGTTGTGTTTTATTATTACTATTATCTAGAGCTAATCTCCTTTAATATATGCTGCAGGTGGTAAACCATGGAGTCAACTCTTTATTGGTGGAAAATGTAGAATCAGAGATTGAGAAAATTTTGAACCTTCAGATGGATGATAAAAGGTGGTGAGGGTATATATTATTTGTCTCTAATTTTTATCCTTTGTCAACGACATGATTTACTTCTGTTATTTGTGTCACAATTTGGGACAAGGGTTTATCGAAAACTTTTTCTGACATGTTAAAAGAAAGTAATACTTGTGAAAACTTACTGTTTGATCTACTTGGACACGAACCAATGTAAAGGACTTGTAATATTAGAAGGACTTGATTATTATTCTCCATGAATCTGAACTCAGTGTATAAACATCGATTTCAGAAACGGTAGTGTCAACAATATTTAGAAGGACTTGCAATTCTTACTACCTTATAATCATTAATCTTGCTGTCGTATCCAAAAAGTTGGTGTTGTTTCCTTTGGTGATATTTTGTATTCTTTTGTAGTTGGATTTCATATACCAGTTTCCTAATCATCACCAACATCGACGAAATCACACCATGACAATAACTAAATTTTGTACTCTGAGAAATGATTATCCGCCTAGTTTTGATATTCACTCTATTTTGTTCTAAAGTTCCTCGTACCCAGCTCTTCTAAATACAGCAGGTGATTGTGGTGTGATCAAGCTTGATGTTGGACCTACTTCTGACTCTAGTTTAGGGTCATTAAATGTTGCGATTGATAGCCTCTTCTTTCTTGAGTTTGTTATTTCCCGATGTTTATCCCATTAGTCACTATTTGTTATTGAGATGAAAAGTTTCATCTCTCTTGTTCTCTTGGACTTGAAGGAGGTTTCTCAAACCGCCAAAATCCGAGTGTGACGTAAGACCGATGATGACCATGTCATAACCTTAGTCTGAACTACACTTGTAGAGCTTTCTCCATAACGTCAATAACGTCAAAAAGAATCATTGATAGTGTACTCAACCCTGATGAGAAGGATGCCATCATCTCCCTGCATAAGGATTCCATAATCACTGGATGCTGATAAGTGCGCATGTATCGAGATGGATTTTCTTTAAACGTGTGTTTAACCAATTTCTGTAAACTTGGTACTGACAACCCATTCCCTAGCTTTATACTCCATATAACTTTTGCAGTCTCCATGAATTCTCTTAACAGAAGAACCTCTTGATCAAATTCTTTCTCTCTCTCTCTCTCTCTCCCCTCTATTTAATCTTGTGTTTTTCGTTAAACATAATGGGATTACATTCGCAATGAAGTATAATTAAGTTGCTCCACGAAGGTGCTTTAATTACTTTCTCTCAACTTTGACACGAAGTTTGTCTGTAATGGTATGCAAGCAAGGGATTACCTAAATTTGTTTGGCAAAAGTCGAGTATATATATATATATCGATCGCGCTGGGCGCATCGCTACTTTCACGCCACTTTCACGCGGGCTGAGGTGGTATGATGATGTGGCCTGTTGATAAGGATTATCCTGATTCCACGTATCCCTACTTAGAGAGAGAATTAAAAATCTCATTCCTTCTACCACAGCCGCATGCGATTGTTTTCTCATTTTCGTATTCATGTCGGTCTTGTTTTTGCTTTCACAATGCAGTTGATGAACGAATGATGGTAATGTTGATGTAATAGAGTTTGCTTCACAGCTGAAGAGTAATGACGAGAGGACGTTGAGCTGATGGGTACGGCTGTTAGAGATCGAGCATGCTGAGAACATGGGACGAAGTCTGCTGTTGAAGATGAAGAGTGAACAGCGGCAATGATGGAGTTTGGCCGGAGAGACGAGGTTGGAGCTCGACAGAGCAGCAATGCTAGAGCATGGCCGGATGAGAATGATAACGTCGGTGATGGTCAACTTCCATAGATGAGCTCGACGGTCGATGGTGTTTCATGGCCGTGAGCGATGAAGACGTCAGTGATGGAACTCAAACTGGTGATTGAGTTTGGTTGTTTCACGAGCTGGTGGTTCTTTCCAATAACGATGGAGTGTAACGATGAGCAAGTCCAGTAACGATGGAGTGGAACGATGGTTACACTTGACATCTGCTGATCGAGTTGTGGTTGGTGCTCGAGAAGGTTTGCAGGCAAACAATTTCAATTTCATCTGTGAGTTTTATCCAAATCGAGTAAACAGCAAGATTAAATTATTGAAATGAATACTCGTACCGTTCTTTTTAGATGAAGGCGATTTTGCTGTTAGCCTGTTACTCAATCTTTTAGGTAGGTTTGTTCAAATCTGAAGTCGAGTTTTTTTTTTTTTTCTATTTAGAACAAAAACGAATTGGAATTGATCGATTAAGATTGATCTAATGGGTATTTTCAACAACCTTTCTACATATAATTTGTTTGTTTGATTATGTTGGATGGAAATCTGTGATCAATTTTGTTGATTATATAAAATTTTATCTCAATTTGATAGAAGAAAAGATAGAAGAAACTAAATCCCAGGAAGAACCAAAGAGGGAACAAGGAGTATCTTATTATTATTACAAGGTTTTGATCCAGCAACATACCTGCTTTTGATGACGAGTTTTGTCTTGTTTGGTTTCTCTCTCACGAGTCACTACTACTGACTGCTAACGTGTAACTGAAACTCGAAAATGCCCGCCACGTCAACTTGCCACATGAGAACGCGTGAAAGTGGCGATCAATAGTAGCGTGGTATCTATCATTTTTGTATATATATATATATCCAATATTATCATCTTTAACAGTGTAGCTTGTTTTTAGCTTAAGCTATCAATTCGTTAGACACTTCAACACTTCAGTTGGATAGTTAGGGAATCAATGATGTTATCGACATTGCATCATTCAGTTTTTGCAGAGCTGTGGGTAGTTGTTTTTGCGCAGAAAACTATTTTTTTATTTGAATGTTGGCGCAAATTTTCAACATTGCATCCCGTATTGGAGCATTTTCCGAATTTTCCCTAATTACTTGGCAAAGATGAGTGCACCAACAATACAAAAGTAATCAATGTATTGACGTCAATAATTTTTATTTTTTTGATTTTTGCTAATACCTAGCGGAAACTCTTAGGCTAACCCCTATGGGTTAGATTGAGCTATTAGATTGGCCAAAAAGGGTTGCAAATAAAAAAAAATGTGGGAAAAAAGTTAACACTACTTCTCTCCTACCAAGTGTTTGCATTTCAACTAACAGCGAGATTGAAACACTGAATGATTCGGTGCTCAAAAAGTGACATAAACGCTGAACAGTTCAGCGCTTAGAAAATTCACACGGATCACAAAAATCACGAAATTGATTTGACGGCTGAAATTAAAAGCGCTGAATGGTTCAGCGTTCAAAAGGTTACCTTAGAGCTGAACCGTTCAGCGCTCACAAAAATCACACGGATCACAAAAATCACAAAATTTAATCTAGCGGCTAAAATTTAAAGCGCTGAACCAAACAACGCTGGGTAGTGGTCCCAGCTGACGTGGACTGTGCTAATCTAACTACTAGACTAGCACTCCCATAGGACTTAGTCTTATTTTTAACCACACACTCGAATTTGTTTGCCATCCAGGTCATCAGCGCCATTTAAGGATGAAATTGCGTTCTTGATATCCCCAGCTGAGCCGGAAGTGACAAATCCGAAACCCCTAGACCTACCAGTCTCCCTGTTATACACAATTCTAGCCTCCAATACTTTACCCTGCTTACTGAATAAAGTCTCAAGCCCTTGGTAGGATAAGTTATTATCCTCCTTGTCCTAGACCAGAGCTTGTCATTGGTCTTACTCAGCTCTCGGATTTTGGTGGTTTGACGATCCTCCTTCTCCTTCAAGTAGTAATCATCGTTGTGTTTTTTCTCTCTTTGTTGAATTTTACTTCATTTTCGCATATAGAAGCATAACCCGAAATCATGAATGGATCTTCCATGTAACTCACGAAAAACATCATATATTTTGTGAAGTTTTGGCTGGTAATTCTATTAATTTTCTTCATTATTATAATAACTAGACAAAGTGGGCATGGCATGCATGTTGAATACAAGAATGGAAGGTCTGACATTTCTTTTCAAGGAGCTAGAAAACCAACCGTTCGTTAAATAAATGACCAAGCTGTCAACACGATAGTCATTGACCTGCAGATAGATCAGGATTATTATGATATATCTTACTATAATAAAGAAAAGGGTTCTTATGGGTGTCCCATGATTTTTTGGTTACTTTTTTATTGAACCAGAATGCCCCCCATCAAATAAACCTAATTACACTAATGTACACATACTTTAAATTACACTTTTCTATCTACCATTGTTGTTGTACCCGCACCCCCTACTACCACCAGCAGCATAACAAGCTTCTCCCCAACATCGCCGGCGCCCCCACCGGTCCACCACCACCTCCGGTGCCGACACATACATAAAATTACACAATAGTACAATTTTCGTTGCACATCTAATACCACCGGCTCCAACGCCATGACCAACTCTGCCACCACCACCGTCAGCCACCACCAGCACCAAAAACACCTCCTACCCATAACCGTCAGCAGTAGCACCATCTCCGCCGCTAGCGTCGCCTTCACTAACACCACCTCATCAACAACCAACACCACCTCTGCTGCTACAACTCCTGCGCCGCCAGCACCACCAAAGTAACGAAATTTCATTACTTGGTCCTAATTCCATGTTCTCGCCATCGGCAGTAACCTGTGTTTCATCAAAGACCATCAATTTCTCACCGGCGTCAAAACTTCATTTCTTCAATTGAAATTCAGGCCAAGAGATCTTACCCCAAATCACCACAAACTTGAATTCAAATCAATAAATACTTTGAACCCACTGATCCATACTCTTCACAAACTCTAAATCATCCTCAACCAACCTCCTGATAATGCTTTATATTATATCTCCATGAATCATCATCAAATTAAATGCCCTGTAGCTGCAATATCAAACTTAGGTTCTTCCCAATATCAAATTCAAACCATACCCACTTTCCGAAACTACTCCAATTGACATATCGAATCAACCATAACACATAACTTGACCATAACCTAACACAACGAAATTCCAATTGAAATTTGGGATTTTATTAGGATTTCAAAAAAGAATCAAAAAGAGAACGAACAAAAGAAGAATAAAGATGGATTTCGTGGATAATTTTTTTGTAACAAGTACTAATTTTTCTCTCAAGTTACGGAAGATAACATGCATAGCCAGAGATTTTGCGGAAGACGGTGAGAAGCCGAGGAAGAAGGTGTCGGAGAACTGAAGACTAAAGTTTTGAGAAAAGGATAATCGACATCTCTTTATGACCTTCGGATTAGAGGGTATAATTGGATTTTTAAAAACGATAATATTATTATTAAGAATAATTATTACTTTGTTAAGTCAGTCGTTTGACTTACCGGTCAGCTGTTGGTCTAACTACCAACTCTTAATATTTGAGATGTTGGGTATCAAAGTAATGTGTTGGACATTTACCGGGTACCAAACATTAAATATCCCTTAGTTTAACAAAGAGTAAACAGTGTTGATGCTGGAACAAGTTGGGAAAGTTATTTTCGCAGCAATGGATGGTGAAAATGATACATTTTACCAGTTTTGGAACCGAATGGAACGGCACTCGCATCGCGGGTGCATCTTTGCTAGTATATATATAAATAAGCAAGAGGTCCTTTATTAAGAGAAGATTAGACGGCAAAAATGATAAAGTTAAGTAATGGGATATCAGTACCATGTGTTAAGGAATTAGCTAAACACTCGTCAGCAGAAATTCCATCTCGATACATATGCACGGATCAAGATCCAGTCATTATTGGTACTGCAATGTTGTCTATAGATGAAACACTATGTCCTGTCATCGATTTGCGAAAATTGCTATCTCCAGATCCAATAACTAGTAGGTCAGAGTTGGATAATCTTCATTCTGCTTGCAAAGAATGGGGTTTCTTTCAGGTAGTATATATATATATTTTCACAGTTGTGTTTTATTAGTACTACTCCCTCCGTCCAAGTTTATTTGCTTAAATTGAGACTTTTTTTAGCAAATTTGTATCAAAAAATTTCTATATTTCCAACTAAATTTTTTTAATTATCAAGAAATAAACAAAAACTAAGATGTCAAAATTTGTATATGAAACAAGTAATTTAAAAAATTGATGATATATGTGGAAATAATTTGAATTTCTTTCAAGTTTTTGCAAAAACTAATTTAGCCAAGTAAACTTGGACGGAGGGAGTACTAGTTATTATTAGCTCGTGCTAATCTGCTCTCTATATATATATATGTTGCAGTTGGTAAACCATGGAGTCGACACTTGGTTGTTGGAAACTGTAAAATCAGAGATGGAAAGGTTTTTTAATCTTCCAATTGATGATAAAACACAATATGGTCAGAAACAAGGAGAGGATGAAGGATTTGGGCAACAATTTGTCAAATCAGATGACCAAAGACTTGATTGGGGAGACATGTTTTACATGGTTACTCTTCCTCTCCATTTGCGGAAGCCTTACTTTTTTCCAAAACTTCCTATAACTCTCAGGTTTATTTTATTTATTTTTTTCCTTTGTCAACGACATATTTAATTCTGTTATTTGCAACGTTAATCTGCCTACTTGTTTAAAAATCGCATTCGTTACAAACTGAAGTACTACTGTATATTTGTTTCCCAAGGCAATCCAAACAGCACTGAAACTGAAAATTAAAATGTTGAAGTTGCATAATCATGCAGAGAGGCGACGGAATCCTACTCATCAGAGATGAATAAACTAGCCATGATTCTCTTCGACATGATGGAGAAAGCATTACAAGTAGTTGAGACTAAGGATATGACAGAGTTGTTTAAAGATGGGATGCAATCGATGAGGATGAATTACTATCCTCCTTGTCCTCAACCAGAGCTCGTCATGGGTCTTACGCCACACTCAGATTTTGGAGGTTTAACAATCCTCCTTCAAGTCAACCAAGTGGAAGGATTACAGATAAGAAAAGAAGAGAGATGGATATCAGTTAAACCTCTGGCTAATGCGTTCGTCGTTAATGTCGGTGATGTTTTGGAGGTATATACAGGATGATCCAATTTAAATGATCCTAGCTAGCTAGGCCAGCCTACTGGTCGTCGTTGTAGTTGTGGAGTGTTGTTTCAACTAAATCCTAAATTTTCTTTACTTTTCCATTTACAGATATTGACTAATGGGATTTACCGTAGCGTTGAGCATAGGGCAATAATAAACTCTACGAAGACGAGGCTCTCAATCGCAACATTTCATGACCCTAAACTAGAGTCAGAAATAGGTCCAATATCGAGCTTGATCACACCACAAGCACCTGCCCTGTTCAGAAGAGCTGGGTATGAGGAACTATTTAATAAAATGGAGTCAATATCAAAACTGGACGGAAAATCATTTCTCGACTGCATGAAAATCCGAGAAAGTGACTAATATGCTAGAACACCGCTACCACGGTGGAAGGGCCGACCGAAGAAAAACGAGATACCACTAATTGCATGACGCGTGGGACAGTGGCAATGTTTAGGCGAAATAAAAATCAATATTTTAAGCGGATATTTTTGTGGTGGAGGTGGCCTCTGCGGCGGCGATTTGCTGGAAGGGTGCACCTTTAATATTAAATCATGTTCTCGACTGCATAATGTTTTTACCTAAATTTGGTTTTTGATGAAATTTAGACGTACCAGCTGTTTATTCAGTGCCACTTGTCGCAAAGAAACTTACGATGAGACACAGCTGTAAAATTTTCATAGCCGAAATAAAAACAAGTGTAGTAATTTACATTTGTTAATTTTTAATAGTTAAAAAGATTTTTGTTATAAGGAAAGTTGATTTGTTTAGGGGGAAAGCATTTTTAGGGAAAAGCTAATGTAATTGAGATATGGGTAGGGGGAATATGTGATGAAATTGACTGTTACAAATTATTTCGTATAACCACGCTACCCTCCGACCAAACACTTCCAATTGAACTGACTATGAGATTCACTGTAACAAGGACAACTGAATCGTTATAGTGAAGCTCATGATGTATGCTTTTGTTTGTGATCAAAAGATTATGATTACAAATTGGTATTTGCTGCAAAATCCATGGGCTTCTTTGAAGGTGTATGAACAAAGGTTGTTAAGACACACCGAAAAGTCAATTGAGAGTGCTTTTCAATCAAAATTGAACTTGAACTCAAAAAGTTCAGCAATGAAGAAGAATGAGTAAAAGGGTGAATCAACATCAAACTTCAAAGGAAAGGGAAATTGGAAGAAAGGAGGAGCAAACTCCAACAACTACACAAAGAGTGATACTTGTCAAGTACCAAGGTGTAATTTTTGCAACAAGAATGGTCAGTTGGAGAAGAATTGTTGGAACAAAGGAAAACCCCAATGTCATCATTGCAAGAAGTATGGACATTTGGAGAAGGATTGTACGTACAAATGTGAAGTCCAAACCGGTAGAGCTGAAGAGAAAGAAGAAAAACAAAATTCGTTTTATGCTTGTCAAAGTTCTATGGAGACTTCTAAGAGTGAAGTGTGGATTGTAGATAGTGGTTGTACAACTCATATGTTCGGTGTGAAGAGCTTCTTTTTTGACATGGATACATCCATAAACTCTCTAGTGAAGATGGGGATGGAAACATGGTTCAAGCTAACGGAAGAGGTACAATTTGCGTGAAAACGATCAATGGAGGAAAATACAATTTGGGTGCAGTACTACTTCAATAAGGAAGACTAATTGCCTTCTTCAGCAAACCATTAGGTCCAAGAGCTCAAGCACTTTCTACTTATCAGAAGGAGTTTCTTGCAATTGTCATGGTTGTGCAAAGATAGAGACAATATTTACAAGGCAATAAGTTCATTATTAGAACTGATCACCAGAGCATCAAATTTTTTCTTGAGCAGAAACTCACTACTCCTTTGCAACAAAGATGGTTGATCAAACTTCTAAATTTTGATTATGATATTCAATACAAGAAAGGATCTGAAAATTTGGAGGACGATGCTCTATCCAGAAGACCTGTAGATTCTGGTACTTTCCACTCATTAGCTCTCTCTACACCAACATGGGTCAAGAGGTTACCAATAGTTATATCAATGCTGATAAGGCACATCAGCTCATTTCCCAACTTTCACTCAATCCTGCTAGTGTTTTATGCTTATCAAGATAGAATCTTGAGATACAAAAACAATCTTTACATAGGAGTGAGAAGCAATGTCACAAAAAAGCTTCTTGCGTTACTTAATTCTTGTGCCATTGGTGGTCATTCGGGTATTCAAGCAACTTCTTTTAAAGCAAGAAGTCATTTCTATTTGAGAGGCATGCATATGGACATTGTTTTTTTTGTTTCTCAATGTGAAGTTTGTCAAAGAAATAAAAGCGATCACGCAAATTCTGTTGGATTACTCCAACCTCTCCCTATCCCTGGAAAAGCATGGAAACATATCACTATGGACCTTATAGAAGGTTTACCTGTCCGCAATAGGAAAAGTGCTATACTGGTGATTGTAGATAGATTAACCAAATATGCTCACTTTGTCGGTCTTCAACACCCTTACACAAATGACATTGTGGCTAAATATTATCTCACTCAAGTGTTCAAATTGCATGGTCTACCATCTTCTATTGTTTCTGATAGAGACAAGGTATTCACAAGCCATTTTTTGCAGGATTTGTTTAAATCCTTGGGGACAAGTCTAAACTTAAGCACAACTTACCATCCTCAGACATATGGTCAAACTGAAAGAGTTAATGCATGCTTGGAAACTTATTTCAGGTGTCTCACAGGTCACAAACCAAGCAAATGGAGTGAATGGTTAGCTCTGGATAAATGGTGGTACAATACCAGCTTGAAGATATCTTCATTCCAAGTACTTTATCGGTATGTACTTCCTCACTTGGCCTTTCCTTATCAGGTTACTACATCAGTGAAAGCAGTGGAGGTTTAACTCAAGGAAAGAGCAGATCTTCTTGATGTCCTCAAAGAATCTCTTCAAAAGGCTCAGGAGAGAATGAAGTTATATGCTGATTAGTCAAGGAAGGATATGTATTTTGAAGTAGGAGATGTGGTTTACAAACAAGACTCCCTGTCATTGCGCAAGAACTTTAAGCTCTCCTCCAAGTTCTATGGGCCATTTCAGGTGTTATGGAAAATTAAACCAGTGGCTTACAAATTGGATCTTCCTTCTCATGCTTGCATTCACCTTATATTACATGTCTCTCAGCTCAAGCAACATATTGGTCGTAAAAACACTCGCTCTCCTACTTTACCAATTGATGATCATGAAGGTGAGATTATAATGGTTCCACAACGAATTTTGCGCACTAGCACCATCTTAAATGGGAAGAGCTTGGTCCATCAACTTTTGATCCAGTGGAAAAACACCTCACTAGAAAATGCTACTTGGGAAGATATCTCAAATGTCAGAGCTCACTACCCAAAATTTATCCTTGGGGACAAGGATCTTCTTCAGAGGATGGCAATGTCACAATGTGACAGTTAGGCTGTTACTACATGGTATTTAGAGTAGTTACTGCAGAGTATACTGTTAGTTATTCAGTCGAGTGCCCAATCGAGTGTTGATTGGAGGATTGCGACACATGTGTTGCATCAATTGAGTCTTAACGGTTTATTGATTGGTTCTTAAGCCTGTAAGAGAGACCCTTCTAAAAATCTATCTGAACATTAATGAAGTTTTGCTCCTTTGGTTGCGCTATTGAGCACAAATTTAGACCTGAGTTTCGATTCAGGAGGTGATTCATCGAGACATGTTTTTTGGGCATACCAAAAAATTACCGGGCATACTCAAGGTTCGGCTCACAAGTTTTTTTTTTTGCCTAGGTTCCGCAAGGTTCGGCTCACAACTTTTAAGCCGAACTTAGAAAAAATTTATGCCCGGTAATTTTTTGGTATGCCCAAAAACAACTTTCGATTCATCACCATTTTATCCAAATTCCACATTTTCTTTGGATATTGATATTTTGGGCTAAGGCCCAGTAGGGTTACACTTAGTGAGTCTGGATGTTTTAGCTTCCTCACTCCCTCACTCCGAATATAGGGCGGAGAGAACCGAAGTTAGTGTTACAAATCTAGATTTTTTGTGAAGATATGAAGAAGAAGAGATGTTAAATTTGGATAGTTAATTGAAGTATCGGTACGAGCAGACTCGGAATTTGAAACCAAATGCGGCTTTTGATTGTTCTTATTGTTCATCCAGAAAAACCCCTCCAAAATCCGAAAGAGATCGAAGGCAAGAAGATGGTTGATGGTTAATGCGAAGCAATAATATTTTTATGAAGGATTTCAGATTTCTTTCACATAAACGTGATAAAACCCCTTTCTTCGCCAGTACCAAAGTTACATCTTCCCCTAATAAAGCAGTCGTTTTTAGACCAAAATTGGTTTCGGTTACTCAAATTTGTTGGTTTCGAGTGTAGAGCAATGAGAATTTGGATGAGATGATCAAATACAAGGGAAAATCATCCAACAATACTTTGGTAAGGGATGCTTCAGTATGATTTTTCCTCTCAGCAACAACAATTTTACTCAACAGCCAAATTTGGGGATGCGTTTTTGATTTTTGATTTTTGATTTTGAGTTGTGCGTAGTTATTGACTTATTGTATACATACAACTAACTGTTTCTTATCAAGAATAATGAAATTAATTGAATATTTGAAACTGCAATAGACTTCTTTATTTTTTGGATTCCTCTTAATTTATTTCTTTCATTTTGTATCAATTTTTGTTCCTTGTTGAGTATTCCAGCAAGTATAAGAAACTCCCCTGTAGCTCTAGCGACACTAGGAAATTCGGTGTAAAGGGGTTAGCTTTAATAAAACTGTGTCTAGATCTGGACCAAAGAAGAAATCAGATGGTCCTTGAGAAATTTGAAACCCTGAAGAAGCCGTAGATGAGGAAAAAAAAGAGGAGAATGATGCTCAAGTCTCTACGGAGAATATCAAAGTCTAAGAAGCAGAAAGAGAATTCTGATTGCGGAATTAACCGGTGAACCTGTACCGATTGAAGAAGCAAGACAATGATGGCCTCATAGATATGATGCATTGAAGGTAAGTATTCTGATTATTTATTGGTTTTTTGATTTTATTATTTTAATTTTGGGGATTTTTACATGTTTTGATTGTTTATTTTGTGTGTAATTGAAGACAAGGGAAGATGGTGAAGGTTACCTGCATGAGAGGCAACACTTCACTAGTGCTCTATTAGATGTCACATTAAGGTGAGTGATGGATCATTTTGCTTGATGTTATATTTAGTTTTTTTCATGGTCGAGATCATGTTGTTGTCTATTCTGTTAAATTTTGCATAAGTAGGACCATGTTGTAGGAGAAGTTCATTGTAATATTTATTAGTTATAATCTGATAATTGAATGTCTGAGTCTCATCTTTACACGAATCTATTATAGATCTTTTTTAGACACAAGGAGATTTAGATTATATTGGGAGAGTTGTGGAATTATACTGTTTGTTTCATGTTCTATTGACTTCTTTATTGCTGAATTTTGTGCATTTTGGTTTTCATCATGTTGAATGATGAGTGTCTTAGTCATAGATTGAAGGTTGAATGTTTTTGTATTTTACAAGATTCTTATATCTCAGGCTGAAGATGGACAGCCTGACTATCATTGAATTCTTTGAAACATCCAAGAAGGTGCCATACATTGCTGTAAAGTGGTTCTTCCAAGTGGCAGATACTGTAAGTTTTGTTACGAATACTCAAGTTCTCTTTTCATTGAGTTATGTACCGTTTTAATTGAATCAAAATGGTTTTCTATTTGGACTCTGGAGACGACAATCCTCTGGATTGTATAGTCGACAAGATCACTGGCGTTCAAGCATCATCTGCAGTATGGGTTCTTTCTTTCTTTTCTCCGTTCATTGATTTTTATGCATCCCATTGTAGTTTATCGAAAGACTAAATTTTCCTATGTTGGTTTGCTTTCAGGTCAGTGTTTGTCATTATTTCTATGTGAAAATTTTTGTATGTTTGAAAATCTACGCACAGGCACTAACAACATTCTTCTTTTGTAGAATGTTGAGAAGAAGCTAGTACATCATCCACTACAGTTTCAAGTGAGGGTTGTTCCAAATTTGTTGAGCAAGCTAATGCTGATCTTGCAAAGTCAGTTATGACGTTTCTTGATATGTATGCCGGCCGTGGTGGGATGTCCTCCGGCCTGTGCATGGGTGCAGCTTCATCTGATGTCGACCTTGTCACTGTAAGTTAAAAGAAATGATTTCAGCACTTTGGCATATTATGTTGATTTCACACTGTAACTTACGCGTGTTCTTTCAGAGATGGGCAGTAGATTTTAGCCAAGACGCTTTCGAACGTCATCGTTATAATCATCCTGAGACAGAAATATGATAGTTTGCTTTTTCTCTCTTCACATTTTTAGGAATACATGTTTGCATACATTTAACTGCCAAATGATTTCAGGTGCGGAATATGAAGGATGAGGACTTTTTGCAGTTGCTTCATGCGTGGAAATATCTCTGTGCACGTTATAATTTGTTGGGAACTGATTATAATGAAACAAAGAAACAAACTGAGAACAAAGAGAAGGAAGAAATTTGGGAAGAGGCGCAGAGACGCCCACCAGAGGGGAATGGTGAATATGAAGTAGAGACAAGGAAGAGCCTGCTGCCTTAAACTTCAAGGTATTACTTTTGCAATTTCTAATTCTTTAGTTGTCTTCTTCTCTTTCCTAAATTCTTACTCATTTCTGACATTTTTATATAATTTAGGTGAAGTGGAAGGGTTGGGGCTCTGATTGGGATTCGTGGGAGCCTGATTCAGGGCTGACCTATGTTACTGCACTTTGAACTTTCTACATATGTATCTTCTTTGCATTGAATATTTTTACCTGCTTCAGTAACAAGCTCCATGAGTGCATTGGGTTAATATTAGTTTCATATGCCGGAAATGTGAGCACTCTATTAAGGAATTTGTTACTGATGGATACCAATCTAATATTTTGCCCCTACCTGTGTAAGTGTGTATCCAATTATTTATTTATTTTGGGTGCCTTTATCAACTGATTTACTTTTCACTGGGTTATAACATCTTGCAGTGTAATTGAAACTACCAATTGTAGGCCTATTTTTACTAATCACCGGAATTGTTCCAAGGCCTTGAAACTTTTTACTTTCCATCTTAACATTTCTGTAGTAGTGGTAGTGAACTGATGCAAATTCTCCAAATCCCAAGCATGAAAAAGCATTTTTTTTTTAATTTTGAAGCGACTAAATATGAATTTGGTTACCCTTATATTAATGACATGTTTGTAGATTTTAATAGTTATTAACAATGAAACCGATGTTTCCTTCTGGTTTTTAGATCATAAATTACTGTCTCCTTAGTTTTTATTACTTCATTAGGTGTTTTCTTAAGCATATTCCTTCAAGATGTCCAATGCCTTCTTAAAAGTTATGGATTTGCTAAATCATCAGTGAAAGATTTATGTAAATATCAGTTGTGACTTGTGGGGTTTTCATCAGATAAATTTGCACCCTCAGCAAGACAGGGTGTTGTCAATTAGGGAAAACGCTCGTTTTCAAGATTTTCCAGATATTTATCGCCTGTTTGGTACAGTGAAATAGAGGTATAATTGTCACTTTTATTGTTTTTTTTCATTTTCCTTGTATTTATTTTTGATTATGTTTACATTATATAGGTACATGCGAGTTGGTAACGCTGTGGCTGTATGCATGGGTTGGAAAAGCTCTAGGATTTTATCTTGCTAAGGCAGTAAACAATATTTCTGGCAGTAGACCGGTTTTTGAACTCCCTTCATCCTTCTCAAGCTTAACAAGATTAAAATAGTTAAGTTGGCTTCTGTAAAAAGGTTCGATGATGATACCGTATAAAAATTTCAATGAGTATTTGAGTAATTCTTATGGGTTTTAGATTCAAAAACACATTGATTTATCTCTTTGCCGTCTCTTGTAATACAATCCTGAGCAGTAATACATTTAGCTCTGTACTATTATAAAGTACTTTTGGATCTACATTCTTCTGAATAGAAATTCAGTATTTTATATCCTCTGTGCACTTATGTTTTCAAGTATACTCTGATAAGGCAACTAGATTTGCCTCTGGAACTCAGATTCGTTTTGTTTTTTTTGATCCGTTTTTTTTTTATCGGAATAAGAAAAATCACCATAAAAGATTGTTTGGTCCAATAGAAGTCAAGGCCAATAACTAATTCTTGAAAGACTTGATAGATGTGCAACTAATCTTGCTTGGAAACAGAACTACCCTAAAGCTGCTGTTTATCATCTCATCCCTATGGCCAGTGATCACTGTCCCATACTTTTAACTACTGCTAGAAATGAAACCAAATCTTTTAAACCTTTTAGATTTAATAGAACTTGGTTTAGGGATTCTTCTTGTAAAGAACTTATTGAAAACAGTTGGAAAAAATATGGCATGGGTTCTCCAGCTTTTAGACATTCAAAATCTTTGGCTGTCACTAAAGATGATCTGAGGAAGTGGAATTATTCTGTTTTTGATAACATAACAACTCAAATTAATAAGCTAGAAAGTACTTTACAAAATCTCTTGTTTACTAATCATGCTCCTAACTCTCCTGATGTTTTGGATATTCAATCTAAGCTTAAGCATTGGTATGACATTGAGGAGGATTTCTGGAGGCAAAGAGGTAAGGAAGAAGCTTTTAAATTTGGAGAAAGAAACACTGCTTATTTTCTCAATAAGACCAACTTTAGAAGGAAAATGACCCAAATAGATACCATCCAAACTGACATGGGAATTTGGTTAACTGATAGTATTGATATTGCCGCTAATTTGAAGAACCACTTTTTCAAAATGAGTAGAACTACTATGCCTCCTAATGCTAGAGACTATTTAGACTACATAGTGTGGGACCCACCCTCTCTCTCACACTTTCACTTGCGGTACAGCCCGCGGGTTGGATGATGACACCAAATAACAATTTCAACGAGGATTTGAGTAATTTTTATAGTTTTTTTATCCAAAAAACATTGATTTATTTCTTTGCTGTCTCTTGTAATACAATCCTAAGCAGCAACACATTTAGCTCTGTACTATTTATAAAGTACTTTTGGATCTATATTCTTCTAAATAGAAATTCAGTATTTTATTTATATCCTCTGTGCACTTATGTTTTCAAGTATACTCTTATAAGGCCACTAGATTTGCCTCTGGAACTCAGATTCTTTGGGTGATAACCATAATAGATGAGACTGCACTATGTCATCTCTTATGAAGTCAATCTATTGAAGAGAATGATTTCCTCTACATCTACAATTTCATCAAAATTTCTGGCTCTTCACAGCTTCATCATATAGATACAGTGAATCAAGCTCAGAGATACACCCACTAGCAACATAACAATACCAACACGGCAACACCACACAATGAACAGCACCGTATACACATAGTCTGTCATCACTCAGCTTTAACATCACTATTATACTTGATAAAGTCGTGCACAGACGTGGGAAACATTTTCCAGTAAGCAGGCACTGGCAGGTCAAATTTTTTCAGCTGGTGAAGAAGTAATTCCCTGTAGCTCTTAGAATTTACATTTATTTGGCACTAACTTTGTCTGGAATGGTGTGTGCATGGGAGTTAACTCAGGGTACATGTTTAACGTTGAGTTACTATGGAATGTATTCATCCAGTCACTGCATGTATTCATCGGGTCACTACGACAACTACTAACTATGGAATGTATTCATCCAGTCGACATCCATATGCATATGCAAAAGTACACCAAGACGATATGTCAATGACGCAAATGCTGCCTAATAAAGCAAGAGGTTCCTGGTAACCACAACAATAACAGTCAGGCACTGGTAACCAATGAGCTGCATGTGGAACGTGTGTGTTTGGTGCATCTAGATGTCAAACCAAAAACGCAAACAGATCACCTACTGAAGAAACTTCCCTTTAGCTCGGGAACCTGTTTCCAGGAATGCTATGCAAGGGGTCAGCTTTAGTACGGGTTTGCACCAACTTAGGCAAGCCTGCTTGCTGCTGCTTCTTATTTCGGTGCTAAATTTGAATTTGGAAAACATCACAGGTAAATTTCAAATGTGTTGCCAATGTTTCAAATACGATTGATGAATATCTGGTTTTGGTAAGTATTTGTACCTGCCCCATCCTGAGAAGGTCCAACGAAGATGTTGTTAGTTGTGGATACGGACCATTCTGTTATACCGGACTAACGAGCCAAAAGACGATCAAAGAAAACCTACGGCAGGCCGTTATACTATACTCATATCCGGTACAGCCTTCTAGGGTTAAGGAAACTAGTTAGGGTTTTCTATCCATAAATACAAGGCCTATGCACGTAAACCCTAATAGGTATACTAAGACTTTGTGAAAAGCTCTATTTTCTTGTTCATCGGCGGAAGAAAATCAATGAACATCATCATTGTTTGAAACAATATCCTTGTGTTTGATTTAAATTTCCGAGACTGTATATACTGATTTTCTTTTTACAATCTGATCGAGCAAATAAAGAAAATCGGTTGCAGACTCGGAAATTCAAATCAAGGGCGAAAATCCGAAAAAAATACCAAGCAGCGGACGGGGCATCTTCAATGAAGAAAGGATTAATAAACCAACCGGGCTAACGTCTTCATTATATCCATTCTTTGCTTCGTTCATCCTTTTTTTGAAAGGATAACGCTAAACTTGTAGCAATAAGTTTGAATGCGAGAAACGAATGGATATGATGAAGAACTGAGTCAGGTAGGTTATATATCCTTGGATCAAACAGCAACAATGACAAACGGACCCAAGACAGGTTCAGTCAAGGTAAAACTCGATTTCAATTGCATTGCCATTATTTCATTTCCATAATTGAGTGTCTATTTGTTGCCGGGGTATTTGTAAGTCAAATAGATTACTCATTTGTTGATTATTTAATTGCAATCTCTTATTTTTAATTAGTAAGGGAATGAAATCTGTTTAATTGTGTGATCTATCCAAGTGTTGAGTCAGTGTCAATGAATGAATCAGCTAGGATTTTAGTCGACTATATAAACCCAACGTTTTTCATGAGTCACATCCTAATGTATGCTTCAGACTTAGTAGCTGTAGATTCTGCACCAATTAACAATTCGTAATCATTATTCTGGTGATCATAACCAAAAGCATACATATTGATTTTTCGAAACTCCAAGCGAAGATGCATTGATTTGCCTAAAACTTTGTGATCCTTCCAGGTTTGCAAGTATACGGGGAGTAAGCAATATCGGGTCTTGTACAGTTCATAAGATACATAAGTTGCGGAAATACTCATATCAAATGGGTATTTAATTTTCATATTAAATCTCTTTAATACGGTTTCAAATGAGATTGACTAAGACTTATTTTCTTTCGATTTTCATCCCTAAGGAAGTCTCTAAAATGGTATTAATAATATCAAGTTAGTGCCTAATATGAGCATATCATCAACATATAGTAACATGAGAATCATACAGAGTAAACACATTTATCAGATTAATTAACCTTGAAACCATTAGTTATCATAACATGATCAAATTTTTCATGAATTTGAGGTGCAATTTCCATATAAATTTCTTCATTCAATTCACCATATAAGCGATTTTAACATCCAAATGTATATGCAAATTGAAGCAATAGCAATCAACATTCTAATCAATAGGTATCAAAGAGTTGTCTATAGCCTTTAGCTACCAACTAGCTTTATATTTATCTATAGTTCCATGACCTCCAAGTTTCATTTCTTTGAATGGACTCCCATTCATTTAATGAATCTTCTTCCCGAATAGCTTCCTTATAGGTTTGGGGTTAGGACTCTCGTAGTAAGAGTCAAAAAATCGAATCACTTCTTCTTGGTTGGTCTCATACTCCAAAGTTGGAGTTTGACTTCGATGGAACATCCATCATCATGGACCTTTTTACGTTAAAACACCAAGCATCTCTTGATTCCATTATGGTGTTCAGTTTGTATGCAAGGTCAATTGTTTTAGGACCTATTTTAGTTTTCTTGGGATTTCAAACACCCCCACAATTTAAAGTATGCATTTGCCATTCCATTTCATTTTTAAATGGAACTCGGTTGATAATTAGGTTAGTAACTACCTTTCGGCTACACCATTCGATTCGAGGTGAATATGTGGTGGTTTCATGAATGATTCCATTATTTTTAAAAACTCTCCCTATGGGTATCACGACTCACCGCCACGGTCATTTTAATCTTAACTCCTTTTTGGTTTTCTATTATTTATAAAACTTGAGAAGCAATCATCTTTACTTCTAAGAAGATGAACACAAACATATCGTGGTAATCATCTAAGGATATACCATTTTCTACCACCTCTTGTTGGTGTTGATTTCAAGTCTCCTAAATCTAAATTAATTCTGTTCAACACTTTTAAAATGGTTTTCTTGCATATTTGATTCAACACGGATTTCACATCTTTGTTTTTATCAAAGTTTATTTTGGTATGGCAAGTCTTTCTAGTTTGTTAACATGCCCAAAGTGAAATATGAATCAGCTAGGATTATTAACATTCAATTTCAAATCGAATCAAAGCTTAATCATGTTATCGGTAACATAACCTTTTCTAACACCATGCTTTCACAACGGTATTGGACATGGTTTACAGATGAGATTTTTGCATATATGCCTCATTCATGTTTTTCGAAGTTAGCTTCACCACTTTCGCGGTGGAAGAATTTCCCATTTTCTCATCATCTCCTATTATGGCATAGGAGGAGAAAGCATTCTGTTCTGAGACATGCTTGAGTGGCTGCATTAATCTAAGACAAGGTTCGTAAATATCATCTCTACTATGTTTGCCTTATTTTGTTTTGGATCATATTTGATCCTTTTAAACCTTACGGAGTCTTTAGCCATATGTCCGGGTTTACCACAATTAAAACATATTGTGCTATTCTTTTGTTACCCTCACGTCATTTTCTTTGGATTCTCCGGGAGTTTTTCTTTGAAAAGCTTGTCAAAACATGAGCTTTGTTGGACATGTTTTGTAAGTCAAATATCTTTTTCCAAGCTCCATGGTGATTTTACTCTTGTGTCATGACCTCCTCTTGTATTAGCTCCCATGAGGTGGAAGCTTTTCAATCACGGCCGATGTAGAGCTTCAATCATCCTTGATCTTGAGGAGTTTAAGTTAGTAAACGAGCTTTTAAATCAGTCATGTTGTATTCTAAGAACTTAGCTCAAGAACTTCTTACTTCCAGTTTGACATGATAAGTTTGAAAGTTTTATATATTGATTGTGATATCTTTTTGTCTTCTTGTGTGGCTGGATTCCAAAGACAAAAGAAAAATTCTTCGCGACCAACGCTAGAGAAGAATTCTTCTTTTGTCTTTACAATCCAGCGATACAAGAACACCTGAAGATACCCCAACCAATAAATAAAATTGATTTCGAGAACATCATGATGTATGCTTTTGGTTATGTTCAAAGGAAGAATGATTACAAATTGATAATCACGGAAAAATCTATTGATACTAGTTCTGTATTCCAAAATCTTTATATCATGATGTGAATCATGGAAAATGCGTTATTGTTATCCCTTATGCTTTCTTTTTCTTATCGTAAATCCGGGATACTTGTTAGTGAAAGTTTTCACTGTTTGGCCTTGGAAGGCAGGCTTATAGGCTTATGTTTATGATTGTACCATCCTTGGATTTGTGTTCGTTTGTTTATTGGATAGTGAAGATGCTCAACAAATTATACTATACCTATATTTGCTTTGTTTTCACATCTCTACTCTTTTCACATCTCTACTCAGTGGCTTTAAAAAGTTCCATCATACGTGCTAAACAAATGGTGAAATGTTTAGATTAGAAATCATGATTTGATATTTTTTCATTTAGTCCGCTACAGAACTTTGATATGGACATCATAAAGCCTAAAACCAGATATTTTTTCTTGTTATACTCTTAAATATTCTCTCATAAACTACAAAGTTTATTTATCTGGGGGAGTACAATATATTGTTGTATTTTTGGATAGTCTAAAAACCTTAACAAATATAGCTATTTTCCTAAAACCAGGGGTACAACTGTTTGCACTCCCCTCTGGAATTCGAATTTGGGACAAGGGTTTCTTTGATTCAACTTATACAATATCTTATCTTAGCTTAAGTTTCTTCGACCCCGAGGGGAAAAGAGATACATCCTATAACTAATTTGGATAACTGAAATCGGTGTGAGCAGCTAGACCTCTAGAAACGTCAAGGAAAGTAATCAAAAAGGAGTATTGCATCCTCAATCCAGATCCAGATCAAAAAGAGTCAAAAGAAGTGGGCAAGTTAGCACCTTTAAATTTATAATGTATAATCAATTGCATTGTTATAATAGCTTTAAGATAGATTATAGATTATTTTTATACTGATGATCTAATCAACAACGGGGATGGTCATTCTGCTGATACTCAACAGGGGTATCATGAATAACAACTCTAAATATTATTAATGTGTTTTCACATATCTGCAGGATTTACGGTTACTAGCTTCTCCTCGGTTATTATGGAGGCAACAATGTGGTGGTGCCCTGCGAAACATTTTTGGTTTGATAGGGAGTATAAGGCGGAGAACAAAATCTTCCCACGGCAGAATCAAGAACATAAACTTACAAATACCCAACTAGAAGCACCATGTCTACTGGAATCCTTCGTTATGTTAAGCCTTATTCCTGTAAGTAATTGAAGCCACCTTCTTTTTCATTATATTGGTACTGCAAGACACTTAATTTCTAGATACCTCTTTCTTCTAATATCTGGTTCTAGTCATGGTGATGATTCAGCAAGTGCTTTATGTAATCCAACTACCACAAAATATAAAGTATTAACACCAACTAGATTTAACAATATATTGCTTTCGATATTATCCATGGTCTTGGATACGACCGTAAGATTAGTGATTACAAGGTAGCAAGAATTGCTGACATTTTGGTTTTCAAAGGAGGTTTATACGTACACTTAGATCATATTCATGGAGAATAATGAAAGACACATTTTAAGAAATTACAGGTAGCTCACTGGTCGTGGTTTTGAATGAAGCTTTACATTGTTTAGCCAACTCGTGTCCAAGTAGATCAAACAGTAAGATTTTTCAAGTTTTACCTTCTTAGAAGAAGTTTACGATAAGCACGGTATATATTTTATCGAAAACTTCTTCTGACATGTTAAAAGAAAATAAAGAATATAATACTTGTGAAAACTTACTGTTTGATTTACTTTGATACATGTTGGCTAACCAATGTAAAGCCCCATTCACAAACACAGTCAGTTATCTGTGATTTCGTAAAGTGTGTCTTTTATTATTCCCCATGAATCTGAACTCAATGTTTTTTTTTTTTTTTGATCGAGAAAATGAGATTATATTAGAGAAATAAGAATTGTTTACAAACCAAACCCGAAAAGAAAATTACAAGGGATACATCTCTCAACTGAGAGAGTAAGGAGAAAACCCATGAGATATCCACATCAAGCCCAACCTGCTACAAAACTATACCAGAGATACCAAAAGAAATAAAATTACGATTGAAAATTGCCCATTATGGTAGAGGCCCATGAAAGACGGATGGAAACCCTAATTAACATCATCTTTTCCAAAGCCTCCGACAAACCTTTTCACCACCAGGATAAACATTGAGTTCCCTATTCTGAACTCAATGTATAAAGTGCATACCTTTTCTTTTTTTGACTCTTAAAAGGTTAAAATTTTATTGAAAAAGAAAAAGAGAAATACAAGATGAGAGGCGCCTAAGCGCAACAAGAGAAGGCAAAAGCCGATCCCAACAAGCTGCAAAGAAAACAGAAAAACTGCTCAACAACACAAAGACTAGCCAAAACACACATCAATTCCTATAACTTCTTCTTGGGTATAGGGGTTCTTTTCCCTTTACCCAAATCCTGGGAGCTAGGACCCAAATCCTTGATTTGTTTCGAGGAATGGAAAGAATCTACAACCCCTCCAAGGATTTTCTTAACCTCGGTTTCTTTACCTCCACGAGGAAGACAAAGCAAAGAACTAAACTTTGTAAGTTTGTCCACGTTTTCTTCTTTAGACATTGGTTTCCACCGACTGACCTCTTCCACTGACTTTACCTTTGCGACATCCAAGACCTCATTGTCTGTCTCGTATTCAGATTCTTCATTAGAATCTTCACACGTATCTACTTCAGGGACATCTTCCAAATTTTCTGGAAGCTTCTCTACTTGAGCTGTATCACAATCCTCTACTACTCTTGAATCATTTTCTATGTTCTTAGGAATCTCTGAAATAACAGTTTCGTGATCTGATCCTAAAACATTATAGGGATTCAAGTAACATATTGGAATTTGCTCATGTGATCTTGAGCTTTTATTCCTTCTCGCGTACGTCTTACTTTTAATAAAAGGCTCTTCAATTACATCACCACTCTCTACAGTTTTTGAGACTTCTACAACCCCATTGGAGCTGAGCACCTCTAAATCAGTATCCACAACTCCTACAGGGACACCGACAGTTACATTTCTTTCACCTAACTCTTCATTTATAGAAGAGCGAAGATCATGCATTTGTCTCTCCCCTTTCTACAACCGAAACAACATTCTTTGGATTATGTTGCTGGTTTTTCTTGTTAATCCAATGAGCCTTCTTCTTCCCCACTTGAGGAGAGCAAGAGTTAGGTTTATGTCCATATGATGAACATTTCAAACATTTTGCAGGTTTCCATTGATATTCTACAGGTAGATCCATTATATGCACTCTATCAATCCATAGTGGTATGGAAGTAGGGAATGAACATTCAAAATCAATTTCCACACATACTCTTGCATATGTGAGTCTAGTTTTTTTCTTAGTGCATTCATCCATCATCAATGGATTTCCAAGATAACTAGCAATCACACTCAAGCCTAATTTGTTCCATAGATGCAGAGGAACATCATAGATCATAACCCATACTGGAATAGTCTTCATCTCCGCAATTGATTGCTCAACCAACAGACTCCAAGGTCTCACAATAAACAATTGTTTCAAGATGAAAAATGACCCTTGTTCAAGAGCAATTTTTCAATCATCTTCATTCACAAAGTTGAAAACAAAAGCATTTGCATTGACACCATGAGTTGAAATTGTTACCTCTGCCTTGGGTTTCCATTGCTTTACTATAGCCTCTTTCACCATAGAAAAAGAAGGCTTTCTTCCTGCAAAAAACCCAATCACTAAGTTTTTGCAGTCCTTGAAAGCGTCTTCAAAATCTTTTGATTTTACAGCGGCCGCCTTCTTCCCATCCATTAAATCGGAAGATTTAAACATTAAAGAATAGTCTTCGGTATGCGATTTTGTTGCCAAAACATTGGACCATTCCATTCCGAACCCTCGATTTTGAGAAGATTTAGAATTTGAGTTGCCAATCAAGGGAGGAAATTCAATTAAAGAACCCGACTGCATACTATGATCACCAGAAGAAGAGGTTAAATTAGAGGGATGTAAATCAACTCCAGCCATGGATGGAATCAAGGGAAGACGAGAAAAAAAATTCTAGATCTAGAATCGCCTTTCAAATCGCCTCCACGTCTCTCTCCTATGGTCTAAGTTATTATCCATAAGTGCATACCTTTTCTCCACCAGGATAAACACTGACTGAAAATTAACCCTAATCTGAACTCAATGTATAAAGTGCATAAACATGACTTCAGAAGCTGAAGTTCAGTTTGCGTTTCACTTCACCAGAAACATGCCGAATCTCAAGAGGTCAACTGGAAGATCCAACCTATTGCAGGCCTCTATACCCTGTGAATTTTGAATTTTTTGATCTCCGAAGAAGTGTGGGTATTTCACACATCGCCTCGTTAAAATCAAAGACAGGGAAACAAGTCGAAATGTAATTGGATAATATGGAATTAGAGATATTTTTTTGTTTTAATAGGATATTAGGGATAAGCTTGATATATAGGTAAAAAAAAAGAGAGGATTTAAATCCTGAATAACTTCTTCATATCCTCTTTTTTTTTCCTTATCAGTCAGTTTATTGGTAGTACTTTTATATATTATCCAAAAGATGGATTGGATTTGTGTCCCGTTCTTGACTTGAAAGAGGCGTAAAAAAAGAGGATTAAGTATACCAATTTTCTTGAGTTCCTTCGGAGATCAACAAGTTCATGGATTTTATGGAAAAAACTCCGCCTCTTCGCGCCCATGGATTAAGTATACCAATTTTCTCAAATGTAGAAGATACATGAAAACATCTTGGGTGTGAGAAAAACCTGCGGCGTGCATTATGTTTTTGCCTTCTCAAACAACAGTGAATGAAATTTATTCGGGTTTGTGCCCATTTCAATTAGCAAAAAATTAACTAATCTTAATCAATTAGTCGTTCTACCAATCAACATAGCTAATCAACTTGTGTATAAGACATAAAATGGATCTCCATAAATCCTTTGTGAGTTGCATCGAACCCACACACACATTCTTATTGTTATCGATATATAAACCACAAATAGAGTAGAATCATCATAATAATACATTGTGATTCATAGACTGGTTTCTTAACCAGTCTATGATTTTTGATCATCTATTTTTAATCATCTATTTGATTGAAAAATTATATGAAAAATTATGATTTTTGTTTAAATGTCATTAGATACATAATGGAAGTAACAATTTTTTTGGTTATGTAAAATGAAGAATGAATCACTATCTTGTCTTGTCTGGGGTTTGATTTTGAGAGAACCGAACTCAGGGTTATTCTACTTGTACGAGATATCTTAGTTTGAGTTCCTTCGATTTGAGTTATGATTTTGACTACCCTGCATCATCTAAGGGCGGTTTATATATAGATTTTTTCATGTATCTGTACATTAGAAACTCGTTGGGTTTGAGTCGTGCGAATTTTGCATGTCCGTGTAGGTCAAGGGGACGTGGGTGGTTATGACGGCAAACCATAGTTTTATTCATAACCCAATATTCTTTATCTATGTTGAGGGACTTCTTGAGGTTGAAAAAGATCATGAAATTGCAATTCCTTTTCCTTGTCTTTGTCCTATTCTTTCTCCGGGTGTTCCCAGTATATACAGAACCTTTTCTAGCCTTGCTATCAACGATTCCACTTTTTCCACAAACCACTTCAAACCAATCCCGTCGGATCTGTTGTCCACGAACTAGTACGCAATTTATTTTCATTGCGTGTTCCTTAGCCCAAGCATTTGGTTCTGGTTAACTTGTACATGTCTATGTTCATTCAAAAAAATTTATATTAATTTGTTTGTTCATTCTTTTTTAGGGCCGTCTTAGAAGTTTTCCTAAGGAGACTTCTTTTGGAAGAGATAGGCTTAGGGCGCAGCATCTATTGGATGCCATTAGTTGTTCCGTGGTTGGCATTTCATAAGAGGTACTCGCAGTCATCATAGAGGTGGTTAATCTTTGGCTTTCAGGCATGTATCCACCTGTTTGGGGGGAGTTTGTTGCGAGTGCACCACTTACACCCTTGATTAAGCCGGGAGGTGGCCTGCGTCCCATTACTATGGGGACTATATGGAGAAGGCTCACCTCTAAATGTGCTGCAACGCATGTTGGCAAATAATTCAATGCTTATTTAGGGGATTATCAGTTTGGAGTGGGTGCCAAATGTGGTGGAGAGGCGATCTTACTTACTGTTAACCGCAAGATTGAAGAGAAAGGGGGATCAGACAATCTTTCCATGTTCCTGGTACATTTATCGAATGCTTTTAACCTCATTGACCAGTCATCCATGATTTCTGAGTTACGTAATTTGTTCCCATCGGTTTCTCGGTGGGTTGAATTTTGTTCCGCTTCTCTTGCTCGTTTATATTACATGGATCTTGTTTTCGCCTCTTCCCAGGGTGTACAATAAGGGGATCATGTTGGGCCTTTATTTTTTTCTCTTACTCTTCACCCCTTGGTTAAAAAAATTGTCGTGCAATGTGATCTTGAATTCAAAGTCTGGTACTTGGATGATGGTACCTTGATAGGGGATTGCATTTGAATATAGCCAAGACTTTGAAGATCATTCAAGATTATGGGGGTGAAAGGGGATTGCATTTGAATATAGCCAAGACAGAACTGTTTTGGCCCTCTCCATACCCCAGAGCTCTGGTTCCAAGCGTTTTCCCTCCAAATATCCGTAGGCCAACTAAGGGTGTGAAGCTTTTGGGTGGGCCGGTCAGCCTTGATGCTCAATTCAATAAGGATTTGGTTGTTAGTAGAGTGTGCAAGACTATGGCCCTCATTGATGCTTTAGAGAAATTAGAAGACCCTCAAGGTAAATTTCTTTTGTTTCGGAATTGCACCAGTTTTTCGAGACTTTATTTCTCCTTGAGAACAACTAAGCCTGATTTTTTACAAGAAGATCAAGACTTATTTGACACTCATCTGTTTCAATTCCTTAGACACGGCATTTCTGGTGATTTCCCTGTCTATGGACTCCTTCAGCAAAGGATTTCTACATTTCCATTCAAGCATGGAGGTATGGGTGTGTATACTATACAAGATACTAAAAATTATTGTTTCCTTGAATCTTTTTTACAGACCCTAGAGTTGCAGTCCACGATTTTGAGGGGTTCTCGAATCAGCAGTAGTGTCCCCTCTCTTCAGCGAGCTTTAGACTCCTTCAACTCACTGTGTCTCGCCGTTTCTCCTCTTTTCTCAAGTAATTTTTCCACCCATTCCATGAGCTCCCTGGAAAATATTTTCTTTGATGATGTGAAGGAAAACATAACCACCAGTTATGCTATGTCGGAGCGTGATTCTGTTTTATGGCACTACAACCAAACAAAACATGCCTGGGACTTTCTGATGGCGGTTCCAATTGTGGGGCTTAATCAAACTATTGGAGCTAGGAAATTCAGTGCAATTCTCCGGTACATATTTGAGATCCCTTTCTTCGAGGAGAATGGTGCTTGTCCCTTATGCAAGAGAGATATGAATATTTTTGGTGATCATGCCCTGCACTATACAAATGAAGTTGGGCTTAAATTTAGACATGATTTGGTGGGAGGCACTATTCTAGACATGTGTTACCGTGCAGGTGTGCCGGCTAGGAAGGAGGTTGACTTGGAGCTTCTTGCGAATAATGACACTGCTTTGAGACCGGTTGACATACTTGTGCATAATTGGGATAATGGTCATGATATGTGTTTGGATGTGATTAGTGTTTCTCCTTTTACCGGTGGTGGAGTTCGTACCTTTACCTCGGGTCTCGCAATTAAGAATGTTGTTACTCGTAAGAATGCTAAATATTTAGAGAAATGCACGTCTCATGGTTTTGGTTTTGAGACGCTTTCCTTTTACCATCTTAGGGGAATTGGGCTTGCGCAATTATATGGCTAGCCATGATGCTAATGTTCGGGTCGAAGAATTTCTTTTTCATAGGTTATGCGTAGTTATACAAAAAGGTGTTGGAGGATAGCTTGTTGTTAGGCTTCCGACCAATTTTTTACCGGATGATAGTCTTTCTGAGTTGTAATTCTTTTTTTAACTAATGAATATCTAACGGTAAGAAGAACTTCGGAATACTATCTACAACCCTTTTTTGTTTCGGTATGCCCTGAAAATTTTCCGTATGCCCTAAAACAAGGTTCTTAATCTTGGATTCCTAGCTGGCTATCTCTTCATTCAACTCTTTCCTTATTTTGTTTGTATATTTTGGGCTATTGATATTGAACGTTATTTTGGGGACCATGAAAATTTTGGGGGGACCATTGATTTTTAAGGCACCCATCCTACAATGATAAGGGCTGGCCTAAAGTCATATGAGTTTACCAATTTTCCCCTTACCCTTTTTAACATTATCCTTAATTAATATAAGCCCACCACCGATTAACACCACCACCACCTCCGATTACCACCACCACCACCTCCGATTACCACCACCACCAACCACCGATTACCACCACCTCCTTCCGCCGCCCACCACCACCACCTCATCCGATTATTACCACCACCTCCTCCGATTATTGAGTGACTAAGGTGATAGAAGAAGAAGAAGATGGAGGAAAAAAAATGAGATGAGAAAGATACGCAGGTATTTTTTAACCAAACCCATTAATTTTAATTTGATTTTGATTCGTTTAATTGAATAAAAATCATCAAAAAAGAGTTCGAATGTTAGTAACAGTGCTGAGTTCGGTTAAGAGTCGTAACACAGAAACCCTGGTTTGTTAACCGAACTTCGTGGAAGGAAGAACACGAAGAACAGTTCGGTTGAATAGGAATTAACACTATGTAATCGAACTTTTAGTTCGGTTGTTTCCCATATTTTTCGAAAATGATCTCCTAACCGAACTCTTCCCATTTTACAAAATACAAATAATTTCCCTTGCAAATAATTTTTCGGTTAAAAGTAAAATGTAATTTTTCGGTAACTTTGCATCTGTGGGGCCCACCTCAACAAAGTATACTGCTAAGTTGTCAGCCGGCCCTTAAAAGTTTCCATGTGAGGTAGTGGGAACCGCACCATGATGTACCCAATACATGATGATCTTCACAGTTCACAGATAATGTATGTGGAGAAAAGAATATTTTACTATAGTGTTGTTTATTTCGATTTCTTATCTATCTTGTCACTAGTTGGGGAACCACTTCAACTATCTACGAGAATCTCCTCATATTGTGCTTGGTACTTGTACACCACTTAGTTACGTTTCAAGTTTCAAACCCTGACTAATCACATTTAAATTTGATTGGACTCCCAATCCCAAGAACTTGGTTCCTAGTAAAATTTAAAATCAATGTTTTAAAACTATTTCGGTTTGATCGCAAGAAAAAGGACAAACCGAACTCTTCCCTAATTTCATATAATTTTGAGTTCGGTTGTTTAGCAAAATAGCTGTACCAACCGAATATAACTCTGGAACTATTCATTTTTTTGGGTTTGATAAGTTCGGTTAGTTATGCTCTTGGGATCAAGTTTGCGAAATAACCGAACCTATTAAACTTAGTCTATTCTTATATTTTGTACAGTTCGGTTAGATAGTGGGTTTACATGAAGTGTGCGAACAAACCGAACTTTGTACACTAAGTTAAATCTTAGTTTTACGTCAAGTTCGGTTGGTTAATAGTTACGAAGAAACCGAACTTTGCACTAAGTAAAATCTTATTTTACCTAAAGTTCGGTTAGTTCATTGGTTGAGAAACAACCGAACATTACTCTGGAATCCATCAAACTTCCATTAATACAGAGTTCGGTTACCTGCGTGTTTGGCTAAAGAAACCAAACTACGCTTCCAGATGAGTTCGGTTAGCTTTTCTTCACATATTGTAACCGAACTACTTCAAAAATTTACATTTGGTTTTCTCCTTCTCCTTCTTCTTCTCTAACTTTACTCTCCGTACAAAATTCAATTTCTTTTTTAATAACCCATCTTTTAATTTAATCTCACTAATCAGTTTTTAATGATTTAAATGAATCTACGTGGTGGGCGGTGGTGGTGGTAATCGGAGGTGGTGGTAGTAATCGATGGTTGGTGGTGGTGGTAATCGGCGGCGGCGGTGGTGGTAATCGGTGCTGGTGGTGGTGGGCGGTGGTGGTGGTAATCGGAGGTGGTGGGTTAATGTTATTTTTCACTTAATTATTTCACTAATGATTTCACTAATCAAAACCAAAAACTAATTAAAAGGGTAGTTTAGGTAATACAAAAAATCTTAGATAAGGGCACCCCTACCCAAAATGAGACAATGGTCCAAAAAAAATCAATGGTCCCCAAAATAACGTTCTTAGATATTTTGTGTGCTAAAGCCCAGTAGGGTTATAAGAATGTTTTTGGGAGCACCTCAGTGGCTCACTAAATATTTGAGACGCCGCTAATTCAGTTCACTCACTCTATTTCAAGGATTACAGATCCAGATTTTTTTTTGTCTTCCACCAAGATATGAAGAAGAAGAGATGGGTTGATTTGGATAGATAATTGAAATTGGTACGAGCAGATTCGGAAATTGAAATCAAATAGGTACCCAAAGATGAAGTGTGAAATCAAATCCGTGAGAAATTGAAACCAAGAAGATTCGTCAACGAAGAATTTTACACTAAGCTAGCTCCTGACGCTTCTCGGAAATGGCTGATGTCAAGACGTAATATTTCTCTCCAAGATTGCAGATTTCTTTTTCATAAACGTGATAAAACCCTTTCTTCGCCTACCAAAATTACATCTCCCCCCAATATACAAGAGTCTGTTTCTAAATAGATAGAAACCCTAACCCAAATTTAACAATAGTGGAGGTTGAAAGAAAAAATTGGTTTCAGTTAATGAAAGTTTTGATGAGGTGAGGGAGGAGGGACAATCTTCCAACAAGAGGGCTTATAATTTGGTAAGGGATGCTTCACTATAATTTTTCCTCTCAGCACCAAAATTTTTACTAAACATTGATTTTTTTTTTTTTTTTAGAGTTATGGGTAGCTATTGTAACTGAATATTTTTAATTTTGTGTCAATTTTTGTTCCTTGTTCCGCGTTTCTTGGTGATTTCTCTTGCACAGAGCAGACAAATTTAGTGTGCTTGAATGGGTATTCTAATTCCAGCAAGTATCCTGTAGTCTGTTGGTTTTTAGCTTTTTATTTCAGTGCTATATTTGAATTGGAAAATACAACAAGTCACTTTGATGTCCATGCGGCACTACTAATTCTTTTACAGGTGCAGCAAAGAAACAACAATGATAAACCCAAGACGAATTCCAACAAGGTAAAGCTCAGTTTCAATTTTGTTGCCAATGTTTTGAAATTTCTAATTTGTGGTAATCTCTCATTTTTAGTAGTTAAAGTTTAGGTGCGTTATCTAAGTGTTTGGTCTGTGTCAGTAGGCCAGGGTTTGAGTTGAATATATGCATCCAACCGATAATGAACAAGGTCGTGTGATTTTTGCCATAACTCTTTTATATTTTGGACTTGAGTCTGCTTGTTTATTCATTTAACTATTGGATCAGTGCTGCCCGTGTTTCTTTTTGGATCGGATTCTCCTCAGTTTTTTATTTTTCGTTTCTACGTATATCACTGTAGCTTTTAGCTGGTTTCGCAATCACAATTATTATTGGTTGTCCGTCACAGTTCCTATGATCGTTTTGCAAAATTTAATATCTCTAGAATCCACAACTAATAGTTAAGAGTTGGATAGGCTTCGTTCTGCTTGCAAAGAACGGGGTTTCTTTTAGGTGCATATGTCATGCATACAAGCCATGTGATTGCATCCAGTAATTGGGTTTTATTATGGGTCTGCATTAATGAACAATGTGTTTGATTTCATATTTTTGCTATAAATGTTTTGGCTCTTGGATTTGAGTCTGTCGGTTTATTCATTTAGCTTTTGGATCAGTGTTTTTCGTGCTTCCTTTTGTTTTTTTTGGCAATGGATTCTCCACAGTTTTTTTATTTTTGTGTTTCTACGTGAATCATATCACTATATAACATTATGGGATTCTAGGAATAGATAAGTTTTGTATCATGAGGCTAGACCGTAAGCTTGTTTTGAGCTGGTCCCCTAGACTCTAGACCCGTTACTATAATGTATTCTTCAGAGCTTACACAAGTTCCCATTGAGGATACTCCAGAATAACAATCAGCTTTAATTTACAAAAATTCTGGAATTTTCATAGTTTTAAATATTTTTTTCATGATGATCTAAACAACAACAGGGATTAACTGATACTCATCTATATTTTGCTGTTTTTTCAAATCTTTACTGCATTTGCAATTACTGGCTTCTCTTCAGAAATTAGTGAGGTAACGCTGTGATTGAGTTCTGCTAGACATTTTTCGTTCTCTGTTTCTTGCTCCGTATCGGGCCAAAGTTCCTTTGCAATATGCTCCATTTGGTTTGATAGGGAGTAAAAAGCAGAGAACAAAATCTTCCTTGTCACAGCAGAATAAAAAGAGATTTCCGTCTACCCAATTGAGGCACCATATCCACAGAACTGCTTTGTTATGTTAAGCCCTATTCCTGAACCTCTTCCTGTAATTAACGCCACCACCTTTTTCATTATACTGCTAGTGCCAGATTCTTAGTTCATTTTGTATGCATGTGTTGTTTCTTCTTCTTTATGTCTCTCTATTGATAATGTGTTGCAGCAAAAAGTTATACTCCCTCCGTCCAACTTTACTTGTCAAAATTGTGTTTTTTTTAGCAAATTTGTACCAAAAAATTGAAATATTTCCCATTAAAATTTTCTAATTATCAAGACAGAAACAAAAACTAGGATATCAAAATTTGTATATTAAACAAACAATTTTGAAGACCAATGGTGTATGCGGAATTAATTTGAATTTCTTTCAAGTTTTTGCAAAATCCAATTTTGGCAAGTAAAATTGGACGGAGGGAGTACTTGTGCTTGAATGTGTTCTCCAGTAAGCAGTAAGAGGTCAATTTACTTGCTGAAGATATCCCTTTTAGCTCCCGAAACCTGCATTTAGGACAAATTTTGCCAGGAATTCTATGCAATGAGATAGCTCTTCAGTTGCAGCCAATCGCCAAAACTGACATGTACATAATCTTCTCTAACCGAGAGCAAAATCTTCTGTTAACAGAATCAAGAGCAGATTTACGTCTAACCAATTTAAGCCATGTTCTTGATCCTGTTCATGTAATTAACAGTGTAGCTTTGTCTATCTTGAGGCAAGACAGAAACTTGTTTTTAGCTGGTTTTGCAGTCAAAATTATAATTGGCTGTCCGTCAATAACTATGATTGATTAGCAAAGTTTAATATATCTAGAATCCATAACTAAAAAGCTAGATTTGGATAGGCCTCATTCTGCTTTCAAAGAACGGGGTTTGTTTTAGGGATAGATGTCATGCATACAAGCATTGTTACTAGTTATTAGCTAATGATAATCTGCCTTACTGTTGTTGCAGGTGGTAAACCATGGAGTCAACCCTTTGTGGATGGAAAATGTAAAATCAGAGATTGAGAGGTTTTTCAACCTTCCAATAATTGTTCACGCCTGCTGCATGAGTTAGTAAAAGACGCGAGTCTGGGACTCTAGGCATCCTTTTCAGTTTTCATGCGTCGCTGTGTACCAATTTTTATTGTAAGAAATGTGAAAAGCTAGAGACTGAAATGAAATTCTGCATCAAAACGGAGCACAACTCAATTAGAATAATCTCCAATAGCGTTTGGCAATACAAAAGTGTTGTACTGCTGAAGTTCAAAGGTAATGAATGAAATTCGTCTGATGTCAACCTTGATATAGATTGTCTTTCTGCAAATATATAATTCCAAGGCATATATATACTGTTTTGCAATCAAGTGAAGCACTATTAGGTTGTCCTAAATCTGTCACATGACAACCTACGGTGATCCTAGTCTGGACCTTATGTGATTTGTTTTTGAACTGCAGTGCCTAACAAACATAGGTTCAGGAAGCCTACAGCAGGCAATCCTGTCCGCTAACGTATGATCCAAAACTGTACATGTATTGAGAATTTTCTGCTGGATGAGCAGCTGGAACAAGCAAAATGTGGTACTTCTGACCTTCTAAGGTTATGACAGGGTTGTTTGAAGATGGGTTTCGATCTTATCCTCCTTGTCCTCGGCTAGAGCTCATCATTGGTCTTACGCTGCCCTCAGATTTTGGCGGTTTGAGAAACCTCCTTCAAGACTAAGAAGTGGAAGGACTGCAGATAATAAACGTAGAGAGATGGACTACAACAAATGTATTTATTGAGCATCGGGCAATAACTAACTGAAGGAAGAAGAGGTTCTCAATTCCAACATTTGATCACACCACAAACACCTGCCCTGTTTAGAAGTGTTTGGCACTGAGGGCCCTTTAAATGAAACTCAACTGAAAATCATTAATCTGAGTACATGAGATTGTATTGAATCCGCAGATGTACTATGAAGTATAAGTTGTTTTTTGATCTGACACAATGAAATCTTAATTTGCAAAGTGCTTTCATCTTTGGATTTCTCTTTGTTTCATTTGGCTCTATGAATGTTTCTTCCTTGTGTTGCATTGACAAGGAAAAAAATTGTGGTACAATGTGTTTTCCAGTAAGGCCCAGTAGGGTTATACTTAAGGCTAAAGGGTTATACTCGCTCTGAATATCTTAGTGCTGCCGCTAAATCATCCACTCTCTCTTTGTGGCTTCCATTTTTCTTCTTTCTCTTTCTGGGGTTTGATCTTGATAGGGTATTACTCAAACTTGGTGTCTTTTCGATCCGATTTACCAGATCTCATATCTTAGCTTTGAGTTTTTCGAATTGGTCTGTCATCCAAGAGGGAGTGGTTCTGATCTCATGAGGAAGAAGAAGAAAAAGATAGGTCATGTAACTGAGTTGAATAATTGAAATCGGTATGAGCAGATCTGGAAATTAAAGTCGAATAAATTGCAATCATGTCTTGTGTTTGTTATCCTTGTTGATCGAACGAATGCTTTTGTTACCATAAATCGGATAAAAAATGGCGGAGATAGCAACTCAGTTGCTCTGAGTGTAAGATTTTGGTGCCATAGCACAGGTGCAATCTCGGATAGACAACCAAGCAAAACAAGAGGCTATCTATATATAGTCTATACTTACTTTGTAATTATAGTCTATAATTCATTTCATAATTCTTTCTTTTCCTATGATTTTTCCTCTCAAAAGGCAACAGCAAATCCAAAGTTATTGTACTATGTGTATTTTGTTCTTTCAAATAATTATTAAATGAATTCAATATTTCAATTGTTAAACTCATTTTAATCAGTGGGTTACTCTTAATTTGTTCAAATCTTTAATTCTCGTCCTTGTTCTGCATTTCTCGATGATTCATAACTACTACTGCAAACTTATTGTGGTTGAATGGGTATTCCAGCATGCATTGGGAGGTCAATTTTTGGTATTACTCAAGAAACTCCCCCTGTAGCTCTAGTGGCCTGTATAAGGCACTAGGAATTTTTCGCAGAAGGTCTTTGGCTGCGGGTACGTATGCAGCACAGGCCTGCTTGATGTTGTGTTTTAGTGCTAAATGTCCATTGGAAAACATCTGAGGTACAAGTGTTGATGATTTATTCATATCAAGTACTAATTCTTTGTGTGTGGTTGAGCTTTTTGGATTGATATGGAGTACATATAAAGCAGAGAACAAAATCTTGTTATGTTAAGCCTTATTCCTGAACCTCTTCCTGTAATTAACGCCACATTCATTTTCATTATACTGCCAGTGCCAGACCCTTAATATCTATCTTTCATTTGTATGCATGTTTGTTTCTTGCTCTTTATATCTCTATTGACAATGTGTTGCAGAAAAAAGGAAAACCTGTGCTTGAATGTGATTCCTAGTAAGCAATAGGAAGTCGATTTACTTGTTACAGATATCCCTCGTAGCTCTCGCAACTGAATTTGGCACAAATTTTGCTAGGAATTTTATACAAGAGGATAGCTCTTTACTTGCAGTCAATAGCCACATTTCATGAGCCTAAAATGGAGTCGGAAACAGGTCGAGTATCGAGCTTGATTACACAACAGACACCTGTTGTTCGGAAGAATTATGTATGAGAAACTTTTGAAGAAAATGCAATCTTTGAAGATGATTTGTGCAAAAACACTACATGGTTGTAGCCATGGATTAAAACTGGAATACCGTGCAATGTAGATAGTTGTGTGTGTGCAGCCGCAAGTTATGCAAGCCTGCTTGCTGTTGCTTCTTGTTTCAGAGCTAAATTTGAATTTGGAAAACATTGCAGGTATACCTTTCGTCGAATGTAAGTAACTCCTAACAATTGCTAATGACATTTATTCACCCAGACAACAACTACTAACTCTTTGTGCGTGGTTGATGTGTATGCGCCACAACGAATTCTTTTATATGAGCATCAAAGAAACAAATCCCCAATTTTGAATAACAGCAATGACAAGTAAACCTCGATTTCAATTGCGTTGCCTACGCTTCAAATTTCACGATTACAAGACTCCAAATGAAGTTTGGACAACAGACACCTGTTGTTCGGAAGAATTATGTATGAGAAACTTTTGAAGAAAATGCAATCTTTGAAGATGATTTGTGCAAAAACACTACATGGTTGTAGCCATGGATTAAAACTGGAATACCGTGCAATGTAGATAGTTGTGTGTGTGCAGCCGCAAGTTATGCAAGCCTGCTTGCTGTTGCTTCTTGTTTCAGAGCTAAATTTGAATTTGGAAAACATTGCAGGTATACCTTTCGTCGAATGTAAGTAACTCCTAACAATTGCTAATGACATTTATTCACCCAGACAACAACTACTAACTCTTTGTGCGTGGTTGATGTGTATGCGCCACAACGAATTCTTTTATATGAGCATCAAAGAAACAAATCCCCAATTTTGAATAACAGCAATGACAAGTAAACCTAGATTTCAATTGCGTTGCCTACGCTTCAAATTTCTTTGATGAATGTTTGTTTTTGGCAAGTATTGGTAAATGTCTTGGGATCAAGTAGTTAACTTACTTGTTGGTTAGTATAAAACGGAAGAACATACAGAACTTCTGGCAATCTCTCTAATTTTTAGCAGTTAAAGATTAACAAGGGAAGGAGATATCTTTAGGTGCATGATCTGAGGAAGAGTGAGGGTGAAGTTGGAGCTGAGGATTCCGAAGAAGCTTGGAAACAGATGCTGGAATCATTTAAATAACAAGCATTAAAAAATGCAGGACATATATCACGAGAAGCTTATGAACTGTCTGCTGATACAAAACGGTAGTTATTTTTAGTTGTTGCTTTCAAATCAAAGATTAAAAATAGGGCCACATCGGCTAAGGGTTTCTAAAGATATTCCATATATGAGATTAGAATTGCACTGTTAATCGCCAGTCAGTTATGGTTTGGATGCCCACCTAATAGTCCGACATGGGCTATCAGAAAAAAAATATATATTTATAATAGTATTTATTTATACTTAACAAAAAAAAAAAAAAAGCGGAGCCTCAACCATAACCAGATCCCGGGCCTCTCCATCCGTTGTTGACTGGTTTTTTTTATCAATCCAACTCCTTTTCAACATGTTATTTTTATCAATCCAACTCCTTTTCAACATGTTATGTCTCAGGGAAATAGTATTTATAACCACTAGTATTTAACCCGTGCTGCGCACCGGGGCCGGTAGGATCAGCCAATTTAGTGTGGCGGGCTTCGCCCTGATCCCGTGGTCAAATGCATCGGATTTTTTTTTTACAGTCTTTCATTAATATGATTTTTATAAGGGATAGTGGAACTTTAATGTCCATTAGGTATCTAATGAGTTGATGATTGAGATTTTGTAGGATAAACCTAAATTCATGTAGTAGTATTTTATCGACACATTTACAATAATTAAAAAAAGATTGACTCCATAAATTTTTGGATTTAATTAAAAAATTAAACATTACTGTCTCGTCGACATTTATTAAACAAAAATAAATAAATATAGATAGATAGATAGATATATTTGACTATTCATTGAACGTATATTTCTATATAAAAACCATGCATACGTTTTATGTGTTAAATTCAACGCTTGGTTAGCCTCACCCATCCACACCAACTGTATTACAAAATAATTAAGGTGGGAGATCGATGTATCAAAGTGGAAAAACTAATAAACAAACATGCACGATACAAAACATCCAAATTACATACCTAATTTTAAAGATAATTATCGAAAGATTATATTATCCTTACATCCAAAACATAATGTACAGGTCTTTTAACCGTTGAGGACTTTGAAAATATTCTTTCACGTCATTCCAATGTATTTGCATAGATGTATCTTCCATGGAGTCTAGATGTTGTTCACGCTTATTTTGTGATTTTGTTCTAAATATTTTATGAATTCTTGTAGCATTTGCGTTGTATCGATTCTAAATCCTTTACATGTCCACAGAGTTAAAATCAACAACACCTGCTCACTCTTGATACAATCCTATAACTTCTTTTTATCAGTTTTATATCCTTTTTGTTCGAATAGATTGATAATTCCTTTACCTAGCGGTCTCTGAGGATCATCCATCCCGAATCTCAAATCATGGCACATGCAACACTTTTTTATTCAGCATTTAGGTGTTCATTGTTCCGCCATAATAAGGAACATAGCCCTATATATACTATATATTCAACAAAAGGTGAAATTGTGGAAGAGGTAGCCTATTAAAGAACATGAAAAAGTAAGACATAAAAAATTATATCAAACCTTTTTTTAAAGAAAACTAAAGTCTCACTATAATAAAGGAAATCATACGATCCAACGTGAATTATGTACATTCCCACCAAGTATCTATTTGGTAATTGGCTTATCAACAATCTTCCATGACTTAACGAAGATTCTAACTTGATCATAATTCCATATCGACATACATCTCTGTTTTGACTTTAACTTATTCTTTTCCAATATAATAATCAAAATATTTCGTCCACCTAATGTTTCTTACCATCATTTTGAATGGAGCTCATTTTCCTTCTCTCTCTCTGGAAACTACACCTTCAAATGCTGGAATCACAAAGAGTAAGGACTCTCTGGGTGCCGAACAGTCAGAAAAAAAAAACAGAAATTTGGAATCCAATTCCAGTATAAAAACAAAAAGAGAAGATGTTTAAAATATTATATGAGTGTAATCACAAAAAGTAGATTGTTGGTCCACTGGTATGCGGAATATTGGAACCAAGACTTAAAAGAGAGTAATTTTAGTTAATCCAATGGTCGACAAAGAAGTACATTTGATTTTTCTTTTATTCTTGTAAATTTAATTTAGATTACCATTTCGACAGAATATCCCGTCACATAATCCAATAAGCACACCATAGTACCATACATATCATTTATGAAAGCATCTGCATGGGTCGGGAAACAAAAAAAATAAAATCCGCTTGTATCACTTCTTTACTTAGGCAATCAAAGCAAGCATTAGTTTTGGTTTATTTAATTTAGTAATGAACCGTGTAACGCACTTTCCTTGATGACCATGTTTGCATCATCACTGACACCAAGACCACATCATACTCCAAATCACAGTCTATAGTGGTTGCAGCAACAATTAATATCCATGGAGCAATGTTTTAATACAGTAGATGATGTGGGCCTATCGTTTTCAATTGGGTCAGAGGGGAAGCCCAGCCTCATGAAAGTAGATGATGTAATGGAAAATGACAATGCATCCACACCAAAGTAATCGAAGTCGTTCCTCGGTGCTACTCGGTTGGGGAGCTTGGAGCGATGAGCAATAAGTTCGGACTTGGAAATCGTCAAAACTCGGTCTAATACTCAGAATATATTTATTAATAATTTATATACTGTTGCCATAAGTCATGATTTGTACTTAAAATTTTAAAACTATCATGTAATTAAGTGTGTAATATTGTTATATTGAACGTATTTATCATGTATTTAGAGGTTTTTCTATTTTATAACTCTTATCTAAGGGTTATGAAAATTTTATTTTCTGATTTTAGTGCGTGCAAGGCCAACTCGGAAAAATTGTTAACTCGTTGTGCTCAAAAATCGGTCCAAATCGGCCGCCTTAATCGCTAAAAATCGGAAAAGCCTTGGAATCGGAAATCTCCTCGTTCATATAGCCTGTAGCAATTACTCAGCGAGTAATCGGCCTTCGAGAGAGATTTTGACTACACTGATCCACACCATCTCCTATAGCATCGTCAAATGCAGCCATGATGGAGGATCCATTGTATCCACTGGATGTGCATAGCAGTTCTGGATTCAACAAACCCACTCTTTGAGATTCTTGTACTGAGGCCGTAGTATGAAATGGACATAGTGTGGGTTCCATGCCTAACGTGTCTCTTGGTGAGCTCTGATCATCATCCGTACTGTCATTGTAATATCTTGCTATTATGATTTTCTGTAAAATGCCACTATTTTTCTAGTGAAAAAATGTAGAAAGTAGTTGTACTCTGTGAAATAAGATATGATTGAAAGTGGTCTCCAAAACATTCTATTAAAAGTATGATAGATACGAAAGAATAAATAAATGAAAACCTATAACAACAATCATGTCCTTTGCATGCATACTCTCTTCCACCGTGAAGGAATTGGCCCCATACCTTTGTCATTTGGGACATAAGTTTAGTAGCTTAAAATTTGATTTATCTCAAATTCATACTATTTTTCCTGGGTTGAACCGCACATTCCCACATATTCACTCGGCGCAGGTTTCCTTACGCCCCCATTATCGAAGTGTTTTGTGGGTGCTTGATGTCATAACAGTCGAAATTCTATTATATTATTTTATTCTCTCGTCTTAGGTGAAACAACTCTGCGCACAAACGAAAAACATAATAAAAATTGCTCTTTTAACTGCCCACATGGGGAAAGTGACCTCTTGAAGTTGACGAAAAGGACCAACTTGGATTCTCCAATATGTGTTATATATGACGGTGCTTGATTGAACTGTCACTATGTCTTACATTACCTGAATTCTCTGTAGAGTTGGATAATAACTTGTTAGTGGATCAATTAGGGCATCTGATTCATCTGGTTAAGATAAACTACTCACTGAAATAGTTTAGTCCACTATAGTTTTTGAGTAATTGAGTTATCTACCGACAATGTACGCAATTAGCACACTGTTGTTGCATTCTTTTTCTTCTAAACAAATTAAGAAAAACAGAATAAAATGTTAATGCAACACAAAACTCTTTTTTTGGCATTTTGAAGTTATATTATGGGTGAATTTAGCTATATAACCAGCATGTTGTAATACACATCTATGATACCTTCTAAGACCCTTCCAGGCGTGCCTTTTTTATTGTACTTTTTCTTATAAATGGTTACCTTCTTTGCTAGAAAGTTGATATCTATCATTTTTTATTGTTTTGTAACCTCCTTTGCATTTAATAAGAAGAACCAATGAGAAGAACCATAAATACCTTTTCTTTCCAAAAATCCTTCAGTCTTTGAAAACAAAAAGGAGTTACCCATATAACCTGGTCTGATATGAAACTAACTAAAAGAATTAATAAGCGTCTTTTGTACTTTGTCAGTAATCAATGAAAGAGATGAAGCAGCATGCTCTTCCACACCATATCTATCAATGTAAAACGGAACAATTTTTAGGTTGCATGCGTCATATCTCTTCCTAGCTCCAAGATGAGAACACTTCAGCAGAGTTCTTCGACTTAAGTTTTTGTCCAGAACTCTCACAATTATTATTGTTAGGAAAGAAACATAGATCATAGAATAGAGAATGTTGCTCCATTATGTGACCTCAGAGTGGTTAAGGTGAATGCTTACATCACATACTTTTCAGAGGAGACATCAAAATTTAGAATAGCAAGACATAAATTCCATTAGCCATTATAAATAGGATAAGTAATTTTTTTAGAGTACGTGGGAGATAATACTAACCAGAATACCATTCAGACAAATGTCCCATCTGTTGATTGGTAATTCAAGTGGCCATGCACCAATAAAACTGGAAGAAAAAATATGAACAGACCAGTTGAAAAATAAAATGCCCTGACAGATTGATGTCCGTCTTGATCACTGAAGCTTATTCCCACATTATACATTTGAATCATTGAAGGGAAGAAATATAGGTAGTGGAATTATAAAAACCTAAGAAAAATTATGAAATATGATATCATTTCATTATTTTTTTTTCTTTGAAAAGAAACTTGACAATGTTTCATATAGCGTGAGAGCTCATCTAATCTTCTTAATACGAAGAAGAGAAACAACACTGTGAAAAGTAACTATTGTATTTAAGCTACTAAATTAACCTAATTTTAACATGTACCATGATAAGGTGTATTAAGGTCATTTCAAAGATAACCTGCTTCAACAAAAAAAAAACAAAAAAATCGTAAAGATAACCGACCTAAAAGAGAAAATTTTCTCTTGAAGAATTCAGAAACTTGCACATACACATCATCGAGCTTTTTTTATTCTTCTTGTTTTATATGTCGTCGAATATTCTTCTTGTTTTATATGTCGTCGAATGGTATTCACCCATGTTTAGAGTTCCAAGACTCCCTCCAATATAGACTGCATAGTAGCATATCTACCTCAAAAGAAACCTCAATAAACTTGGCATTGCTTACGTTTTCTTGGGCTTTCCTAGTTCAGGAAGCCAGCCAAGGAAGCATCCAATCTCCCTAATGCAAGTCCATCTTGTTTCTCAATGTCGCGAGAATATATAACAACTGATTTGAAAAATAGTCATATAACAATCTAAACGGTGAGAGTCCCAACCAAAATGGAAAATAAGACTTCACTTATCTGCAGAACACGGCTAAATATATACCGTCCATTGGACCTGACATAAGTCGAATTAACAAAACCTTCTGACATGAAGTAATATGTGCTACCATTGCACCACATATATGTGGTTTAAAAGATTCATCGTAGTATGGGACAATTTTTTTTTTACCTTTGGTGCTAGTCTATTCAATGAAACCATACTTATGCAATAGTCGTTTTCCTACAATTGTATCCTTGTATTCGATTCCTAACCATGGAATTTTCATATGCATCCAATAAATAAATTCATATAAAAAAATCATAACCACAAACCAAAAGAATATATAAACCAAAAGAAATTAGATTAAAAGCTTAACCAATTTGTTTCTCAGCCATACGTGGCATTACAAAAAAAAAAAAACGAATTAAAGTGAACACAATTTAAACCCACTTAAACTTACTTATCAATGGTTCCATGCTATAAAGACGGCAATTAATTATCCAAATTTTAAAATATAAAATTGAACTAAATCAAGTCCAAACTGCCGATTTCCACTCACATCTTTGGTTCCAATTGTACCTGAATTCACCTTTCGACCTGAATCAAGTCCAAATTGCCGATTCCTACTCACATCTTTGGTTTCAATTATACCTGAATTGCTAGTAAAGCATCACCAAAAAAACCGAAGGCTGTTATTGCGAGACCAATTCCTAGTAAGTTCAGTATTGAATTTTATTCCTTACTACCGTGTTTGTAGTGTCGGCTGTGTAAACTCTCCCACAATCACCAATTATAATCCCTTTTGGATGGCTCATCCATTCGTCTCTTGGTTTCCCATCTACATATTCCCAAATCTATTAGCTAAACCAGCTATTAGCTTTATCTACTATCTGTATTTTACGCATTCATTTATTGAGAAGCAACAATGAGACGAAAATGATTAACCATTAAAACCATATGCTAAAAAATGATTAGGATCTCAAAGACACATACATGTATATCTTTCAGAAAATGACACATTAAAATTTGTATGTATGACTGCAGGTGCATAACGATAGATTCTTTTGAAATCTTAGAGATTTTTCACATCTCTCCATTAACACCACTAACCCCGCTTTGGGAGTGTCGGTTTATAGTATGTTAACATTTGTAACATCAACAATGTCTCGGTTTATAATATGTTAGAGATGTAGTATACCTAACATCTCTAACATCAACAATGACTCGGTTTATATTTTTCGGGATTGAACTCATCATATTAAAACAACATTTGGAAAATAGCTACAACATTCTTGAAACGCCAGTGAAAAATCAACTTTAAGAAAGTCTGAATTGCTTGGAAACGTTTTTACAGAGCTGCATCATCCAATCTGTTGTGAAAAATTTCCAGATACAAAAACAAACAATAATGTTGGAGATGTTGTTGACCTGCTGCACACACCATCAAAGTTCAAACCCTCTTTCAACAGAACCTGTGATCCCACCTATTAATTCTAATGCACTCAAACAAAAATTTAATTATAGTTTAATCTCTCACACAGAAAGGAGGCACTCTCGTCCTATTACAAACATCTTTAATGCCTATCACCCCACCCTGGTGGGGTTAGGATTAATACATCTAATATCATCACTTCCCAAAGCAGTATATATTAGATGTACAAATACTAAACTGATTCTGTCAACTGTTGTGCCTTCCTCTTCACCCATATTATGAGATCATTTACCTGCAACAAAAGAGAAAACATATAATAATACAACTTGACTTTATCTTCAAAAATGTCAATGTCACATCTGAACTCTTGAAAGCTGAACTTCAAGATGTCAATGTCACAGCTGAACTCTTGAAGAACTGATTAAATTAAAGTAAAAAAAACATATTCTTATTATTCTATTAATGAAAGAATAAAAAGCGATAATTTTTTCAAGATTTCAGCAATCACCTACCTGCTTACGAATGAGACACCGAGAAAACAATAACTACACCGGAAATGATAGATTGACCGAGTGAAACATCCTGATTCAAATCCCGTGTATAATACAGATGTGTCCCACATAATACCAATACTGATCCAAATGTTTATAAGCTTGCATCTCGACCGTTGGTTTCCCTGTCGGGACACTTTGCGGGACGTGTTGTCAGTAGGTCTAGCACTTCTCTAACTACACAACTAAATTCTGAGGTTGATTTTTGAAGTGCGAGAACATGATTACAACTGATAGAGACATACCCTGAACATATGTATATTCATTACAAAAGTTGCACATAAACAAATAGGGAAAATAGAGGATATGCCCCAAAATCGACTGTCATCTTGGGGATATGTCCTAGGATTCTAGTTCATGGGAATATGCCCCAATGTAACGGTTTCGTCAAGGAACCGTTAAATAGTCAATTTATCGTAAATATGTCTAAACTTTCTGTCTAATTTCTTTGAGGTTTTTTCTAAATATGTTCTTGAACCTTGTAAAGGTGTTAGTATATAGTATATATGTTTCGTAATTTTCATATGTAATCCTAAGTGTGTGCGAATATTTACTACTTAACGGTTTTGGATAGAATTTTGGACGGCTGAGATATATTCCCAAAAACTGGAATCATATGGCATATATCCCCAAGACGACAGTCGATTTTGGGGCATACCCCCAAGTTTTCCAAACAACCATAACATGACTCTTCTACATAACCAATAATTAAAAGGACAACTTCGGTACCTCACCCATTAAAATGAGTGAGAAACGTAATAGCCATGCTTCTTGCTATGCTAATTCTAAAACATTCCGAAATATTCTGATCCAATTCTCTTTCTTTACTTTTTAAGTCGTCGCACATTCCCTATTTTTTTTATTTCAAAAAACTTAAAAAATAAGGGGGAATGATCATCATTTGGGTCACATGTAAACTAACAATATACATGCATGGTTTGGACAGATGTCACCTTTTAATATAATCAAATGATGCTGGCTTCTTCAAATGGCAAATAACCTGCCATAAGTAAAATAGTGGTGAGCCGAAGAGTTTGTGTTTAGCTAGTCGTCCTGCTTGTTCTGACCTTAATTCCTCCTAAGTTCTCCCTTCGTAGCCTGAACCGGTACCTGCAACTATAGAAAAGAATGAACTTTTATAACTTTAACAACTATTTGGTGCTTCTTATCTTATTTTCACCTAATGTCTACTATTGGAGGGTACTTCTAGTGAATGACATAGAAAGTAATTAATATAAAAATAAGACTCTTTGACCACATAAGGAGAGTTCCATTTCCATGGATACACTCAGCTTATCTGTACCGAGGTTTTTAGGTCCTGTACCGAGGTTGGTGCCATGGAATTACCAACATGTCCACATTAGATATCTTTTTCAAACTACTTGTATTGTTGCCCTGTAACAAAAAAGAAAGACACTTTACAGTTTATAGTACTATTATTCCCTTGCAATAAAAAAGAAGAAGTCATTTTCTGGTTAAAACCAAGACTTAGTAATACTCGTAGCATTGCATTTTCCAATCCCTTTCCAATGCTTCCCTATAGTACAGGATAAGTTCATACTAAAATTTCGAGAAAAAATCGCATTTGCAGTGTTTCCGAACCGAGTATCCTTTTCTAATGCATCCTTTTATATGAAATATACAACTATAATTTAGTTCCTTTAGCATCCAATACCTATAAGTGTAATGGACAAACCTCCGCAAGCAGAATCCATCTTGGTAAAGGTCCGACATAAATGATACTTCACCTGCAGAAAAACGAATCCCACCAGAACATAGATATAAATTAACCTGATACATTCATATATATTAACATCCCCCTATATACACATCAAAACAAAAGTAAACAAATAGACTCAATTTAAGCTAAACCATTCGCACAAACCCAATTCAAGACAAATGCACCAATTGACAAAAACATCCAATTTAATAAATTCAGAGTTACCTCCGAAATGGTAGGAAAATAATATTGGGAGTTGAGGACCTCCTGAACACTCCATGGAAACAACTCTACACCTGCCTATACATCACTCTCAATCCGAAACGTCTTTTGCATCATCCTGCACATATTTTTAAATTAAATTAAATTAAGATCAGATAGTCTCTAACCTTCTAACTCATCGTCGCTTGCACTTGTCAAATTAAAAAGCATTCAGCAAGAAGTGGAGTGAGTTCGCCAGGTAAGGTACATTCATTCCAACATTTTTTCTCACCAAGGGGTGCTCTTCCGTACCTTCTCATATGATTAATCAGTCATTGAGTAGAGGGAGAGAACAGCTCAGAATCAAGCCATCAAAACTCTTACCTTAAAATCATAATTTGGTTAAAATAACAATTAGTTTTTTTGAGAAACTTACTTGGAGTCTTGTTTTAAAACATATCCTATAGCTTTTGACTCTTCTTCATAAAAGAAGGAAGCTTCCTCGCATCTTACCAAGTTCAACAGAACCTTCCATTTCTGTTTGTAAGTTTGTAATTAGTATATAAATCATCGTTATACAATGAACCTCATAGGTCTTAGTAAGCTTCAGAGTAGAGAATCAAGAACGCAAATTTGGTATCATATGCACCATCAGTTTATTCACTCAAAATGAAAAATGACATCTGATAGAAAAAATTCCTAAATGAGAATTAAAATTATGATCAGAACATCCCTCTTGTATTATACCTTGGTGCTACAGTCAGAGAATCTACTTAAACGCAAAGAATGCATATTTTATTAGCCCAAATGAAAAATTCCATAGAATTAGCTTCTATCAAACCTAAAGAGTTGCACAAACTTCTACAGTTAAGAAAATATTTCTTCCACTCTACAAAGTTCGAATAAAAATGTTCAAAACAAAAGAAAATACACTGGACAATCCCAAATGAAAAATTTAAAGGAGGTGTTCAAAACAAAAGAAAATATACCGAAAAGACCCCAAGGGTAAAATACTGAAGATTCCAATTAAAAAAAAAAAGAAACCAAGATACAAAACTAATAATAATTTTTAAAGTGTTAATGCATCTGGGTTGCCTAATAACTACAATGGATACGATACGCTATATGCTGTTCTTACTTTAGATTGTTGAAAATTTCTTTGCAAAGCAAATCACACTTTCAGTGGAAACTGTCTCCTGCGCTGAACATTATCTATCTCTGATAAAGTCATCACTATTCTCGGTACCAAAACTGTTCTTCCAGCGGCCTTTCCCATCATTACAACTGCCTGAATTACATTCTTTCCAACCTCCTTAACGACCATCCTAGTACCATTACACAAACCTTCTGCTTGGTCAATATTTCTGAGAAGCATTATCGGAACACCAACCTTTAGGTACAGCTTATGGCTTGGCAGGACCGACACTTCCATTTCATTCAGAAATTCTTTTGGATAAAATACTACTGCTGCCTGGTAATTGTCTGATTCGGATCGATTGAATACTACTACTGCACTTAAAAAATCATATTTCTCTTCCGGTATCATCACTAGTACGTGGTCGTTTATCTCCTTTAAATTTTTATTTGTTGGTGCTAAGATACTCCTATTCTTCAGATATTCGTGGTCATGGATGTTTGCATGTAGATCTGGGTACATAGTTTTAATCATCTTATGCAGATAGTCTTGCTCACATCTTATCAAAAGATCATCCGGATTTTGTATCCATGTCTTCTCTTTCGATTCATTGATCGAAGTAGCGGGTATCTTACCATTTCCGATATCAAGAACCCACTTGGAAAATTCTCTGATCTTTTGTTATTCTACTGCATTCGCATCACTGTTAGACAATCGCATTATCCTAGTGAGTTAGAAAATCTTATTTTTTCCCCAAAGTGGCGACCTGCTCAACTTGCTTATTGATGCATCTACTATTTATTTTCTCGATCCTTTGTGACCACTGGCAATATTTGCCAAAAGTCACCGCCCAACGCAAAAGTCTGACCACTTGAAGTTGGTGTATTAGTAACATCGCCATCCGTTGTCATTATATCAATCATAGTCTTATTGATTGCCTCAAATGCAAGTCGATGTACCATGGGAGCTTCATCCCAGATAATTAGGTCTGTCTTTTTAAGTAACATGGCAAGTTCATCTTTCACATAACAACTCGAAGTCTTATTTGGTTTAAGCAGAATTTCGAACCTAGAGTGAGCTGTATGACCGTCTAGAAGCAATAAGGAAGCAATAAAGATGCTATACCTGTAAAGGTAGAAAATAATTGATAAGATGCACTGGAAGATCGACAGAGATAAGACTCACTGGAAGATCAACAAAGAAATCCATTTTCATCCAACTGGAACTGTGAACTGTGAAACAGTAAACATCATATTAAAAAAATCACACTTACAAATTAATCTCATCCGAGATCAAGCATGCCCAATTATTAATTCTAAACTATATACCTGCAAACTGTGTATCCCCTAATTAATTAATCACCAACAAAGATCCCATTTCGTGTCATCTCCTTCATTTATATCTTAAGATAGCTTCCTTAAAAAATAAAGATTGTTGAACAAATTATAATGCTCTAAAGGTAATAAGTTTAATGATAACTGATTTTGATGCAAACCGATTAAAAGCAACAATTTTGGTTTTTTAAAATGAACAAAACTTCAGGATTATTGACATTTCTTCGTTCTTTTTGGTTTCGTCAAATAACTAATACAATCTACTAAAAATAATGGCCTTAAAGATAATTTATGTGCATTTTGTTGGGAATGCCCAACAGTCTGGCATTTTCTACCCTTTCACAAAACATCCAGGAGACTCATTTTGTGGATTACAGGTTGTTCTTCTTGTTTTTGAAGAAGAAAGAGAAGAGAGGAAGAAGAAAAAGAGTTGAGGTCCACCAATTTTGGTGAGATTGAAGCATCTTGAAGAGGAGAAAAGGGTTCTTGTTGAAGGATCTTTTGGTTGTTGTGGTGGAGAATTGATTGATCATTTATATCATTAAGATAGTATCTCAAATCACTTCTAAAAGAATAAAAGATTGTTGATCCATCCTTAGGGGTGAAATTATAATGCTATAAATCCCCAAATTTGGGTTATAGTGGAAGATTTTGCCGTGAATTGGAGGTTTTCGAATTGCATTGCTTCTATATCGTCATAGTTTGTGTATTTCCGCATTGTGTTTCATTTTGTAGGTTTAAATATTGCAATTACCTCCCCCATCAAGCTAATCTGTGCAATGGCGGAAGCTAATTTTAGAATGGTCAATTTGACTTTTTATATGGAAGGCGAATGGAACTGGTTATATTGTAACTCTATGGTCCAATAGGAGCAGGGAGTTATTGGACATTGATGATAGCATTTTTCATCATGTGGCTTGAGACACTATCTTTTTGGACCAAGTTAGAGAGGATATATGATGCAGTCTCCTTGTGAGAAAGGCTTTTATTCAAAAGCATGTTCTTTTTGGGCAAGTCGTCAAAAGAAAAGGAATGCCCAATTATTAATTCTAAACTATATATACCTGGTTTACGACAAACTGTGTATCGGTTTAGGCCTACCAGCTTCTAATGCACCATTTTCACCATCACCAACAAAGATCCCATTTCGTGTCATCTCCTTCATTTATATCATTAAGATAGCTTCCTTAAAAGAATAAAAGATTGTTGAACAAATTATAATGCTCTAAAGGTAATAAGTGAATTCGATGCAATGATAACTGATTTTGATGCAATTACCGATCAAAAGCAACAATTTTAGGGCTTTTTAAAATGAACAAAACTTCAGGATTATTGACATTTCTTCGTTCTTTTTGGGGCAAGTCGTCAAATAACTAATACAATCTACTAAAAATAATGGGGTAGTAGACCTTCCCAGGGGCCTCTTTGACAGCAAATGAGTTGCATTATATGATCATAAAGATAATTTAGCATGTGCATTTCTGAAATTGAATAAACCAAAACTATTGGTAGGAATTTTTAATCAGCTCATGAATCAATATGGCCATAGCATCTGCAACACATATAACCAAAGTTTACAGTTTTGACTTGACTGCGTGATAAAATTTCAAAGATGATTATTAGTATTCGAACAAATAAGTTGGCCATAGCATCTGCAACGCATATAAAGGCCAATTAAGGATGAACACAAACTCATTGGATTAGAAATCATGGAAGCTGGCAAAAAAAGCACATTCAAAAGTTTTAACGTTCGAAAAATACTTCTTAAGAGACTGTACTGCTCCGCATTATGGAACATGAACACGGAAATTAAAAAAGGAATAGATTCTCAAACCTATATATGAGCACCCGTACGTATTGTGGCATAATTATAACATTACCAACACAAAATAACGCAAACCAATTAGTCCAATAGAGAAACACTCTGGTATAATATAAACAATAGGAAGTTTGAAATGACAAATATTACATGTAGCTTCTGTATGCTGCACTCTGATATAATAAACACAGTGCAACCTTTTTTTTCTTTTTCCTCGGCAAAAGTAATAAACACAGTGCAACCTGTTATTGTGCACGTCTTGAAGTGTCTTAGGTTCCCCTATATTGAGCAGCACCCCTAACATTTCTGCCGCATGGGCATGTGATTCTTTTAGATACAACGAACTTCGTGTTAGAACTACATACATACTCTCAATCAGTATAAGTACAAAAATTCAATCAAGTCAAGCATCAATAGAAAAACAATTCGAAAACAAAACTAAATAGTAAAATCTCACTTTTACACGAAACCAAGTCTCTCCAACTTATAAAACCATGCGATCCTTCTGAGAAACAGCTAATGGATACAACAAACTTCATTTTAGAACTGCAAACATAATCTCAATATAAGTACAAAAACTCATTCAAATAAAAAAATCAATAAAAAACAGTGCAAAAACAAAACTAAACAATAAAATCTCACTTTTACGAAGATTGTAGCTCACCTGATGTTGCAAGTTTCCAAGGAATTCAAGAGACACATCTACTGCTGGTAATCCAACACCGACATACATACCCAAAAAAATTAATCTTTCACAAATTGTTGGAAGGTTCATGAAAATTTCAAAATACAAATATCCATGATTGTTTAAACTACAACTTCAGAACAATACCACGATTAAAAAATTTAAAAAGGGTGAATCATTAAGAATTAATACTACGATTTCACTTTTCCTGGCTTATCTTGTATAACAAAGGTGGCGCAGAAATTCACGAAATATATGATTACGAACAATACCACGATTAAAAAATTTAAAAAGGGTGAATCAATAAGAATTAATACCACGATTTCACTTTTCCTGGCTTATCTTGTATAACAAAGGTGGCGAAAAAATTCACGAATATATGATTACGAACCGGTTAAGAAATAAATCTAGGACTTCCATAATTAGCTGGGAACTTGATCATTAAGAAAACTTTTTTTTTTCTTTTTTGGTAAATACCTTATTTAAATTTAGAATAAGATCATCACTAAATATGCATGCCAAAAATATATCTCCAACCAAATCATATTATCGGAAATTCTTAGGTTTCTCAGCTAAAAATATCAGTCCATCAAGGGAAATAAAAATCTCCAAAGATCTTCGTTTTTTTTTCAATCCTACTGACCAATATGGAGCATCGGATCGAAACAATCCCATTAGAAATTAACAGCTAGGAAATGTAAGGGGGCTAACTTTGATTTCGGCCAATCAGGAGTGAGGGTTCCGTTGACCGGCTAATGGGAGGGGAGTTTAGCGCAACTCTCGACGTGGTGTGAGAGATGTGGTTGGGTGTTTAGGTTAATGATGACTTATCAACTTGGGATACATTCACATCCAAGGAGGATCAAGTGACGTGGTTAGCCAAAAAGATATCCTCCAAAGCTAGTACGGAGCTATCATGGTCATAGTCTTTCCTTAATGGTTTAAAAACTTCTGGTTGGTGGCATTTTAGAAACTATAATATGAAAATGCATTACCTCCTTAAAGTGAGGATTTTGTGAAAGTGACAGATGTTGACCTTCTAGAATTGGATCAACACTCTATTAATCTACCCATATCGAAGTATCATCTCTCAGCAAGGATTATCATGGTAAATTGCTCACCGTTTTCTTGTGGCCGGTAACTGATAGTAAGTCCGCGAAAGATCGCTTCAAGCTTAAATAAACTTATACCCAAAACTAAGAACATTCACCTAAGCCTTAATTTATATTCATGGAAAGTAGTTTCTTTAATTTAATTTATTAGATCCATCATAGAGTATATGCCCATCTTTCTCAAAGTGCGTGTCATCTCTTCATCTGGAAAATTAAGCATCACCCCAAATATGACTACCACAATCAAGGGGGAAGTAAATTTGCAACCCATAAACACACTGCTCATAGAAAGACTTGTGACCTTTTTCCATCTCTTTAAATTTTGGTGGCCTAGCACCTTTAAGGAACTTGTCCTAAAATTGCAAAAACACAAAAATTAGTTATATATATAATAAAAAAAAAGGCTTGTAGGCACTAATATTTACTCATGTTAAATTACATAATTCAAAGTTTATTAGAAGACCAACAATACCCAGTAACTGATCAAAATAAAAAACAATACCCAGTAAGTATTCTTAGAAGTTTAGTCCGGAGAATACGCCAAGAACATTTTTACAGTTGTTTGCAAGACCTGAATTCATCCATGGCGCCAAGATCTCAACAATTTCACCAACAAATGGTACGCTCATGCACACCCATATGTCCTAAAGTCCATTACATGTGATCGGATTAAAGTTATATCACTGTCCCGAAGAAAGTTCGCCAGCGTAATTATAGTACTGACTAATACACTCCTACAAAACAAAACCGAGAAATTATATTAACCGCTTGGTGTAAACAAAACCAAGAAATTATACACTGATTTATTTATTTATTTTTATATAAAGTACCTAAGAGTCACTACAAGAAAATGGGCATTTAGTGGCAAATGTTTTTCCATCAAAGAGTTTTTTGTCAGCAAACATATTCGCATGCGACGAATCGCAAAATTGTTAATATAAATATTCTTTTTGCGGCAAAAAAACTATTTCGTCTTTAGAATTTCCACCGAAATTATGGATGACAATAAAAAACTTGTCGCAATGTCGTCTGTCGCCACTTATTTTTTCAGCGAGAATTTTGACAGTCACGAATTTTACTTATAATGACGAGGATAGACACTAGTCTCAAAAAACATAATTGGTGACCATTATTTTGTTTTCTCGTTAAATATATACAGGGTGACAATACCCGTCGGTCGTTAGTAATTTTTAACTGTGACGGGAGGAGACTTTGTCTCTATAAGGTTTTGGCGTCTAAAATACTTCACCACAATATAAATGTTAGGCGAGAAATAAAATGTTGATGCTATCCTGTCTTTTTTGCCGCAAATAAGAATAGTCCCAGAAAATAATATTTACAATGACCAAATTTTAAACAAAAAAAAAAAATCGGTGACTAAATAATTTGTTGTTAGGTTTACTTATATAATAGAGACAAAAAAATGTTGTCGGTGAAATATGGATATACAACCGATCCGTCTACGATATGGTCAGACCATATAATCCAATTAGTGAAATAGTTGTCAGTGAGATTGCTATTCGTAAGGTGGAAATCATGAGTCCGGTAAAGAATGACAAAGATCGAAAAGTATGATTCAATAAAAAATAGAATACGTACAGTGAAAATGTTGTTTCAATGGTTTCAAATTTACATGTATTCTATGTGTACATGCTATGAGAGTACTTCTCTCAAGAAGAATTTTGGAGATTCCACCACAGTATTTTCTAAAAAGGTAGTCTATGCATGCTAAGGATGATCTCATAGATGGTTCAGGGGATCCAATACTTTCAGACTGCAATGAATCTTCAAGCATGTGCGATATAGTGATTTAGCTCATATTGCTCTTACCGTGGAAATGAATGGTTCTGTAGAATAAGCGTCATCTAGCTTCTTATGCAGCGGAATTAAATGCAGATAGAATAAGCCTCAAGACAGAAGTACCAGTTGATGAATCTGAAAATCATGAACAACAAAGAAAGGTAAAAAATAATGAAAGGAGAAATAGTGAAGGGCAACTGATTTGGTGAATCTACCAAACCATGCCCTTGGAGATTATTTTAGTCCATACAATGACTTGTTTAGCTTACATACCTTCTTACCAAGAGATCCTGGAACTGAAATACCAGGTGGGATCTCCATGTAAACTTATTAAGTTAATTCACCATGCAAGAAGGCATTCTTTACATCAAACTGCTGAAAAAGCCAATCCAAGTTTGTAGCAAGTGATAAAAAGACTCGTACTGTGTTGATTTTCGCTACTGGAGAAAAAGTTTTTGTATAATCGATACCATAAGTTTGGTTGTACCCTTTAGCAACTAATCTTGCTTTATAACGTTCAATCTCACCATTTGACTTGTATTTAATGGTGAAAATCCAACAACACCCCACAATCTTTCTTCCTTCTGGAAAATCAACATAATCCCAAGTATCATTCTGAAAATGGGACCTCATTTATTATTTTATAGCTGCTCTCCATTTTGGATCAGCTAATGCTTTCTGCACATTTCTAGGAATAAAAACAGTAGATAGTTGATTCACGAATGCCTTATTAGCTTTAGACTAACGATGGGGAGATACATAATGACTCATAGGGTACTTAACCTTACTAGAGATTCAGGTTCATATCTGGGTTAAGGAATACCTTAGCTTACACGTCGTGGAAGTTCTTTCCTTGATTCTTCAAGAACATACATAGCAGACGATTGGTTTGGTGTTTCATCTTCTTGAGGTAACGTAGACTCTGGAATCTCTTCTATCATAACCTCATCTTGAATCTCTATATCACAATCCAATACTGTACTTTCTATTTCTTCTCTTAAAAAACCTACATCAATAGATTCTCTTACCATATCATCATAGTTGACAATAACAGATACATCAATTTTTGATATATCTTCATCATAGTTAAGATTTTGAATTTCCTTATGGTACTCCACCTGAAGTTCAGACTCACATGAAAAATACATAGTAACTTCATAAAATACAACATCCAAAGTAACAAACATCCTTGTGGTTGGAGGATGATAGCAACGGTATCCCTTTTTAGTTGTTGCATATCCCACAAATACACACTTCAAAGCTCTAGGAGCCAACTTATCACGATGGTTTTCGTGCAGATGAACATAAGCTACACAACCAAAAACATGAGGAGGAATATTAGGAACAGTTGGAGCCACAACTACTTCATCAAGAGCTTGATGGGATGTTTGAAATACAATGGTACTGGATGGCACTCGATTTATAAGATATGCTGTAGAAGTTAGTGCCTCTCCCCAATACATCAATGGCATATGTGCTTCTATCAATGAAGCACGAACTACTTCCAGTAAGTGACGATTCTTTCTCTCTGCTAATCCATTCTGATGAGGCGTATTAGAGCAAGTAGTTTGATGAATAATTTCGTGTCCCTCTAAATGATGTTGAAGGTCAGAATCCATATATTCACAACCATTATCACTACGAAGTACTTGAATCTGTTTGTCATACTGAGTGTTAATCATCTTATGGAACTTTTGAAACAAGGCGGTAACTTCACTTTTGTTTTTCATGAGACACACCCACGTCATTCTAGTGCAATCATCAATAAAAGTAATAAACCATCTTGAACCACCCAGAGTAATAGTTTTAGATGGCCCCCAAATATCAGAGTGTATGATCATAAAAGGAACTGGACTCTTATTGAATGATAATGGAAAAGAATCACGATGGCTTTTTTCAAGTTCACATACTTCACAATGAAAACTAGAAATATCAAGTTTTGCAAACAAACTAGAAAATAATTTTTTTAGATAACCAAACGACGCATGTCCCAGTCGTCGATGCCATAACAAAATTTGAGATTTTTGTCTCTCCCACTCAGAACCATCAGCAAGAAGAGTTTGACGCAGCTTATCTGAACTACTTAACACCCAATCCAGATAATATAGCTTCCCACGCTTAACACCATAACCAATCATTTTCTTCGTTGTGATGTCCTTAAAAACACAACAATCATGCCAAAATATCACTACACAATGTAAAGTATTAGTTATTTGGGAAACGGATAGGAGATTACAGTCTAATGTAGGAACTACTAGGACAGAATCTAAGTTTAAAGTTTCAGTGAGAGATATTGACCCTTCACCAATAATTTGAGCTTGTGAGCCATTAGCAGTGGAGACTGTTTTTTGTAAGGATGGTTTAAGGGGAGAGATTTGTTTAGAATTACATGTCATATGGTATGTGGAACCAGAATCAACTATCCATGAATTATTTGAAACAAGTGAAGAAATATTTAAAAACTTACCATCGTTACCTGACCTTGCTACTGATGCAGATATTACCATGGAATCCTTTCCTTTCTTTGTTGAAGACGTTGGAGCACTAGAATTTTTCTTTGTCTCCTTCTTCCTCTCCATATGTTGATCCCACCAATCTGGATATCCAACCAACTCGAAACACATGTCAATTGTATGTCCATATTGATTACAGTGTGTACACTTAAGTGATGACTTGTCCACCTCAGTCTTTGAGTATCTCTGAAAAGACCCTTTTTGATTTTACCGGTTTCGAGTTTACATAGCAGCAGGTTCAACTTCTTCCGATTCTTTTTCCATCGTTTTACGTCGAACAGATTCACGACGAACGAGTGCATAACATGATTCCAATTCAGGAATATGATCCTTTCTCAAGATTTCACCACGGATCTGCTCAAAGATTTCATCTAATCCAGCAAGTAATATAATTAGGATTCTCCATAACCACCTTGTCACGATGATCCATCTCTCCAAAGATTTCAGTTAGTTATCCATATTCAATTGAGAGTGCTCTTCTATTTTGTTTTGCCGAAAACGCTCTTCGATTTAGAGTAAATACATGCATCTCATCATCTCCATCATAGAAGGCTTTAGATAATGCATCCCAAATCTCTCTAGCAGTAGGTAAACGAATATATCTCTTCATGATTTCAGGTGACATAGACATCAACAACCATCTCTTGACCTTTTGATTATTTGTGTGCCACTTCTCATATCTTGGATCTTCCTCGGTAGGTTTTCTTGTCCTTCCCATAATAAAGGAGGTTTTTCCTTTTTCAGCAATATGCATCTCCATGATTTGTGACCACAAATCATAGTTTGTTTCATCAAGAACAATCCCAGCCTTGAATGCTGCACCTTCAGATTGAACTATAATAGGAGAAGATTTGTTTTCCATCTTCCCTTTTTGTTTTGATTTATTTCGGTATAATTCTGAATCACTACCCATGATTCAAGAACCCTAGCTCATAGATACCATCTTCACAAATATAGGATAGAGAAGAAGATAATTCTTATTATGATAATCTTATCAATTCTGGTTACACAACTCATGAATATATAGAGCACTATATATTAAGATAAAGAAAAGATACTATATATTAGGTAACAATATATATCCTTAAATAAGGATATATATTAACAAGATACATAGAGTTAATTAGATATATGTACCTTAATAAACCATTGAAAACGCAAACATAGCTGAGGCACAGTCAAACACAGAGTTAATTAGAATATACATGTACCTTCATTAAATGGGATGATTTCAGTGAAACATAGCTGAGGCACAGTGATAAAAATGAAGAGATTAGTACCTATTATTGGTACTATCATGCTCATGCTGTTGCAAGATTCTTTCTCTAACAGAGTCCAGTAATCTTGCAATAGCGTGATGCTATATCCTCTCGGAAGATTAAGTACTGACCTCTTCAGTTTTATCATATCTAATTAACTCTGCATATTTTATATCGTTAAACTGGTTTTTTGTTTTTACTCTTTGCTGATATATGTTCTTTTCTTAGGGAATGTGGTGCAAGGCGGTTAGCTTTTGTTAACTGTTGTATTAGGGAATGTGGTGCAAGGGGGTTATCTTTTATTGCGGTACGCAATGATGCATCGGTGCTACATATGAAAATCGGTCTATCTTATACCTCGGCTTTATATATCGGCTTTTGTGCCAAGGATTTCAGATAGAGAGAAACTATAGACTTGTTAAAGAGGGAGGATGGTAATTATATTTATTTTTTTGTTTCTTTCACTATTTATTAAAAATATCATGAATGGTTAACTTCCTTTTGTCATGGCCTTTTAGGAATGTTGAGAATAATAAATTTGTGTTGGATTCCTGTAATGAAGCGTAAACAGTCTCAAGTAAACATTTCCGAACACCTTGGTGCAGTGAGGTGACATTTTTACGGTGGTTGGTACTTAGGGCCAGCTCCATCTGCGCCACCTCAAAGTATCATACCAAAAAACAAAAAATACTGATGAAAAATCTGATAATCGGGACCGGGCCTGAAGAAAACTACATGGATAAGAAGGGTCTGCAGTCTCCCTTGGAAATTTGTCTGGACGTATTCGTGAAATTTGATGTTTAGTTTTTGCATAAATATGCATGCTGTTATAAACTATTGTTTATTTACTAAGATGCCCTTCGTGTCTAAGTTTAGGGTTTACATATCTTGGACACCAAGTCTTTTATCTATATTAGAGCTGGCAATCAAGCCGAAACCCACGGATAAACCCGTACCCGGACCGTGAAAACCCGAACCCGGCTTGACTTGGTTATAAACAAGCCGGGTTCGGGTTAGACAAATGGTGGCCCGTGAGGAAACGGGTTAACCCGTGCCCGTCCCGTCAACCCGCGGGTAAACCCGTAACCCGTCTACAATACCTAATTACTAATGTGTATTCAATCCTGGCCGTCAGATTATATATGAATCATCATATCCCTACGTTTAAGGAATAAAAGGATAAACTTAAACTAGAGATCATCTCTTTCCTCCTCTCTTTTTTTCTTCACCTCCTCCCCTCTTCTTCTGCGACTGCGTTCTTCGGCTGGTGGAGATTAGATTAGAGATCATAATAAGAAATTGGGACATAGAGTTGAGGGTAAAGTTAAATTGGTGTTAGTAATGGTGTTACGGAAGTTAATTAAATAAAAAGAAGATGAAGAAGTCATGAACTGAAAGGGGATCTGTGGTGTTTTGGGATTGAAATTCAAGCCAATTGCTTCAATTATATTGTGATGTAAGAGGAAATTTCTTGATTCCGAATGCTAAATTGATCAAATAAAGTGTGGGTTTTTCTTAATTGATTTAGATGTTGTGATATTTACAGATTTACAAATATTTTCTCTGATTCATGAGGTTAGTTACTGTAATATATATATATATATATGTTTTTGTTTCTCAAATTTTGTTATTTATTGTATGATGATGATTAGATAAAATATGATTTTTGGTTTGTTGTTGAATGGATCTCTTCCATCATGAATTATGTCTGCATGTCCTGTTCTTCATCGGTTCGTTAGTCAGGGAGGATTGGATTTGAACTGTGGGTGTTATGGTGATGCAGGCAAATTAACGAGGATGGAATTGTGATCGATGAAGTTTGCCGTGATGCTGGTGAATTTTTTCTGGCAATGATGGCTCCATTTTGAGCTTGGTGACAGAGATGCTATTCGGAATTTAATTCCTTTGTTTCTTAATAATAAGGGTTTTAAATTTTTAATACCTCGATTATTTCTGTCTTGTTGTATTTGATTATGGGTTTGTGTTAGTTTTTTGAGATTTTTGTTTAATCACCATATGATTATGAAGTTATATGGTTGTTGATCAAAGAACACAGAGAATTGAGATGATAGGGTTTGATAATTTTTATCTTCTGATGAAGATGGAGGCTGGCTATTGACCTCGGGATCACAAATTATCTTAATTAAATTTTATTTTTATTTTTAATTAAACAAGCCGGATAACCCGTAAACCCGCAAGCTTTACCCGCAACGGGCGCGGGTTGAAGAATTGATGACCCGTGAAGAATAACAACCCGCGGGTTTCCGCCCGTTTTAACCCGTGCCCGTGTAACCCGTAACAAGCAAGCCCCGACTCGCCCGATTTCCAGCTCTAATCTATATAAATAGAGGCCTAATCTCTTGTATTATACACACATATCTAATGAGAATCTTTCTTTCTTCTTCCCCTCTATTTTGTGTCTCCTTCTTTTTTTCTCTAGTTTACAACACGTTATCAGCAACGTAGAACTACCAACTGAGCGGTATAGCATATGTATCAAGGGAAGCTTCTAACAATCTTATAGTTTTTTAATATATATTTTTATTATTGATTGTTTATTCCTCAATAAACTGTTAATCAGTTCTTTATTTTTGTTTGTTTTTACATGTATTAATGATGATGAGATCAGCACTATGTGTGAGCGATCCCTTAAGGCTACTCATGGATGGACTTTGTGGTTTGTACATTTTCCACGCAAGCCCGTATTCTCCAACATCACCGTTTTGATGCCATGGTCTATGTAAAGCTCTAATATCCTCTTTATTTTACACTTTATAATATTATATAATAATTTTGGATATTTCCTTTTACTTTTTTATATATATATATATATATAATATACACACGTACTCTGTTTACGTGTGTATATAAATGGGCAATTATTTTTGAGTTTGTTTGTCCCATGTTCTCTAATCTTTTTTCCTAGAGAAAGAGAATAAATCCATCAAAAGATGGTTTATAGTTTCTATTCCTTTAATGAAACTGTAATCACCAAAAATTGGTATCGTTGTAGATTTTATTATCTTGACGGTAACTAATGACATGCATGGTTCATGGAACCTCCGACCAATTTAATTGGTATCTTTGTCCATTAGATGAAGATCATGTGATTAGTGGTTTCTATTTATTTTATTTTATTGTGCAAGAAACCATCCGTCAACTAACTATGCGATATTAAAAGCGACAATATTTTTTTTAATTTGTCGACACAATTTTATTAATTGTACAAACCAATTTTATTAATTGGCATTCAACTTTTAGCCAATATTGGTTAGTGATTTCTATTCCTTCAAAGAAATCGTCATCAACAAAAAGTAGGGTTTGCTCTACAAAGATTAATAATTATGATCTCTTTATTCTCTTGAAAAGAATCATACAATCCAGTTGAAATTGTTTTTCTCTATCGACTTCCTAATGAGATATAGTTATTATTGGTTAAGCCAATCATTAAATACCGGTAAACGATAAAAATTATTGCATTCTTGATTTTTGAGCAATTTAAAATTTTCTCGGCAATAATCTCCAAAATTTGTATTTGTTCCACTTGTAGTCGGAATATAGAAGGATATTAAAGGTCAATGGGTGCGCACCCAACTTCTGAGACTATATCATTAGTCTTTGTAGTGACTAAACTGGTTTTTAAATAATTCCTTTTAATAATGAAAGTGTCTATAATATCATCTTAAGGTGAATGATTATCTCGTTGGCCCTATAGGTCACGAATTTTATTTTTTGGAGATTTATTTACATATTTTTTGTAACCAATAAAATCCATAAATCTTTGGTAAAATTTGTATGTCAAGTAGACTACAAATTTTTTGTTGAATGACATAATCTTTTATGGCTCTATAAGTCGATCAGTATCGTCGTCCAAAACCCGATATTATTATCGAGATATGTCCTCGAATTAATTGGATAATACTTTACGAATTTTTTCTTCGTATATGAGATAAAAGCAGTTCTGCCATAATCATGGGGAGACTACACAATACAAGAGGTTGGTGTTAATTAACTCAAAAGTTATATCATTTTTTTTCTCCCATCATGATTAAATCAAAAAGTCTGCCATTTAATATGACTGAATTATCTTATTTATCTTTTCCATAAGCTAATTCCATTTGAAAAGGAAAATCCAATCACATCTAGCAAGCATGTATATATGCTCCAACAGAGTCTATGATAATATGATTCACATTCTCAAAATACATATCTCCTCATTTGAATAAGAGGAGATTATAACGCCAAGTAGGCACTTTAATACCAGTAAATTTTGAATTTTTCAAAGTATGCATACACTAGAAGTTATGTGAGATCGTGATAAGAAAATTATTGTCGAATATTCATTTAAAGTAGCTACTAGAAATAAATGGTGGTCTTGAACCCTCTGCAGTGGAACATCGACTGTGTGATTGGTTGGCATGTAATCCAAATTAGATTGGATTATTATAATTTCCGAATTGACGCAATATAAGGATCCTAGATCGACTTGACACCTTAAAATTTCCAAGCCTGAAAATTATAGTCTGGTGTTAGTCATATTGCGTATTAAGAGAAATACATCGTTTTACGAGCGATTTGGGGTTATATGTTCAAACCCTAGGATTGGTTCATTAACACTCTGTTCTTATTATATAATGCATTTGCGTGGTAGTCTTGAAGGACTTGTATTGCATTCACACAAGATGTGGTTGGAGAACATTATCGAATTTGTAATCTCTGGTGGATTAAAGTTATATTTAGGCAGCCATCTGACTTGTTTACGTCGGATTTAACAATCCTTTTGTGTTTTTAGAAATTTGGTGCCAAACCGAAAATGCAGATTAATTAGTTGATGATATCATCTTTATATAAAGGTCTCTTGAGGAGTCAATAAAAACACAAAAATCCACGCTTTAGCAGCATAGATTCTATTTTCTTTCTTTCTTCTTTTCTTAAATCTGCAGTTAGAATTATGCTAGCTTAAACTCGTCTTTGATATAGACTAGAGTTATTATTTTGATGCTCGTTTTTCTGTAATACTCATATAGTTGAGTTAGCATCCATAAATCGTCAAAAGTTGTACTCTTTTCCCTTCGTTTTAGGTTTTATCCCATGTGGTTTTCCTGACAAGGTTTTAACGAGGCAACATCTCATTGGCGTTTGATTTTCTTTCAAAAATGTTGATACTTGCGCTTTTTTTTTTCCTTCGTCCAAATTTTTTCCCTTTGGGTTTTATTGGAAAGGTTTTAGTAAGGAAATTTATTCAACATGGTGGTCATCCAAGGGGGAGTTGTATCGATTTCGGTTATTTGGTGGATTCCCACCATTAACTAGATCATTTTTTTTATACCACATCAACATAAACATCTCCTAGGAATTTGGATATCATTTTGATCCATATAAGTGGTACTGTAACTACATATTGGCACCTTGTTGAAGAAACTACATCAACTACATATGCAAATCATCTCCGAAGATAGCAAACCAAGACACAAGTTCTCAATGCATTTGGTGAAGCTTGAAGATTCGAGTACACTACCATTAGAAGACTAACACAAAAGAAGACTTCATCAGAAAAAATATCTTCTAGCATTCAAGAAATTCGTTCACCGAAATTGGGAAGTCTCGACTCAAAGATTTGCAACCCAAGAATTTACTGAAGTACTCATCAGGGGGAGCGTCATCATCAAATTAAGGTGCATTCACCGGACTTTATCAAGTTGTACTCTTTTTCCTTCGTCAAGGTTTTATTCCACTGGGTTTTTCCTTGTCAAGGTTTTAACGAGGCAACATATTCGTGTCCAACACTGTCTGAGTCTTTACATGCTTACACAATTTCAGGTTTTTCTCTTCTGAGTTTTCCTGATATGGTTGTAATGACTTAGCCACAGTGGTCATCAGGGGGAGTGTTATAAACTATTGTTTATTTACTAAGATGCCCTTCATGTCTAAGTTTAGGGTTTACATATCTTGGACACCAAGTCTTCTATCTATATAAATAGAGGCCTAATCTCTTGTATTATACACACATATCTAATGAGAATCTCTCTTTCTTCTTCCCCTCTATTTTGTGTCTCCTTCTTTTTTTCTCTAGTTTACAACACATGCGTATTTTTATTATTGTTTCGTAAAGAATTATGTAATGAATTAATATCATAATCTATCTTACTATCTAGAAATAGACTTCTCTTAATCTATGGATTCCTCTTAATTCTTTACTTTCTTCGGTTCCCATTCTTAGTCAAAATAGGCTCAATGTAAAGCTTCTCATTCTTTTCTTTTTTTGTTTTGAAAAAGAAAAGATAAGAAAGGGTGCCAAGATAGCACCCTCCAAAGATACAAGAAGAATTGAGCAAGGTGCTTAGAGAGCTTACAACAAAACTACTCTCTAACCAAATTTGCCCAATCAAAAACAAATTCATCAAACTTGATATTTTTAAAAGAATCATCATCAAAAGACCAACTAGGAAGCAACACTTTGATGTCTACAATAAGAGGCTTCTCATTGTTTTTAAAAGGGCTAAGTTATGTGCTGGAAGAGGAAATGGAACAAAGCACAGCTGCAACTCCAGAAATTTATGATTTTTCCTAAATGGTTGCCCCTGCTGATGTTTTGCTAAATGCAAGTTCCATCATTCTTTCGTTCACTACCATTATGATTTTTCCTTTCAAACAGAGAAGTCTTATGGAGTGCATTTGATCTTTTAGTTTTTGCAGAATTATTGTATAGATTGAAGAAAAAAAATCGTATATTGATTTCTTTCAAAGAAAGTATGAAATCAATTCAATATTTGAGTCTGCATACTCTTGTTATCTTTGGATTCCTCTTTAATTTGTTCCGCCCTATACTTTCTTTCATTTTGTATTCTTGGGAGGTCAATTTAGCTAGTGAAAATGCCCTGTAAATAGTACCTCTCTTTTGTCTGTTTATGAGGTCAATTTTACTGGGGGTGCAAATAAGCAAAAATGGACTTGTAAATATAGAGTTTTTTTTTTGGGGCCTAAATTAGGATTTGGAGCCATCTGGGCAGGCGTGCAAGTGCAACCCCTTGCAATGGGCTGGCTCTGCCCCATTGTGAGCCAGCCCATTGCGAAGGCCGAGGTGTTAGCTTGTAGTAGCCGGTCTACTCTTGGCATGTGTTCGGAGTCAATTACTATTTGTTTGGTTAGTAAAAAAGGAAAAAACCATAGAATTTATTGCAATCTCTTATTTTTAGGAGTGAGTTAAAGTTAAATGAGGGAAGGAAATATGCATGTTTTTAGTGTTTGATTAGCTAGGGTTTGTGCCAAGTATATAAATCGTACCAATGTTTTTATTATCCAACATTGAGCTCTGATTTTTTTAAGGTATTATTGTTAGAAGAGTATATAAAAATCATCCTTATGAAGAAGAAAAGGATGAAGAAGAAAAGTGTGAAGAAGAAAGATTCAATTATAATAAATTGATATGTGCGAATTCGGAAATTAGGTTTACGAATTACATCCTCACCGCAGACATGGATAGGTTTTTCCTTTGGGTTTAGGTGTTTCACCGCCGAACCTATTGAAGCAACACTGAGTGATGTTTTCCCTTCAATTGATGCGACTACGAACAGCGCACCAAGTGTAAGTATATACCGCTCAAAATCATACAGCATATTATTGCAATTTTGATAGTGTTCATGTCAACCCTGACCTTAGACACTAGACCGGCTAATGCAAAGTCGACGTTGATGTCCTCCATATAGCAGTATCAAGATATTTGGCACATTATAATGCACTTATCTAGTTATCTTCATCTTCCTGGGATGGGAATAAAGAGATACTTGTTTCCTTTTAATCGTTCAAATATCAGACAGACGAAAGTCAAAGAGTCAATTCTTTAATAAATTTTCTTTAAAAAATTCATGCGATTCATGCCCACATGGATTTAACAGATTTTTTTTTTTTTTTTTTTTTTAATTTGTTAATACCAGTTGTTTTTTTTATTTGTTATCAACTGCAGGTATGAGCATCCGGATATCAATAGATGAGAAATTGATGATTCATTTCCTTATTGTTTGCTATATGGCTCCAGGTGAGCAAGGCAATCGCCAACTGTTAACTGAATGCTTGATCAAAGGAATAGCTTATCTCACTGCTTTGTTCAATTATGGGAACCGTAAATGCTACAAAGTCTGGAAAAATCCTAAAGCCATAACTAAGTTTTCTGATGCAACCCATCATGTTGGTCATGCAACAATTCATGAGAAAAAGAATCCCAAGTAATGATCAGAGGGATTCCTTTTTCTCGTGCATTGTTGCATGACCAACATATTGTGCAATACTTAACAATGGTGAAGGTTAAGGGTGCACAGAAACCGAGCCGGAACCGGAACCGGAACCGGTGGAACCGTACCATGTTTTGGACCGAACCGAGGTACAAGGTAAAGGTACTGGTCCAAAAAATAGGAACCGAGCTCTTGGGGGTATAGGTACACGGTCCAATATAAATCCCGTCCCGTCCTGGACCGACTGTACCGAGTAGTATTAGCCGCTAGATTCATGGGTACTAAATCAATAATAGCCATTATATTAAGGGTTAGAAAGATAAGGCTAGGGTTTGAAGATTAAAGTTTTATTACGCCACCTTTGTCTCTTTCACCATTTCTGGAACCAAACTAGGCGACGAACACAAAGAAAAGTCTAGACCTACACAAAACTGATTCTTATGGTTTGGTGGAGAGATCTTTTCTGTAGCAAATCCATCTTATCTTATGCAACAAATCTTGCTTTTAATTCTTATTTTTTATGTGAGATTCGTCTTTCATTTTGTATTTTTCTTTCGTTTCATTGTTCGTACGTAAAAAGGAGGATTAATTCATACTCATATGAATCGGCTAATCCTTCTTTTGAAGTTAAGTTATGGAATGGTGAAGTACTGAAGTTGTTATTCTTTAAGCAAACATTTTTTTTTTTTTTAATTTATGAATTCAAATTTCAGATTAGATTGAGGATTGATCAAAATTTGGAAGAATCAAATAGGGTACTGCCCTTTTAGGAAGCAATACAAACGCTTTGCATTACTTTTGTTCTCTGATTAATCGGGCAAATGGCTATGGGATGAAGAATTTTTTTTCTCTGATTAATGTTAACTCTTTCCAAAAGTACCGATTGGTACCGGTACCGTACCTGGAACCGAATGATACCGGAACCGAGATACAAGGTACGGGTATCGGTCCAAAATTTTGGAACCGAGGAGGGGGTACAGGTACTCGGCCTCGGCAAGAACCGAGCCGAACCGTACCGTGTGCACCCTTAGTGAAGGTATTTGTTATTTTTCCTCTCAAACAGCAGCTAGCGCTTCTCCTCGCCCGGATTTGATCCCTTAGTTTTTGTACAGTTGTGGGAAGTTATTGCGTAGACAGCTTTTTTCGTTGTTGTGTAGTTTCTTTTCGCGAAGAATTATGAAATGAATCGAATATTTGGATTTTATATTGCTAGCTAAACTCGCTTTCTTTGGATTCCGCTTTGTTCTACTCTTTTACTTTCATTTTATATGGTATGAATCTCTTCTTTGTTTTGCATTTCTTGCTTAGTTGTGGCATGACAACAAATTTTGAACAGCATGCTCATTCGCAGTAAATCCAATTCATTTGGAAAGATATAAAACTTGCAGAGGTTGAGTTTCACTGATTTGAGATTAAATTCATTCTAGCATGGCTACTATCAGCTGGTTTGATTATTAAAGCTACACATATATATAACTCAAAAAAGACTTTAAAATGGTTCTAGCATCATGGATAATAGCGTGTGTTATCGCCAACATAATCTAGACAAGTCTCCATTGGAAGATAGGTGCTGCATGTTTAATTATTGTCAAATGCACACTTTCTAAACATAAAATTGGACGTGATATATGGTTTGGATTTGGAAAAGAAAAAGTAAATGTATTTACACCGAGTCAAGTACTGATCATACAGTTAAGCATCTTCTTGATCAATAATTAAACAATCCAATAGCTATAAACCAATCTACACAAATTTCTTACAAGTGCTAAAAGGTACAAGTGATTATTAGACATACGTATGAGATAAAAAGGTAAATAGTTGCAGTTGCAACCATTTTGGCAAAAGTTTAGTTTCAAAAAAAAAAATTGTTCAAGAGTTTGAGGAAGTGATAAAGAGATTGCTGCATGAGTGTCGTACAAACGCGGAATTTCATTCTCAAAATCATAGAGAATACTGATCAAAATATTCACATGTGCAGTGTTTTTACTAGTAATAATAATAGACCATACATACCTAATTGATATGATATCTACGTTTCTTATGTTCGTACAACTTGTGCATGAATGGGTTATATATATTCCAAGGAGGTCAGCTTTTTCCAGCTGAACAAAGTCCCCTGTAGCTCTAGCTGAGCTAAATTTTCCTGGAATAATGTGCAAGGGTTAGCTTTCCTTTTGGTCCAAAGTGATGCAAGCCTGTTTGGCGCTTGCTGTTGCTTTTTATCTTGGTGGCAGATTTAGAAAGACCCATCCTATTAACAGGGCCGTCATCTTGTTCCCAGGGACGTAAACTTTTTACTTTTTCAACTTTTGCAAATCGACCAAAGTAAAATAAGATCCACCACCACCGTCCCCAATCTTACCGCATCTCACCACCACCGTCCCCAACAGTTTGAGAACTGGAGATTGAACTTTTGATCGTTATGGACATCTCCCCTCCTTTAAAACACTAAGTCATATGAGCTCTCACGTCGCACGGTGAGTGTGACACCCCCTCGAAATTAAATTAGATAAAAGCTTTGGGCATTAGTAAACCTGGTGAGAACAAGTGGCGAGACTCTATTGGCCGGAACATTAAAACATGAATTACACTCTATTTACACCCTATATTTAACTGACCGTTTGTAACACCGTTAGCAAAAACGTAGGTGTACGACACTTATGTGAGGAATTACAGCTAACTAATAACTTACACTTGGTTTACACCAAATATTAAACGTACGTTAGGTAGGTAGACAATACTTACGTAAAAACTAACACTGTCATCTCTGTTTTCATACGGAATTTTTTTTTTTTTACTGATTTCGCACAACCCTAATCGTCTGCCGCACCTTCCTCTCTATGTTCTCTTTCTCTTGAGTTTTTCTTCTGCAACAGAAATCGAGCCATAACTTTGATGTGCTATTCAATCCAGCTAATCCAGACAACAAAAATTCCATTATCTTCTTCTCTCTATTCTGCATATGCATTAGTAATACTTGCTTTGATTTAATTTTGACTTTCAGAATTATGGTTTAACTTAGCTTACTGTTTTCGTAAACGTATTTCGGCAGGTGGTTTTACAGGTCATGGACAATCTTAGGGTTCGAGATGGAAGAAAAGAAAACCGTGGAATCTATCAAAGTAAGACTACTATTTTTTTAGGGTATTGGGTTGATCTAATTTGGGTTTGTTTTGTTGGGTTTGTTTTGTTTTGTTGTGTGAATTTTAGCTCTTAATGGATAATAAGATTTTGACCGTGATTTCTCAAAAACAGAAATCTGCTCTTAATGGATAATGAGAATTTCACGAATTTCATAGTTTGGGTATAATTGTGAGTATATTTTTGAACTTTGAGAAGCCTGAGTATAGTTTTCAACCATATATGAGTAATTCAGGGCAAAATATTATAGGTTTGTCATTTGCTTTGTATGGAAACAGATGCTGGTACTTTGGTGTTTCGATTATATGTTCATTGGAAAAATGCGATGCATTTTCTAATGCTTTAATAATTTCCATTCATACTGATGTTTTTGTCATTATAGGGTGGTGAATCATACATGGGTGGTACCTAAGAACCTAATATGGAAGTTTGAGCCATTTTTCCATGAGGGTTGTAATTACTTTCCTAAGCGACTCAACATTTGCCTCTACGCAACCCAATTTGCACCCGTCACTGGATGAACGCCGTGCTATTTTAACTTTTCATTTACTGACCTGCAATCGAACCTCGACAACACTTATCTGACTGGTAAGATGTCTCGAACCGCCAATTAGAATCAACTTGCTGTAAGAACCAAAGTGCAGATTTAGAAATGTAGACATAAGTGTGTCTCCAATAGGTTGGATGAGTCTCTATAGTTTGCTTTGGACCAAAATTATAACTTAACATCTAAAATAAACGATCCAAAAAATTTACTTCGCAGGGATAAGGACTAGCATGCCACTACTGTTTAAAACCAAGCCAACTAAACTAGGGAAGACTTAACTACTGCTGATGCAATCAATAAGTAACCATGATGAGTGACAAATACCATGATTTTTACGATTGATTGTGGATATATAATGATAAATATGAGGTTTCACAGTTGGTTCTCAAGGTTCCCTTAAACATAAATCATTAGTGGTAAAAAGAAAATTGTTGTTTAGGAGTTTTTTAGTAGCAACAGTTAATGTCATGGAGAATCAAAAATAAGTTAAGTTTCAACTGTCTTTCTTTGCTTTACTTATTATCTGCCTAACAATTCCTGTTATTGAATGAACAACCACAAGAATAACAATGACATACCAATGTTTCTATGTTACTTTTCTTCTTAAAAAGTTATATGAACATCGAAATACTTGTAGTTATATTCTTTGGCTGTAAATATCCTCTTCACTATAATGCATAGGTATGTATATTTTCCGTAATCGCATAGGTATTTATATTTCCAGTAACTGAAGACATTGGGGTTGAATATTGATCTGGCTCTATTCTTTGGTCGCTAATTTCTGTCACTAAGAAAGTGTGTATCACTAATGTCAGTCCTTACAAGAATGCTTAGCTTTTTTATATGTCAGAAAAAGCTATAGTGTTGGTGAACAACAGTCTGTCTACAAACTATAGCTTACTTTCTTTATTATGTTTTCATGGTGTAATTTTTCTATTTTTCTCTTTGCTTGGTTCAGTCTAATAATTGATATGAATATTTATGGTTTGGGTATTTGGGTTGCAAGCAAATCATTTTTGTTTTATGTAAAATTAGTATCATAGCATGCTTTTAGCATTTAGACTCATAGGGTGATTCTCGATAGTCTCATTACTGTGCTATTTTTAATATTCAATGGTTACCAATTAGATCAATAGAGATCTGCGGATATTTTAACTTTCTGTTCCTTGTCATGGGCTTTTCCCCTCATACATCTGAAGTAAAAAGAGGTTCCAGCTTTTTCCCGGGTTTACTCGTGATGGACCTGATTTCCTAGGAAAAACCTGACTGTAACTTGAGGGACTTACAACAGCAACAATATACTCCGTGCAACAAGAATTTAAAAAGAATAATAATAGTTTTATTAGGAAAAATATAACTTTATTTAGTAGGTTTATGTTTATCACCAGTGCAGTCATGCACTTCACTTTTCAGAAAATGTATGCTTTCAATATTGATCATTAATCTTTTTTCTTAAACTTTTGTGTGCCTTTTTTCTTAACTTTTATAAGTTGAAAAGGACGGAGACACGGATGTACCCATAGAATGCGCATTAGTAGAGTCGGAAGATGAAAATACCAAACACTTCGAAGATATTATCGCATTGGCATCATTGAGTGTGTCACAACTCACAAATAATTTTACATTTAGTTTGGATCCATTTATATTAATCTGGATTGCAACATACGATTACCTTAATGATATATTATTACGGTGTCTGCCATTTTGCATATATACCCTTCATATCTTTTGTTGTCAAACAGGAAATTCTGGCGACTCTTTGATGGAGCTAATGCAAAGTTAGCCGATAAGCCTAAACTAAAAAGCAAATCCGAGCCAAACATGCATTGGGACGGGGCGGGGCGAGTCAAATTCGAGCCTCACTAAACAAAAATCCTAAGCATGCATCAGGGTGAGGCGAAGCCGAGCCACACCAAATCAAAAATACATCCTGACACCAAATCAAAAATGCATGATGGGCGTGGCGAAGCCACATCACACCAAAAATATGGTTAAAAGAAAAGAGAAATGAAGGTGGATGATTTTCGGGTCCGTCCGGTGCGTAGCACGGGCACACAATCTAGTAACCCATTATTATATATATAGTTTCAGAAGAAAATACTCTGCTGTGGTTAAAAGTTGTATCAAGCTCAAATTCTAAAGTTTCTGACCCCCACAAAAAATATTTAGACCAATAGAAAACTTCTGTTTTTTTATACCACCAATATTTTATTGGGAACACCACCAAATCTATTTGGTTTCCACCGAATATCAGACCTAGAAAAAAACGAGACTTGCGTCTCTCAATCATCTATCAAAAACAATTCCTATAATGCTACAAACAAAAACTAATCTGCTACTACAGACTAAACCCTAATCACCGATGGAATCTGCTACTACAGACTAAACCCTAATCACCGATGGTTTACGGCAGCGGTGGTAGGAGATAATTTAAATCAATATGAAATCAAATTTCTTTGTCCCTTTTCGTATTGTAAATTTCTTTGCTTTGATTATTAATTTTGTTCTGATTATCCTTTGCAGGTACGATTTTTCCGATTAATGAAAAAGTACTGCAATAAAAAGGGATTTTTCATCCGTATTTGGTTGATTCAGGGCAAGGGCCCTTCTCTCCCAAATTTTTAATTTGATTTATCTTTTGTTCATCATATGGTTCCCCCCTAATCTTCGGTAACTCCAGGTAAAAGGTGCAGAAGATTTGGATTTGTAAGTAATAATTTATTAAGATTAGTTTGATTTTTCTTTAGTTAATCACGGGGTTTCACTTTTTCAATTTCAAAGTTACTAACTACCGCTCATTCTGACTGAGTGGTTATCTTTTCATTGCAGTAGGTTTACCAAGATTCAATTTTGTTTGCTATTATCGGTTTAGAATATAGATGCGATCAAGTGTGAATTAATTTTTCATTTTGTTTTAAACAGCATATCATCAAGATTTAAATGTTGTTTTAGTGCTAAATGTTAAAAGAAAATGCTTGGAACATTAGACAAGTATTTTCTGCTTAGCATTTTATTGAGAAAAAAATACTTAATTACTTAATGCTTATCCCAAAATTATTTTGTGTCAGGTCCAAAACTTTGTAGCACGGGTAGCCTACAATCTTTCATGCGTAATTTGATGTCGAGGTCCGTGAAATCAGAGTGATATTTTGGATGCAAGTTGATAGTAGTTTTTTCAGATGATCTCTGCTGATGGGATCAGGTTAGTAATATTACTTAGATTTTTTTATCTCTATATCTTACATGATATTCAACTGATTATGGTTCTTGCCACTCAAATGTCGAGAACATCTGGATTTCCCGGAATTTTTGTGTCTGAATTTATATTCACTAGGAAGTTGAGGTGTACAATCTAGCAGTAACATGTGACGTTATAAGGTCATTCCATAGCTGGATTATTATGTACCTTGGAAAAATGAAGTGGAAAATAATGTAATGTTTGGCAGGAAAGGTTGCTTCAGATGTGGGTTGGATGGGGACTTGCTGATTTGTGACAATGACATTAAGGGCAAATGTACGATCTGCAATGGACAATGCCAATTTAAATGGCCCGTCTTCCCGGCAATGTCGATAAGGTACTAAAACTAAGCGTTTCACATCTGAAATATATATTTCATAGGATACCAAGCCTCTTCCAGTGCACTAAGTATTTCTCTATTTGTTCAGGGTTGCAGATTGAGGAAACCATTTTTCTCTATGCTACCAAGGTAAGAATGCTCAATGTGTATCATCAAATCCATATTTGTTATCTCATCTTTGTACAAAACCTCTTTGTTCAATTGAAAGTTGAACATTCTCTCTTTCTCTGTATATGCAACGTAGTAAAAACATGGTTTGTAGTTATGTTCTAAGTTATTGGCTCTATACTACCAAAGTAACAAGGTAAGAATGTTTGTATATTCAGTGTGTAAACGTAACCATATTCTTAATCTCATCTGTGTACTTCAATTGCAAGTTGGACATTCTCCCTTTCTCGGTATATGCAACTTAGTAAAAACATGGATTGTAGTCATGTTCTAAGTCATGTTTTAAGCTACTGGGTACGAGGCATTTAATCATTTTTCTTGCTGGAATCAGTTAATCCTTGATGTAATTACATAAATTAGCAACAAAGCACAAAGCATAATTTACAATATTTTGATTCCTTTTTTGGCTGCACTGCGCCTATGCGTATCATGTGGTTGTAAAAAAAGGGGTTGATCAACAATTTATAGTTGGAGGTCATTGGCGTCCTTCATAGACTGTATGTTGAATTTACAAGATGTTAATATTGTCTACCAACCATATTGATGTGTTAATATATTTTATTTCGATAATGAAATACATTGAACATTTTATTTTGGTTATGTGTTTTTCTTTTTCCAGTGCCTTTTTACCCAATTTTACTATTTGACATGGTTTTTACTATTATACTAATAAAAAATGACGGCAAACTGTTGAAAAATAATTCGTTGAACACAAAATTACGTCAAAAAAGAACTCACAATTAATTGTAGGGACTTAGATTTGGGACAACCAGTCTAGGCCCGTGCAAAGCACGGGTGTCCAACTAGTATTAACAAATATCGTAACAACTCAATAGAAAAATTGGATACAAAGAGATATGTTGGTTCAATTGTTCAATTTAACAGAGTTGGCATGTTGGGTACAAACGTCAAAGCTTACCGCTGTAATACGTAAGTGAAAGAATTCTGAACACTATCAGTGGATGCTGATTTATTTAGTTCCAACATTTGAAGAAAACGGTATGGATCATCATCTTCTAATTAATATTGATGGAACAAAATCATCTTCTTTTGGATCTTGATGATGAAAATATGATCAAATTCTCTTCGTGTTCAGTTCGGGTTAATTTTTTCATCATGAAGACATTAGACATGAAGTTAGGTTTTACATTTGGATCTTGATGATCAGTTGGGGTTAATAAAATCTCTAATTTTACTGATATGAGAAAATCAAAAGGTGAGAGAGAGATTTATAAATGAAAGATTTGATGAATTTAATTTTGAGTGGAGAGCAGGATGTTTGTCACGGTGGTGGGAGGCGGCTGCCTTTTCACTTCAAACAAAGTATAGAGGTTATATAGCTCGGACCTGCACTATCACTTTCTTAAATGTCCGATAAATTTGGCCCTGTGTAAGTGCCGTCCCTGTATCCATAAGTTACCGGCCCTGTTAACATCCACGGTCTTTAGAAAAACTAAAAATACAGGTATACCTTTTTTTCAGCACTGTTTGGTAAAGCTGGATGTAATTACCAAAAATAGGATATTTTTGGGTGTATCTTTCAAAAATATTACAAACGTAAATTAATACACAAATATGGGTTTGTGTATCATTTTTACACCTAATAAATAATTTTATTATATTTTTGTCCTAAAAATTAGTGGACTTTCCATAATTTTTTTATATTGTTAATAAATGAATTGTTAAGGCTATTTAAGAAGGTAAAGCGAATGAGGCCAAAACTATATCTAGTAAAAGTGAAAGGGATATAGTTAACAAATTAGCTAATTTCTTTTTTTTTTTGTAGAGAAGGTGTTTATTGATTTATTTTATTGATTTATTTATTTTTTTGCATATTGTATAACTTTTGGTTTTTGTGTATTTACAATTGTAAAAATTGATTGTGTTATATCTAATTGTTTGTAGTTTTAACCATATCATAACTATTTTTTAGCAAGAAAAAAAAAATCAAAATACATAAAGTTATTGTTAAGATCCACAATGGAAAGTCCGGACTTCTAACTGGACCTCTTGAGATTATTCAAAAATACTATAATTGGAATTTGTTTTTAAAAATTAGATTAGAAAGGTCCGGATTTTTTCTTAATAATGTCCGGACTTTGTGAAAATCCCAAATATAGGTTGCCACATAAGGGCCACATAATTTCCCAAAGTTCTGGACCATCGGACTAGGGTCCGCACCTTAGGTGTCAGGTAAGCACCACGTGGGCTAAGGAAGGTCTTCACTTTTAAAACTAAGATCTGGACCATACCTTGTACGTCATCAATCCATTACTATAGTTTAATTTATTTAATTTTACCTCTCTATTACACCTCTTTCTCCTATACCCTAACGTCCACAAAAATTTGCACCTCACGTCTTAAATTTTCGTTCCTATTCCTTGGTCATAGAAGTCTACCAACAGTCTACCAACAGTCTACCCCTACCACCCCCATCACCTCATTTCCCCTCTTCTTCTGCATATTTTTGTTCTTCTTCTTGTGTTATTATCCTTCTTCATATCATGTGATGTCTGTCTAAGGCGACACCATCAAAGTTAAGGTTTGATAACAAGTTCAATTTTGTTTGCCCATGGGTTTTTCCAAAATTCTTACCAGTAGCATTATTCGATCACTTTCATCGTGCCACATTCATTTCCGGTAGGGTTAATTAGTATTTGGGTCGTAAGTTTTGGTATGTCTTTGAGTTTGGGTCGTAAGTTTGTCCGTTTTTGAGTTTGGGTCGTTGACCCCGTTAGTCAACCGGTCAAACTGTTAGTGTAAGTCAACTTCAGTTAGTAACGTATTTACGCATTTTGTCGAGGCTCTAGAGACTTCGTTAGAAGTCGGAATTAAGTGTTTTACCCCATATTAGAAAGAAGAAATAACCACCTTCCAAACTCACTTAAAAAATACAGATTCCGAGTTCAAATGGTCAATCAAAAGTATGCGCAAAACAAGGTCACAAAGCTGCGTAGCTACAGATTTCATTTCAGGACGACTATTTTCAGGGAACATATCTCCTAAACGAAAAATCCGATTGCTAATCCCTTTTAACTAATTAAAGACAAGACATAGAGGAACGTTTTTCGTTAAGAAGGTGTCGCCTAGTTCCCTACCTAATGGTGCCGGTTTTCAACTTTCGCAGAGACAACAGTTGTGATATGAAAGTTGAAAAACCGTATTTGATTCGGTTTTCTGCCCCTAGTTGTCTGAGAAACTGGTACCAATAGGTAGGGAATTAGGCGACACTTTATTAACGAAAACCGTTCCTCTATGTCTTGTCTTTAATGAGTTAAAATTTCATAGCACTCAGTTTATCGTTTAGGAGATATGTTCCGAAAGTAGCTCTCCGAGCTGAAATCTGTAGCTACGCAGTTTTGTGACCTTGTTTGCGCATACTTTTTATTGACAATTTGAACTCGTAATCTGGATTTTTAAAGTGTGTTTGGAAGGTGGTTATTTATTCTTTCTAATATGGGGTCAAACTATTAATTCACACTTCTAACGAAGTCTCTAGAGCCTCGACAAAATGCGTAAATACGTTACTAACTGAAGTTGACTTACACTAACAGTTTGACCGGTTGACTTAGTTGACTAACGGGGTCAACGGCCCAAACTCAAAAACGGACAAACTTACGACCCAAACTCAAAGACATACCAAAACTTACGACCCAAATACTAATTAACCCTTTCCGGTATGTACACAGAACATTCAAACAGCCTAATTTTTTCCCTTTTGATATTTACTTGATTAGGTTAGAAAAAGTAAAGATTAAAAATATAATTAATCTTCTGAGCTCCCAGTTGTATTTCTTTTTTGTTTTGTTTGTTTCTTTGGAGTTTATATCTCTTCTGTCACGTTTTGAGACTTCTTCTTTTATTCAATTATGATTGTTTCTGTTAAAAGAGAAGAAAACATTGTTGCTCATTTACTATATGAGAAAATGCTTCAGAGAAGTATTTGTCGCGTGCCTTTATAGGGTATTCATTACATTGACAGTGTGAGTTCTGATGAGGTAGATTCTTTGTTTCTTTAGGGGTGACAAAAGTTTGAGTTGATCCAACCTAGCAATGGGGTGAGACAGTGATACATTTTTTTATTTTAGTAGTTTTATTTTCTAAATAAATTGTTGGTAGTGATATGTTACTGATTAATCAATGTACTCCAACATTGTGAAAACCCATTGTTGTCCACATTAGTTAAACTGCTATGGGAAAATATTGTGTAAAGTTGCAGTGTGCAGACTACAAGGTCCACAAAGACAATATTAGTTAAATTGTTATACTTTAGTGCTGACATACTTGCAGTTATACTCTAATGCTCCAGCATTGATGACAATTTTCTTGTGTTTTTTTTGGAAGTCTCATCGATGTCCAGTGACATTCCAGCAACAACTAAGCTTAAATGCCCCTCTCCCTCGCGTAGCAGTTGTTCTGTTATGTGTGGAAGAAACTGATGATATTTTAGAGAAATAGAAAGGTTTAGATTATTTACAGAAGGTACGTAGGAATTTGAATGGCCTTCTTGGCATTCATCACTTTGTACAGCTCTTACTACGTTTTTTTTTTCCACGGCAAAAATGATTTCATTAAAAAAGCTTACAGGAAGTAACCAAGAGCAAACCAAAGAATACAAGTTCCCACCAAAAAGGGAAAAGCTACCAACAAAATGAGACCCCAACCCCAACCAAGTGAAGTGGTTAAGTTACAAAAAACTGGCCCCAATTAGAATTAATCATCTCTAAAGAAACACCATTAAGTTCTACATTGTTTTTACACCAGAAGAAAGCTTGATCTTTCACTTTTCTGATCACTTGTTGCACATCAAAGGTAACTCCATTGAAGACGAGATCATTTCGAGCATTCCAAATGGTCCAAGTAATCGCTGCAAGAAGCAAATGCCATAAAACCTTACCTGCCGAAGAGAGAAGTATCGCTCTCCAACCTTTGATGATTAAATATATTCAGTTAGGCATAACCCACTCCTCGTTGATGAAAGATCTGAAGTAAATCCATATTGGATATACAATTGGACAATGAAACAGAAGGTGCGAAGCAGATTCTCCCGTTTTAAGGCAAAGCAAACAACCGTTAACCACCACCATTCCTTTCTTATGGAGAGTGTCCAACGTCGCCATTTTTTTGTTTGCCATAAGAAAAATCCCACCTTATGTTGCCAAGATCTCGACCAAACACTAATATTTGGAAACTCAATTTCATGTTCCTTCTCAAACCAAGAGTAAGCTGACCTAACAGAAAAATGGCCGTTCTTGTCTATCGACCAAACTATGGAGTCTATGCTAGTGCCAATCACCTCTTTTTCAACAAGCGAGAGTAAAGAAGTTACCTCATCAATCTGATGCTGGTATAGTCTTCTCGATAATCCAAGGTTCCATGTACCTCCAGCAGCAATCATTTCATCACATTGGTTCACAGTCCAATTTTTTGAAGTGGAGATAGGATATATGCTTGGAAATTGGACATTAAAAGGTTGCTGACCCTTCCAAGTATCTTCCCAAAACCTAATAGATGAACCATTTCCCACTACCAACTTGGAGCCAAGTTTGAAGGAGTTGAGTTGCGAATAAATACCATTCCACACCCCACATTTATTGGAAGTCTTAGGCTTCTTGGTTTCTCTATCAAATTGAGCAGAACCATACTTCACGACCATTGATTTATGCCACAGAGCTGTCTTTTCCTTATTGAAACGCCACCACCATTTGGACAATAAAGCTTTGTTCATGCTTTTCAGAGACTTTATTCCTAGTCCCCCTTTCTTCAGAGGAGTCTTGCATGTTTTCCACGACACGTAGTGATGTCCTTTCTTCGATTCCGAAGAGTCCCATAAAAAGTTTCGAATCACTCTCTCTAAGGAATCAATTACCTTCTGAGGAGCTATATAGAGGGATAACATGTAAATAGGAATGCTAGCTAAGACACTCTTAATTAGAGTTAACTTACCGGATTTGTTAAGGGAATAACGCTTCCAAGAAGGTAATCTGGATTTACATTTTTCAATAATGACTTCCCATTTATGAGCCGAAGAAGAGCAATCTACTAAGGGTAAGCCCAAGTAGGTTGAAGGAAGACTCTCCGCTTTACATCCCAGCATATCCGCCATCACTTCCAAATTTTCAGCATCAGCCACGCCAAAAATACTGCATTTAGCAAAATTGATGCGAAGGCCCGACACCATTTCAAAGCCAAGAAGATAGTACCTCAGAAAATTCATTTGTTATGTAGAGTCATCTAAGAAAACCAAAGTATCATCCGCGTATTGTAGATGACTAATATTGAAACCATTCTGATCCATTGCGAACCCTCCCAAATGCCCAAGATCATGACCAGTCTGGAACATGTTATTAAGCACTTCCGAAACTATTAAGAACAAAAACGGAGAAATTGTAGAGTCCTTTTCCTTTAATGAACTTTGTATGGGCCGAGCCATTGATAAGGACTAAAATCGGAGTATTAGTGATGCAGCCTTGGATCCACTTCCGCCAAAGAGATCCGAAACCCATCTTCTCCAAAATTTCATCCACGAAGTCCCAAGAGACATGATCAAAAGCTTTTTCGAAATCAATTTTACAGACCACCCTCGGCTTTCCAGATTTAATTCTCGAATCGAGACATTCATTTGCTATCAAAGCACAATCTAAAATTCGCCTTCCTTTCAAGAATGCAACTTGCTGATGAGAAATCAAGGATGGAAGAACCCTTTTTAATCTCTCAGCTAGCACTTTCGAAATCATTTTGTAAACACTATTGATCAACCCGATGGGTCGAAAGTCTTTTACTTCTTCTACCACTTCTTTCTTAGGAATAAGAGAAAGGAAAGTGTTCTTTAATCTCCAATTAAGAGTTCCCCATTTATTAAAGTCTCTAACAACCTTCATTATGTCTTTTCCCATGAAATGCCAGCATTTTAAAATGATCGTAACCTGAAAACCATCAGGACCAGTAGTCTTGTCTTGACCCAAGTCTTTTAGAGCCGCTAAGCACTCAATTTCAGAAATTGGAGTCTCCAAACCCGAAGCCACCTCAGAAGAAACATGTTTAAGATTCATGTTAGTTATAGAGGGTCTTACATAGGTGTTCTTCGAGAAAAGAGAGCAATAATAATATGTGATGGAAGACTTAATTTCCTCTTTGTCAAAAGTTTGCTGCCCATTCACCTTCAAAGAGTGTATAGTGTTTCTTCTTTTTCGAATCTTGACCATCCTGTGATAGAACTTTGTGTTTCTATCGCCGTCCAGGTTCCAAGAATTACCCGATTTTTGCAGGTACATTAAATGTCTTCTATCCGCCAGCATCTCAAACTCCTGCAACAACTGCACCTTTCTAGCTGCTTGAGTTTCAGAAATCGAACCATTAGCGGCGAAGGTATCTAAAGTACTTAAATCAGTTAGGATGGTCTCTATTTGTCTATCAACACTGCCAAATACTTCTCTAACCCAAGTTTTGATGTCCCCCTTTAGAGCCTGAAATTTTTTTGCCAAAATGAAACCTGACGAGCCATTAAACGAATAGGAACCCACCAATCCTTCATTAGTTCCAGCAGATTTGTGTTATGAAGACACATTTCTTGAAATATGAAAGGAGAAGGACCTCAATCAAGCAGATCACAAGAAAGAAAAATCGGAGCATGATCCGATATTGGTTTTCCTAAGACCTGCGCAGAAATTGAGGGGTAGTTAAAATAAAAATCAGACTATATAAGAAACCTGTCTAGTTTACTTTTATCCTTCCAAGTGTACTTCGCTCCTGACATTCTCAAATCTACCAATTCAACATCATCTAAGAAATTCAGAAAATGCTTCATCCCCCGAGAGACCGAAGTGCAGCCAATTTTCTCACTCATTCTAAGAATTTCGTTAAAATCACCAGCTAAACACCATGGGAGATTCCATTGTTCCAGAACATTAAGTAATTCCGCCCATAAAATTTTGCGAAGAGAAATGTCACAAGGCGCATAAACCCCTGAAATTGCCCAATGAAAACCATCTGACCACATCTTATAGTGCAAGCTAATTGAAAATTGACCCAATATACTATCTTCCACCTCAATTTTATTCTTGTCCCAAATAATTACAATTCCTCCAGAAAAACCAATAGAATCCATAGCCATCCAACCACAAAGACCCCCACCCCAAATTTGGTTTATTATTCTGTCATTGCAAGATTCTAATCTGGTTTCCTGAAGAATAAGGATATCTGGTTTCCAAATTTTGATGCATTTATGAACTCTTGCCCTCCTCTTTTTGTTTCTGATACTATTAACGTTCCAAGAAATAAGATTAAACATAAGAATTAGACCCTAAAAACCCAAGAAAAGGGCAACCTTACTTGTTGACCTCCTCCCCATCACGAATCTGATCTTTGAAAGCATCTACATGTGATTGAATTCCATCCACAATCATAGTCATATATTCCTCTTTTGAATCAGGAAAAGAGAGACCTGCTGGACTTAAAACTCTTTTGGCTGAATCAAATAGTACCGCAAATTTGTATTCTAGGTATTTCTGGGCTTTGATGATTTTTTCATTATCATGTTGAGAAGCCAGAAACAAGAATCATTAGGAGTTAAAACAAGACCTCGATTGTTCTGGATCCACTGCAGAAAACATATTTGCTTCCTCTACCTCATCCATCTTTTCTCCATCTTGCCTAAATAAATTTGAATGATTAGGAGAAGGAACCTCCATGGAATCTGCCTCTTGCGAAAAAGAGGGCAGTAGAGGGTCGACCGTGGAGTTAATTGTGGAATCCAATGAATCTGCAACCACCATTCTCGAACAAGAGGGAGAGATGGGAATTTCTCCTTCTTCAAATTGCTAAGAGACCAAGACCTGTCCATTTGCAACATACAATCCCGGACCATGTTTCAAATCGTTCCTGATTGAGTTCATTTGCATCGATTCAGATGCGGTACAACTCGGATCAGTAGAATCCCATTCCTCCCGCGAAGAGGAACAAGGCTGGTGCGAATTAAACTGATCCGGAAAAGAAGTTCTGGAACCAAAGGAAGATGATGGGATTTCTAATACCACAGAATTCTTAAAGAGGGAAATAGATTCCTTGGGTAAGAAACCTTTGTGGGCCTTGTTGGGGAGATCCAGGTTCGGCAAACTTCTAGGGATAGAGGAAGCAGAATTCAAATTTCCCAACTGCTTTTTTATCGTATCTGAATGATTAATCTGAGCATCCTTAGTGGGTGATAAAGTAGAACTCAACGGATACACGACAGCTGGAAGCCCAAGACGTAGTCTAGAGATACGCAAATCTTCCTCCATCTCTGAACCAATGTTCACCGACAAAGATGCAGATTCGAAGACCATACTATGATGAATCCCCAAGGAGTGTTCAACTTGTTTCTCGGCTACAGAAATATTAGTTGAAAACCATGAATCTTTAATTGATAATTGTAAGGACCAAGCATCCAAACTCACCGGACCTTTAACTTTGAGTCTGATCTCCGAAATAACTTCACCTGTCCTTGTTTCATGACTAATGGCAAGTAAACCTCCACAGGCAGAGCCAATATTCTTGAAGAGAGTTAAATCCCAGAGTTGTTGAGGTATTCCAGAGACCACAATCCAAGTATCAAAAATTTTTGAGACAGAATTATCTCTCGCTGGAGACCATGAATGAAGCTGAAGTTCCATGTCGTCAATAAAGTACTTGCTTCCAGAAATCAGTCTTCCTTTGTCTAAAGAAGAAGAAGCAAACATAATCCCTTAGTTTGACGATAAAGTCCAAATTTTAAAAGTATAATTAATGTTGAAATGTTGTTGGATCCATCCTCCCACTTCCGACCAGTCAACATTCAATGTGTTAGTATATAACTTTATCGCAAGATTCCAATTGCCCAAATAGTTGATATTTGGATCTTTCTCTGAGTTGGCTACAAGTGATGTAGGCGCCAATTGAGGAGGTTTCTTCCAACAACTAGTAACAGATTCCCCCTTAATGAAATTCACATCTCTGATGTTGGATTTAATAGGTTCAGTAAATACACTGCCATTATAATTGCAGCATATTTCAAGTATTTTACAAAGTTCTCTCCAACCTTGTTTGTTCCTACCCATCGGGAAGAATGAGTGATGAAGAAACCCCTTCGCATCTGGAATGGAGAGCTTCAAAAATTCCCCCGCCGTGTTCTTGTCTCTGGTCAAGGAAAACCATTCAGCCTTTTCCGAGAAGATCCATTCCCCTTTAGTGAATTCATCATTGATAATCTCATGAAGTTTTTGAATCGACCATAAGCCTCCTTCACAAGTAAATGAATTGATCCAAATCTTTTCTTTGTAAGTCTCCTTGATAGTAATTATATTTTTTGATGATTTCGAACTACCCCAAATTTCGTATGATTTTGCTTGAATACAGCATTTCAGAGCATTTTCCCCAGCTTGAAGAATCGTACCTCGACCTCCCCCGTTGGATTTCCGGTGGCGTTTTCCAGAAACTGTCTGCCATTGCGAATCCATTTCTAACTCAGTAGCACTTTGTCATGGGGTAGCAGATTCTTTGTTTCCTGCTTGTTTGGGTTTTAGTCTTATTGTCATGCTGATATGCAAGCACAGATTTTGAATGTTATCATTGAAGACTTGTTTCACGGGTATCCTATAAGTCAATGGAAGCTGAAGGAACTTCTTGGTCACACACAATCACAAGTACTCGCTGGAGCTGTTCTTGGAGTTTTGGTAGCTTAATTTATTTTATTGCCAAGTTTGCTTGACATACACATAAGTTTCCAAGGTTACTGAAGAGCCAAAACTATAGATGCGGCAGTTCCTCAGCGAGAGCCTTTCAGTGTTCCACCTTTTCCTACGTAATGCTTCATCTACTTTCGACTCTCCCTGTATTTGAACTATTTCGAGGTTGTAAAGAGCTAAAAAGTTTCACTTAAAGTAAATTTCGATGCTTAATTTGTTGTGCATCTGTCAAATATCTATTTATATCCCTGTTGCATTATCACTCTTTATGCAGTACCATGTATCTTGCCAGCCTATTCCTTAGAGTGCTGATTTAGGTCAAATTCGTTTATTTTACACCGCAAAAGATCAGACTAGCAAGTAAAAGAGACTGAAAAACTATACGAGAGAAGAAAAAAAAGCATATGGAATGCCAGTAGCTCTAAGTTAGAGCCTATAACTTCCATAGCAGCTGGAGCCTAAATTTTTTTGATAAGTACAAGAGGACATTCGTTATACTAGACATAATTCGCATACATGAAACGAAAGATATGAGAAGATGACAAGGACCTAAAATTCCATTCCCGTCCAATATTTTTCAACAAAAAGTCATATGCTTATTCAAACTTAATACAGAAAGATTAGGTCACTAAATAATCTCTACCTTTCATTCCCAATAAAAGCTGAACCAATCAGTAACTGCGATGCTACGATACTGTTAATTTCGTGTAATTTGTAACCCATTAAAGCAGGCCAGCAATTCGAGCACTTCTTCTTTTTGGGGTTGCCGAAGTACCAAACCATTTATTCGGCCTCTGGATCTCACTACCATGTCCATACACCTTCCTCCTGTGTTTACGCCTTGGCACTGCAACCGTTGGTGGATTGACTTTGCACCTTGACTTGGTTTGCCATTCTGAGGGGATAGGCATTTCATTGATACAACCAGGCAGCATAGAAAGCAAGGTAGTTCCTCGGGCTGTATTAGCGCTTCTCAACATAACTAAAAACAATAAAACAACATAGGTGGTTAGGATGTAAAGAAATACAAAATAAACATGCAATATGGATCGATGTCTCACTTCCTCGGGTTGTCGGATTTCGTAGCGTTGTACTCAAAGTTTCTTTTTATCTTGGATATTTCTAGTAGAAGTCTCAGGTCATTCTTGGTTTTAGAAGTGTTACCAACAACTAGTTCATCGTAGTTTGTTCCCTCAAGGGTTCAGGAGCCTCCGTAGCAGCTAGCGGCGCCGGAGTCGATAGAGAATCATGAAGGCATTTCTGGTTCTAGACGTCTTCTTGCCTTTGGATTACTAGTCCTTTCTGGAAGAAAAAAAATAGTCGACATTAGAGGTACAAGAAATAAAGAAAATTCAAAAAAAAGAAGGAAGACGTGAAAAAGAAACATGTCTTAAAAGTTTCTTCATTAGTTATCGTTAAGCGTTTCCTTAGTCCGGTTGCCGGCAAAAACAGTAAACCGTAGACATGAAAAGCAGGTCCATCATGAATCCCCAAAGCTAGAACAGGGGACAGAAACAGATGAGGAAAACAAGTGTGAAATTTATTAATTATAGCATGGTATGCATCTTATCCCTAAACCATATATGAGACTGAAAATTGGAAGAACAAAATCTCACTAATCTAATACTTATTGTAAATCCCTAAAAACCTAAACAAATAGACGAAAATAAGTTCATAGCAACCAACATGAATGACAAAGGAAACCCTAACATATGAATAACACCAATACTAACCCTAGCATAAAGATAATAATTTGGAAGACAAACAACATGGGTAGGAGATTTACCTGTGAAGGAGACAAGATTAGAATAAAAAAATGAAATTGAGAAACTGGTGATGTAGACGGATTTAGAGAGGATAATGACAGAGAGAGGAGGTAAGGGATCTCATTTACTGAAAATTAATTAGAGGGGTAAATGACAGAGAGGCAAGGGATTCTCATTTAATGAAAATAAACCTAGTTTTAGGCATAACCGCCATGATTTAATTTAGACAGAGAGAAGTGGGCTGTTTGATTGAAATATAATAACAGTCGGGATATCATTTTATCTGGTCATACGGATTGCGATCCGTGTGCCAAATTTCGTTTTCTTTATTATAAATTGGATCTGTGTGACTGTGAATAAACCAAATCTCATGCGTCCTCAAATTTAGATCTTACGGTCATACTTAATTACAACATATCTTATATCATTTTATTTTGTTATTTTATTTTATTTTATTTTGCCAAATTCACATAAAATGCGTTCCAGGAGGTCCTAGGTTCGAGTTCCCAGTGGCGTAATGTTGCAGGAATTAACATAGAAGGTAGTGTTAGTTTGCCACCCTTGTGACCCAATCTCAATCCCCCTCCCACCGTTTCGGCTCCCTTGGCTAGGTTACCCATGAGGCTCGCTGGTAGGTTAGCACAACAACATGTTCAATTAATGTAGTAGTATGTCGTTGGAGCTTAGCTTGTTAGGATTCCAACTAGTTTCATGTAATAATATTTATCCAATAATAATAATAAATTAATTCAGATAATAATTATATTTTTATTAGCTACAATTTATGTATTTATATATAATTCGCACATCGTAATGTTCCACAATATTGATCCGAATCATTTTCTATCGTATATGTCTTATATATATATATATATATATATGTGTGTTTCAAATTGTACATCAAGGCATATCTGATGACACTAACCAAAGAATACGAGGAATGTTGATTTAGGCCAATTATATAAGAAGAAGAATTTTGATTGATCGCAAATGTGATAAACTATTTTGGTCCACATTCGTATATTTAGACTTTCATCGTAGATTATGACTAATCGAAGATACCATCGAATACATTTTGTTTGGCATTTAGATCTTTCAAGTATAAGTTCTGATTAACGAGATATGTCGAGAAGTATATTTTGGTCCACATTAGTATAACTAAAATTAAGGTTTCAATTATAATTAAGTTAATATCATCTTGTGCATTTTAGTTGACATTTAAAGTTCAAACATAAAGTTTGGTTATATCTTGAAGTGTATATTGGTCTATATAAATATATTTAGACCTTCGTCATAGATTCTAATTAGTCGAAGATGTAATAATGTAGGTTTCAGTTGAAATTTAGAATTCAAGTACAAATTTTGATTAATCGGAGATGTCTTGAAGTGTATTTTGGTCCGCATTAGTAGATTTAGACTTTCTCTGTGAATTCTGTTTAGTCGAAGATACCATCAAATACATTTTGGTTGACATTTATAGTTCAAGCGTAATTCTGGTTATGTCTTGAAGTATATTTTAGTCCACATAAGTAGATTTAGACTTTCACAATAGATCATAATTAGTCGAAGATGTGATCAAGTATATTTTACTAAGTCAAAATCTTCACCAGATCTCTAAACCTATCAATGTTTGTCTTATGCATTATCCTTAATGAACTCTTTCATTGGTTTGAATTTTTTTTTTAATCAATTGACAATGAGAATTATCAAATTTCTTTCTTATTCTTATAATTCATTCTTTATATATTATCTGAGTTTATGAATCTTTAGTTCGATGCAGGTCAAAAATATAATTTTAGACGAGTGTTTAATTTCTAATGTAAGAATCTTGTTAATTATCTTACTGGATACTCCTCGATTTGTTGCAGGTGAAAATTACAATCGTTACAAGAGTTTTTAATTTTTAGACCTCCGATTAGAATTATGACTGATCTCGCTGATCTGAAAATTACTTTTTCATTTAGATGTACTTTAAACTTAATCTAATAATATCCTTTCAACACTTTCATAATCCAAAATACATTTATGTACGAGTGTTCGATCTCTGTCAGAGTCATGTTATTTAGAAAATTCATTATCGGAAACTCATGTTTTATTACTTACCATGATAATTATCAAATTCAGTCATAATTCGTATAAGTTCATCTTTGGCAATCAATTTTTTTTATTCACCGGGATAATCTACATTATTTCACAAATCCATTTCGATTATTCAGATTCATCCTCGTACCGGAGGTTGATCAAAAACTCATATTGCACTGGTTCATTTTAGCACAACATGAACCATACATGCGTCTCACGCACTTATGATAATCCGTATGATAGTCCCAGACCAAATCTCTACCATTCATAAATTTGCTCAATTTGTATGACTATCCTTATCTATTATCCATAAAAAAAAATCTATATAAAACCCGGAAGATTTTTTCACCCTCACTCTTTCTTTTTCTTTTGTCTCCCTTTCTCGGCTCTGCCCTCTAATCCTCGAACCTACCAAAACCCTAAATTCCATCCACGTTCTTGAGTTGGAGGATGATTTTTTGATGATTTTTCTTACTCTTTCTTTTCATTATTTCAATTTTTACGTTCCTTTCTTTTTGCTTAGGGTTTGTCTTTTTTCTCTTTGAGTTGCGAAACTTCATTTTTGAGGGTTTTAGTAAGATTAATGACTATGAAGATATGGTAAAGTATTGTCCTTGATGACAAAGTTTTGCCTATTTTTCAGAATTCTGCATATTTCTCAGAATTTTAAACAATCTATTGGACTGGGGTGTTTAGTTTGGGTTTATGTTGGTATTGTTTTTTAGGACATCATACTGTTCATTTATGACTTCTGATCCTAAGTTCAGTTAAATTAAATACGCCTTTAATTTCATGAAAAGATCAATGCTGGATTTTTGTAGGAAGTTGGAACATTCCTATTGTTGATTTGGTGTAGAGTGATGCCATTTTAAATTGAGACCGATGAATGTATATATCAAAAATTGTAAAAATCTCTAAATTTTTCCTTTAACAAGAAAATAACTTGACTTATATATGTTTGAATAAAATCAACAATTTTGATAAAAGAATTATGAAGAACTTTCTATAAGAGTATCTTCAATGGAGTGTGAGTATTTATCATGTGGAGACCTAAAAATAAGGTATTTAATAACATAAAATCCAAGTACAAATCTTGTTATGATAATCATCTTCAGTGGTAGTTGTATCCATATCTATTTTGATATACTTATCGCTTATTTATAGAAAAATAATTCACAAAATCCATAAGATGAATTAAAATAATACTACCTCCGTTTCAGGAAAAGTGTTACTTTCACTTTTTCAATTTGGCCTATTTTTAGGCTAAAATGAAAAAGTGAAAGTAACACTTTTCCTGAAACGGAGGGAGTAACAAATTGATGAAAGGGTATGGATGGGAGTCTCCAAAAACCCATACTCTCCTCCAAACTCAAACTTCCATGTCATATTAAATTTTGATTATCCAACCACCACTGGAGAGGTTTTTTTTCGAGAGTTTCTAAAATCCTAGGTGGCATCAATATTTTTTAAAACCCATACTCCATTGGAGATGCTCTAAGTATTGAAAACAGAATTGGCGATTTTATAGGAAATTCTGGAGAATGATTTCCTTTGGAGCCGTTTTTAGTTTACAGAATTTGTAATTGCACCCAAAATACTACTCAAGGATCCAACATTCTTCGTACAACTAATCACATGAAACCTGCACAAAGATTTAACACATTATCTTAGATGAGACAGTCTAACGTAAAAGAAAAGAGCTAATTATTCAGTTCTTGTGCCATTCTCCTCTATGAATTGCAAAACAATTTCACAACGAAATCATATGCTCAGTAACTTGATAGAAAAGATACTACAAGAGGACCTGCAATATGAATATGGATCACAAAAATCATTTTCTACTTGGATCGTTTCTCCAACTTACTCAATATGTCTGTCCAAAAATATGTGTTTTAAAAAAAAATTTGATAACAACTGAAGAAGGAAGAAAACAAACAGGAATTTCAAGTAAATAGTTACCCATTTGTTTTCCTGAGGGAGATTCTTGCGAAATTCACAATTCCATTCACCAGAACCCATCACACCTCGCAAATACTCAAGAAGAAGCTCAACTTCCTCGTAAATGTTGGTACTCTTACCAGTACAAGGCGGTATCATGGAATTGTAATTTTAATTCTCCTTTCTGTCATTTCAATTGTGAGAGATACCCAGCAATTCTTTTTAACATTAAGCACACCATATACCGTAGAAACCTCGTCCCAAGGGGGGAGATGAACGTAAAAGTTTTTCCAAGTCTGATTTTTTCCATCACTTTGACGTTCTTGTTCTCAAGAATTTTCTGTTCCACAATAACAAGGTTAAGTCATAACGCATTAATACAAAAATTAAGAAATATAAGGTGACTGTTTTACACAACCATACATGCATATACGTTTAGAAGTATGTCCAGGTATGATTTTCCCCGGTGAAGTACTTAGAATTTCGCAACAGGTACATTGTTTTGTTAATAACCTGCAGGAGGACCATAAAGCGATAAGTTCACCCATCCCTGAAAATTTTCTCATTATTTAATTTCACCGGCAATCACCTAGCCACCCAGATGGATCCATTAGTCTAGATAAGTCTCCAAAGTTCACTAATGACCTATCATTATCATCATATAGTTATCCAAGTATTTTACTTTGGCATAGACACACTGATGACAAGGCATTAATGAATTTGTTTTGATATGTAATAGAATACACAAAAACACCAGGGAGACTAACCTTTGGTCTAAGAAACACAATAGATCAATTATATCGTCTACGATCGTTTTGCCAGTCAGTTATCTGAGTTTTAATATTTTTCCTGATAACAGACTCCTTGCTTTCCACCTTTTTTTTGGGGCTTCTTCTGGTTACGGCATCCACCACTTGTATATGGAGGCCTTTTAAATCTGGAAGGGATTATTTCTCATAACCTTTGGTCGTTTTAGTAATTTTTTGTATGTCATCATCATCATTGGAGTTGCTGGATGTTTCAAATTCGTGATGCATCCTTTTTTTTTCTTTCCTCTTGGGCTATTTGAAATGTTAATTTCCTACATATCCAACACAATGAAAATGATTTTCGCATGCTTCAAAACAAAATGAAAATGATTTTCTCATGCTTCAAAACAAAATGAAAATGATTTTTAATAACCAGTTAATAAAGAGTGATTGCATTAATTCTAGAAGTTAATAAAGAGTATGACAGAATCACACTACATAAATCCTTTACGAACTTGTATAAAAAAATAAAAATAAAAAAACACACTAGTTACAAGAGGTTTACTCACATCATTGGAGGCAACATGAGCACCATGTTGTTTTGTTCATTCTTGATCGTTTTCCACTCCCACATCAATATCATCTAATATAAAGTACCTGCACCTTGATGGAGTATGAAATACCACACCTTTTTTTTACCAATTATGTGTCTGCGCACTATGGTGAGACATTACCTCATCATGGTAATCACCTCACAGACATTGTTGCTTTATGTTTGGATAGTCTTTTTAGCTACACATCTGAGATTTCAAAGATTTCACCTCCTGTATCAGTTTATAAAATGATTAAAGCTGCTACGTTTCCTTTGATGATGCTTAAAATGATTTCAATATACAGTAGGTGCGAGTCATAGGACATAGATTTATCACTTAATTCCATGAAGGAGGAAATCCAGACCCATTGTATTAAAGATTGATGTCAATAATTTATCAACAATATAAGACATAAGAAATGCAAACAACCATCGTTCGAAAACAAAAGGATTTTGTCAACTCAATCTTCTGTTGCCCAAACAACAGTTTGTCGTCCTAAACAAACCTAAATACATTTTGAAACTAATGGTCTTACGCAAATAAACTTCCAAACTACTGAACTCTGCCATTTTTCATTTTTAATTCTATTTTATAAGTATTGAAAGAATTTTAACTGCTCTTTCTTAATTTGTGTAGGAGTTCTAGTGATTCTTAAGTCGCTGCTCGTGCATATTTCAAACCCTAGTTTTAAAATACCAATAAATCAGGAAACCCTAGTTATGAAACCATACAACCCTCAGTAAACCCTAGTTTTGAAACACCAAAAATTAAGAAATCATACCTCAACTTGGTTTGCAGCGACAGCTTTAAAGGAACTGAGAAATTTTCCTGGTTCTTCAACTCATATTGTAAAGGTTTAAGAAAGCTAGGGCTTCTGAAATTGTAAACGCTTATTTTCCCGTTTAAATACTCTTATTTCATCCAACTAGGTAGATGACTGTAATATAAGTTAGCTGACTGTAATATTCTTAAACGTGACTATGCATAAAAAGTCAGGACCTTAGTGGTATGATAGTAAATAATTACTAACATTTGACTATATATGTCCACGAATCCTATTTTTGTGTATTGTTTTACTTGTGCAATATTTTTGGAAGATTTTATCAAAAGAGGGCTATTTTAGATAATTAAAACGATCTCTCTCTCTCAAATTCGATTGATGAATAATTGAATATCTGTTTGGTAGATATTGGTAAATATCTTGGGAGTCAAGACGTTTACATATTTGTTTTGTTAGTAAAAAAGGGAAGAAAATCATGGCAATCTCTTATTTTTAAGAGTTGAAGTTTAATATGTGAAGGAAATATGCATGTTTTTAGATGCGTGATCTATCCAAATCTGTCGACTGTTTATCTGTGTCAATTAGCTAGGGTTTGAGCAGACAATATAAATCCAACCCAAGGTTATATCATCTCTAACATTGAGCTCCGGCTGGTTTAGGGTATTGTTATTCTTCATGAAGATGAAAAGGAGGAGGAAGGAAAAAAAAAGATGGGTTCAATTATAACTGATTTTTTTTACATCCTCAACCCAGAGATACTGTAGGTAGGTTTTTGCTATATAGGTTAGGTTTTTCACTTCCGAACCTATTGAAGCATAAACAATTTTTCTCAACATGGAGGAATTGACCATGAGTATGCAGAATTATAAGCATCTACTTGGACTTGCATGTTGCGCTCTTGCAGAATTATGCAATAGAACAACATGAAGTCCATGTAGATGCTGTGTTAACTGCTTTAGTAGCCTCCCACGTCCCTTCAATTCCTGTGCCAAAGCTAAAGAATGCGGATCGAGCACTAAGTGTAAGTGTATAATGTCCTTCAAATTTTAGTCACAAACTCATATAGCTTGCATCTGACATTCGTTTTTGTTATCATCAAGTGCAGGTATGAGCTTCCAAGCGTAAGTGTATACCGCCAAAAATCATAGAGCAATAGTGTTACAATCTGGTATTGTTCACATTAGATCGGCTAACACAAGGTGGTCACTAATGTCCTCCACATAGGAAGCCTGTTTGCAGTTGCTTCTTATTTCGCCGCGAAATTTGAACTGGAAGATATCACTGGTATACCTTTTTCGTCGATCTTCAGCACTGTCATCCGTAGCATTAAGGTACTAATGACACTTAGTCACTCCGAACGACTAGTAACACTTTGTGTTTGGTTGATGTGTAGGCGTCACTACCAATTCTTCCGGTTTGTATAAGATGACAAGTCCACTATTCTGAATTACTGCAATGGCCACAACTGCAAGACTAATTCCAACAAGGTAAACCTCGATTCAATTGCATTGCTTCAAATTCAATTGACGAATGTCTGAAATGAAATGACTGCACTTATTTAGATGTCTAGCTTGTATAATTAAATTTTTGGCTAAACAAGGCCAACTAGGTTAATATTGTGCTAAATCTGAAGAATCTTTCACGCAAAAAAAAAGAACAGAAAGGATTTCAAACCCTTCCTATTCCTATGTACCTAAGTCGATTTTGAACACAAAAATATGCGAAGAAAGGAAATTATAACAAAGAATAAAAGAAACCAGTTTGGTAGTTGGTAGTAAGATATATAGAGTTAGATATATGTACCTTAATAAACAAGCGCAAACACTTATCAAAAGCCAAAATTCATAAAACGGATTGATTTGAGTGAAACATAGCTGAGGCATAGTGATAAAAATGAAGAGATTGGTACGTATTATTGGTCTTAGAGGATTGTGTTGTTGTAGGATTCTCCCACCTCCACCAGAATCCCACACAAAGCCATCATTCCATTTGCAATAGCATGATGATATTTCCTTTTGAAAGGCCAATAGTAAGTATAGACCTCTTCAGTTTTATCACTGTGTTTTTGTTATGTTTCATTGAAATTCAACTTTTGATAAATTTGCAATAAATTTGTGAGGCATCTTATTCTTTTTAAAAGAGGCAAGTTATGTGCTGGAAGAGGAAATGGTTACACCGTTGCTGAGGCAAGCTCCATCAAATAGTGAAATTTTATGGAGTGCATTTGATCCTAGTTTTTGCATAATTATTGTCTAGATTGAATTTTCTTAGGGTAATTATTTCATTCAAAGAAATTATGAAATGAATAAACTCTTCTTAATCTTTCGGTTCCTCTTAATTTGTTCTGCTCTTTGCTTTCTTTCATTTGTATCAATTAATAACATCTTGCACAGACAAGACAAACTTGTGTGCTTGAAATGGGTATTCGAGTAAGTATGAGACACTAACTTTGCAAAAATTGCTACGCGAGGGGTTAGCTTGTAGTTGAGGGTTAGCTTGGAGTCAAGTAATAAGGAATATATATGCATGTTTTAGATGCGTGATCTGAGTTATCTAAGTTAAGTTTCGCAATTGTTTGGTCTGTGTCAATTAACTTGGGCACTGCGAGCCGAGTATATGCTTGCCATATGGATAGCCAGACAGCAGTAGCAGGCAATAGTTAATGGTCAACTCGATGCTTGATCAAAGAAATAGTTTATCTTAATGCTGTATACGGAGATGTTCGCTCAGACTCGTACTTTGGGTTCCTCTTTTTTCAACTCTTTACTTTGTTTAATTGTATCTTCCTTGGTCTGCGTTTCGCGATCCATAATGTAACTAATATTTTGTCACTATAATTAAAACTTCTGATAGAATCTAGTAAAATATTTGATTTTTTTAATATTAAGGTATTGAGATTTATCATTTATCTTAACAACTGTTGATATCTATTATTTAGTCAAAGTTTTCTAACTGAGTTGTATCTTGAGATATTCGGAGTATTAGTACTGTATCCGTGTAAAAAACGTATCGATATGGCTGGAATTTTTTTTTAGGGGTATCGTTGCAACACAGGTTTTGCATATATACAAGTATTTCTTTGTATATTTTTTTTTCTCGTAAAGTATTATGAAATGAAAGAATGTTAGAAGGTCTATCTTGCTAGCTAGACTCCTCTTAATCTTTGGATTCCTCTTAATGAAATCAATAAGCAGAAGATTTGATTTGATGACATGAATGGATGACTGAATTTTCCTTTTCAAGCAAAATGTATTCATTTGACTGACCATTTTTTTTTCTCTATTAGGCAGGGCCCGGTCCAGAGACTATAAAATGAATTGTACTGTATATATTACTATTAGCACTCACGCTGAATATTTTGGGGCGCGACACACTCTATTTCTTCTTCTAGGGTTTGATTTTCGGCATCCACTTATACTTATAATCAAATCTTGTTTTCTTTTCTCCCGGTTTCTTTCTCTCAAGAGTATCCTCGCCGCCATTGAGTTTCTTCAATTCTTACTTTTTAGTTATCAGCTGATTTGAGCAATATGATATTGGGTATTACTCATAAAGATCTTCGCCGTAGATTCAGTGACAACATGGAGAAGAAGAAAAGAAAAAAGAGATGAGATCCGGTTTGCATCCAAATCGGTATGAGCAGATTCGGAAATCAGTTTCAACGGTCGATTACTTCTCTCTCACAGAATAAAATAAGCTCGATCTAAAGCTTCTAATAATGTTTAGAAGAGTAGTATTAGGTGCTGGAAGAGGGAGGAGTTATACTGTTTGAATTTGCTGAAAAATGTTAAATAACAATTTTAGCAGCTGAGAGTCATATTGTGGAGTCAAATTTATGATATTTATGACTGCTGTTATTTGGGAAATTTATGATTTTTGCTACTAGCTGATCCTTTTGCTGAATGCGAATTCCGTCTTTCTTTATTTCACTGTTATTATGATTTTTCCTCTCAAAGCAATTATTGTATAAATTGGAGTATTTATGTGTATTCAAAGAATTATGAAATGAATTCTCTATTTGAATCTGCAATAGACTCTTTTTAATCTTTGGATTTTCTCTTAATTTGTTTGCTTTCATTTTATTTTATATCAATCTGCCTTCCTTGTTGTGTTCTGCATTTCTTGGATTAATCTCTTGCACAGACAAAGACAACCATGTGCTAAATTTCAATGGACAGTAGCTTTGAGTTACTAATGATTCTTTCTCTGTGGTTAATGTGTATGCGTCGGTACAAATTCTTTGAGGTTATTTCAGTAGCAGCAAAGGAACAAGTATACGACGACAATTCAATTTTGAACCACAGCAACGACAAGACAAACTCGAACAAGGTAAAGCTCGGTTTCAATTGGCCGATATTTCAATTTTGGTTGATGAAGTCCATTACTGCGCCAAAGCTAAAGAAGTGTTCTGTATACCGCTTACAGAGCACCAAGTGTAAGTGTTCTCTATAGTGCTCAAAATCATACACCGTTAGTGTTTCAATTTGGTACTGTTCACCTAAGGCACTAGACCTGCTACTTAACACAAGGTCGACGCTAATTCCCCATGGCAGTATCAAGTTATTTGGCATATTATATAATGCACTGATCTCAATAAATGCACACCAGTCAGATGAAAAATAAACAATTCATATTGCTTGCAGGTATGAGCTTCCATATGGGACATCAAGCAAGCAGTAGCTAATCGTTAACTCAATGGTTGAACAGAGAAATAGTTAAGTCTCAATGCTATAAGGAGATGTTGTTTATACAATTATGAGACCTGTGAGCTGGAAATTTTAAGGGTACCATAACTAACTGTTACGCAACCTGTAGAGCAACTTGTGTTACGTGGAACCGGAACTCTGTGCAACAACCCAACATGTTGGTCATACACCGATGCATGAGTCAAAGAATCCCAGATAGTCAGAAGGACTCTGTTTGCAAGGAAGATAGACAAGTCCGGTGAAAACTACAAAAAAAGTAGGCGCTGAATGGTTATTCCAGTAAGAAGCTGCATACTTTTGATGAAGGCAGCAGCAGCAGCACATCTCCTCCACAGACAAACTTATAGGATAGGAATTTGATCCCTTAGATTTTAGATTCCTTCTCCTTTCTAGCATCCCCTGGTGATTATTGTTGTTTTTACAATACATCCGCTAGTACCGTTCATCAACAGCTTGCGCCATATATCTGAATTTTCAGCTAAACCACAAGAACCCTAACCCTGTTTTTTTTTTTTTTCTTTTTCTGAAATAACCTTGTTGGTGGTTATAAATATTGATGATGTTGTTTTTGGAGTTGGTGTGAGCATTAAACCACGAATATCGATAAAAAAAACTCTACCAATGAATCGCCGAAACCTGCTCCAAAAACCGTTGGTGGCGTTGATTTGAAGATGGATAATACTGGTGGTTCACGGGGGTACACAGACTTTATATTTTTGATGGGGTAGGAAAATCAACTTAGTGGGTACATGGATAAAGGGGCATCATTAGTATTTTTAGGGGTATATACAGGAACACCCTTTCTTTGAGGTTATTATGGGAGCTTGGATTTGAATACAATCCAAGTCCTTAATTTTGAATCACGGCAATGAAAATTCAATATTGAATAACTGTTGTGGCTTTTGGATTTGAGTCTGTTCGCTTACTGATGATGCTCAACTGCAGTAGCTTCAACAACTCCATATATTGCCGTGTTTTCACATTTCTATTGGGTTTATAATTATTGGCTTCTCTTCGGCAATTACGAGTTGGATTTTTCTTTTAAGGGGATCAGATCCAAACCCGACTTGAAATTCAAATTTTAAATTTCAAACTCGACTTGCCCGATAGAAATATTCCAAGATTTTTGGCCGTGGGATATGAGAGAAATATTCTCCAACGTCTTATTTTGAATTCAACTTTATATTTTGGGATATTTTGATTTAGGTGCCCATAAAATGGCTATGCCATCTATAACTTTGTCCAACTTTGAGTTAGGTGCTCAAAGTTGGACTATGTTTGACTGAGACCCATTAAGCACCTAACTCAAAGTTGGACAAAGTTAGGCACTAAACGCAAAGGCATACTATTTTATGGGCACCTAAGTCAAAATATCCCTTATATTTTTGATTGAAGAATAAAAATCTCATCCTGCTAACTTATACAAGTGACTCATTTTCAAACAACGAAAATGTTTATGAACATGTGCCGACCATTCTTATAGGGTGTTTGTTTGGATACACTTTCAGAAGACAAACACGATGTTAACGAATTTAACCACGTCTCCATTTGACTTGCCCAATTCTCCCCCATACAAATCTTGAAATCCTTACAATTACCGGGATATTTTTACCATATCTTTGTACCACTAAATTAGTGGGCAAAATTTTCGGATCTGAAAAAAAAAAAAGGCAACTGTAGTAGAATTATATTTCATTTCAAAATCCTCCCGCTTCACATTTTCAATCTCTCTGTAAACTCCCCCCTTTCCCAGTCTCGGGTTTCAAAATCAATTTCTGATTTCAGAAACCGAGAGAAAATTAAAGAACAAACTGATTTGAGATACTGAGATTACAGAGAATCACACAGAAATGGAACCTAGGAGGAGTAAAAGAGAGCGGAAGCCAGTACGGAAACAGGAAGAGATAGAAATGGAGGAGGAAAAAATAAACAACGCTCTTAAACGAAAACGAAAAGGAAAGATGAAGATGGAGGAGGGATCTACATCGTCACAAGGTAATACTGATAAGAAGCAGAGGAAATCTTATAGTACAAGAGGGAAGAAGAAGAAAGAGGAGGAGATTGTGAAGATGATAGCTGAAGAAACTGAGTTTTGTAAGCTCACGGGAGAACCAGTACCCGAAGAAGAGGCCAGGAATAGATGGCCTCATAGATACGATGAAGAGGTTTGTTTGATTTTATTTCTGTAACCCTAATTTTTGATTTTGTTTTTCGGGATTTTTTTTATAGGTTTTGATTTGTTGTTGTTCTTGTTGTTTTGATTCAGTTGATTGCAAAAAAGCTTGCTGAAAAGGTTTGTTTATCTAACTGATACTATTTGGTATTCTTTTGATGTTTTTTTTTTCGTTCAATTTGTAGTGTATGTGTGTTGATTTTGTTGTTTCATTTTCAGAAAATTGATGAAGAAGTTTTGATGGTAAAGAGTCATTATTTGTCAGCTGAGGTAGATGATGTTACTTACAATCTACATGAAAATGCACTTGTGAGGGTAAACTTCTAGTCTTTGTTTCAGTTTATTTAGATAGAATCTTGTTTCATTCATTTGGTTTTGCTAATAGTGTATGTTATCATTTTTCTGCCTCATGTATCGCTGCTTTTCTGATCTATTATGTGTGCGTGAATTTTTTGGTCAGTACTCTTGTTGTTCTTGTTTTGTCTTGGGTGTTAAATGTTATTAAATGAAATCAATTGTTGTTTCAGAGTGACAACGAAGAAATTCCTTACATATGCAGAATTACGGAGTTCTTCCGGACCAAGGAAGGTCATGTATATTTCACGGCTCAGTGGTTCTACCGGCCGTGTGACACTGTAAAATAACCAACTCAATCTCTCTATTTGAGAGTGAATTTTTAAGTTTTTTTTTCTTTTTTTTTTAATTAATTATTTTATTATATGACAATAATTTTCTCTCTGGTGTTGTAGGTTATGGGTGCTGGACCTAAACAAGCTGATCTTATACGACAGAAATGTGTATTCTTTTCCGATGTAAAGAACGATAACCCCTTGGAGTGCCTGGTTGGGAAGGCAAACGTATCAATAATTCCTCAAAATGTAAGCTTATCAACTCTATATTATAGCCTTTTCAGTTATTGCATCTTTTTGTTACTTTGATTATTCCTTGTTGTAAGGATACTAAAGTGATATGCATTTCAACAGGTAGAGCAAGAAGAAAAGGAGGCAACAATTGCCAGTTCTGATTATTATTGTGATATGTTCTATAAGTTATCTTACCGTGGATTCATCAGCATTCCTCGTGGTAGATTCCTTGTGTTCGAGCATTAATAAATATTACCATATGTTATGTTGATTGTTTTCCTATTAGAAGTGGTTATTATCTTTAAAGGGGAATTAAGTTCTCTGGACATCTTTCGTGTGGTATTGAAGTTCTTCTTTTACATTTACGTAGGGTACACTGCAGAAGCAACAAGTGATGGGAGAGATACCTCTTCAGGACTTTCATCTGATATTGATAGTGCAACAGGTGGGGGAAATATGGGCAGCAAGAGCTCATTTACACCTCGACAGTCATCGAAGACTGAGCTATCACTGTTAGACCTTTACGCTGGTTGTGGAGCTATGTCCACAGGACTTTGTCTTGGGGCCAAAGTTGGTGATGTAAACCTTGTGACAGTAAGTAATCTTCTTGTACGCGCATAAAACGATCTATGTAGTAAATTAGTTATGTGATAGTAAATTGCTGATCTTTTACTTTTTGTAACAGCGGTGGGCTTTTGATCTGAATGAAAGTGCTTGCCAAAGTCTTTCATTAAACCACCCAGAGACGAAGGTTACTAATGATTGTGGAGAGAATTTTCTCTCTTTGCTCCGTGAATGGGAAAAGCTGTGTCAGCACTATTCTCTAGTGGGAGGAGCATCCAGCGATTGTGTTGAAGATAATTCTGAAGATACGGAAGATAGTGAGGTGCTTTCACCGGAAGAGCAGGAGGTGGAAGAAATAATTGGTATCAGTTTCGGGGATCCAACTGAGCTTGCAAAATCTAAGAAATCAAAAGGAAAGGGTTCTAAGAAGGGTGTAACAATTCCCAAAGGAACTGAACTCTACTTTAAGGTATCTAACTCATACATATCTTGTTATTAGTTTCTCACTGTAATTGTCTATTTTCTACTTTGCTGATATGTGTTCCTGTATTCGTATGTTTCTGTATTCAACAACTTAGGTACACTGGAAAGGGTTCGATTCAAGTGAAGACACTTGGGAACCTCGTAGAAATTTGAGGTATGTGTGCAAAAAACGCATTACATGGTAGATGATGGGTTGCTTTCGGGTTGAAAAGAGTTTCTTTTAGGTAGAATGTGTTTTTAAGGTCTCGGGGCTTAGCATAACATGAACTGCTTTATAATTATAAGTTGAATTTTCAAAATCTGGTTTACTTATTCTTATGGTTTCTTTTGTCCAGCAATTGTGAACAGAAGATCAGAAAATTTGTGACCACGGGTTACCACTCAAACCTTTTACCACTTCCTGTAAGTTTTTCATGCTCAACGTTGTCTGTTCTTATATGTGTATCAAGTAGCTTGTCTCTCCATACCATGTTCAATTTGAAATCTTTCGTTTTTCTAACTAGCATGTTATGGTGTAGGGAGATGTTGACGTCATCTGTGGCGGCCCCCCTTGCCAGGGCATAAGTGGATTTAATCAACACAGAAATGTAAAGAATCCTCTGGCTGATGAGAAGAATTATCAGATGGTGGTTTATTTAGATATCATTGAATTCTTGAAGCCGTCGTACATTCTAATGGAGAATGTTGTGGACCTCCTGCAATTCTCCCAAGGATTTCTGGCCCGATACGCGTTGAGCCGTTTAGTTTCCATGGGTTATCAAGTGAGACTAGGGATAATAGCAGCAGGGTCATTCGGGCTTCCACAGTTTCGACAGCGAGTCTTCTTATGGGGTGCTCAAGTTGGAAAGGTAGCTTCAACTATTGGTTATTGGTATTTATTCTGTCCGTCCATTTCTTTTCTTCCTAATTTGTATAATTTCATTTTGGTTCATTAATATCGCTGCAGAAACTTCCACCATATCCATTACCAACACATGAGTGTGTTGTTACATATGGTGTTCCAACTGAGTTCGAAGGGTGCCTTGTTGCTTATGATGAAAGTGTAACCCTTGATCTGAAGAAACCTTTGTTTCTTGTTGATGCACTTAGAGACCTTCCAGGGGTTTGTTTAATTACTCTCTTCCTTCGTTTAGTCATCCTTTATTTCTGCGTAATGTGCAATAATTCCTTCAATGATTCCAAACGATAATTCATACTTTTCAGGTTGAAAATGGTGAGAATCGTGATTCAATGCCTTATGTATTGCTTCCTGAAAATGATTTTCAACGGTATATTCGGATGAATAGAGCAGGTCAGTAAAGAAATTCCTCCTGTCAATTGCCTATATGTGGTGTTATTGCTCATACGTTAACTTTGTTGTTATCATCTTTTACTTCTGTTCCTATGTGCCATTCTATATTCTGTTCACCACAATGTTTTTCTGTGAAATGGCACTTATGAAACAGGTGAAGGATTGAATGCAAGTCTCTATGACCATATTCCTTTGGAACTGAACACGTATGATTATCAACGGGTGTGTAGGGTACCCAGAGAAAAGGTAATCTCTGTCTACATTATGTACAAATACTATACTGATTTGTATTCCTAAATTAAGCATTAGTTTTGTATGGTTGATATAGGGGGCCTTTTTTTTCCATCTTGGTGGAGTCATTAAGGGTGCAGATGATAAGTGGGATTGGGATCCAAACAGACCACGAGAATATCTGGCTCCCGAGAAACCCCTGGTAACAACCTACTATTGTCTTGCTGTATGGTGTTCTTATACTTAGCCTTCACATGTTGAGCATGACTTAGATAAGTAGGAACTCTGATTTGACTCTTTAATTTAAGTATTTCTGGGTGTGCCTTTTGTAGGTCCCTGATTATGCATTGACTTTCAACGGTGGAAAGTCAGACAAGTAAGACAATTCAATACTTCTTACATTTTTCATTGATTTTGCTTCTAATATCTTTTAATGATCTCTGAATATTGCAGGCCGTTTGCGCGCTTATGGTGGGATGAAACAGTGTCTACGGTGGTGACCCGTGCAGAGCCTCATAACCAGGTAATCATGCATTCTTTCATCTACAAATTCAGATGAGATAAAGGTTGTATCTCAAAGTCTAACCTTTAAAACTATGTCCTTTGATAGGCGATGATACATCCAATTCAAGACCGAGTTTTATCAGTTCGTGAAAACGCACGTCTCCAAGGTTTCTTTGATTACTATCAGCTTTGCGGAGATGTGAGGGAAAAGTAAGTATTTAAAGTACTGACACAACACAGTGTTAAGAACTGCTTAGTTTTGTTATACCATTTCCCTCATATTTGTTGGAGTGCATGTTATCTATCATATGTAAGCACTGAATGCACCTCTCGACTTAAGAGGGCACATTTTAGTTCCCTTATCTACTAGATTGCAGTGTCTTTCTGTCCTTAATGAGAAGCAGAGTTAGACCTTCGTAATCTTTTATCCCATAGTTATTATAAACCTTTGTTTTTACATATTTTTTCTGTCATTTTCAGATACATTCAAGTTGGAAATGCGGTGGCAATCCCTGTCGCCAAAGCGTTGGGCTACGCTTTGTCACTTGCTGTTAGAGGTCTTTGCGATGATGAACCATTAATTGTGCTACCTGATAATTTCACTTTCGCTATCCAACCACTTCCTTTCCCAGTTGTAGAGCCTGAAAACAGGTACATGTTTGTGGTGCTTTTTCTTCTCTCTCAATACTTCTGCTTCCATAAATGTCTTTTGATATGCTTTTCTAATTTGATTCGGTTTATACTTTTTCAGGGCAGTTCAAGAGCATTGATAACCCATAACTTACAAGTAAATAATTCCTCATGATTCGACTATATTATCATTAAGTGACAACAAGCGGCGTGGCATCTAGAGTTCCAGTTTCCATTATTGTGAAGTCGATCAGACTCGATACATTTTTTCAATTGATACCATTTTGTTATGCCGTAAGTCCCTGATTCATTGGGTCATTCTTTATTCTTTTCTTAGTTTTCAGGATTTTGATATCAAACTATGTCAGTTACTCTTTTTTTTTGAAACTATGTCAATTACTCAGTCAGTTAATGAAAATTGGGTTTAGATTTAATCTCAAGTATGGTGATGTTTGTATTGTATATAGACACCCTGCTGAGACATCCCAAATGGGAAATTCACTTGTCTTGATTTTGTATTGAGTTGGGTTACTCGGGTCAAGCTATAATTAGGAGTTAGTCATTTGTTTTCTCTTGTATTGAGTTGTACTGAAGCCTTTTGTTATAACCAATGGCTCTTCCAAGCACAATCAATCAAGAATTGAAATAGAAATGAAATCAAAAGTAAAACACGCACACACAACACAAGGATTTATAGTGGTTCGATCAAGATGATCTACATCCACTTTGGAAGACGAAGATAACGATTTCACTATATGATTCAAACATGATTACAAGAGTATAAACCCCTCTCAAGAACAAGACCTTTACTGCCTCTCACTCTCTTTTATTTTCATACGTGAGTTTCTCTCTTACCAAAACAAGAGGAGGAGAACAAGTCTTATATCTCCTGATGCGCACCTTCCCTTGCACAAAAGACAAATGGGCAAACCCTTTTTGACTAGAAAGAAGAATTAGTCTTTCTTCTTAGCAAACCCTTTTGAACTACTAAACTAGCACACCCTTTTGGACTACTAAACTAGCACACCCTTTTTGACTACTAAACTAGTACTCAATGCACATGTGCTAGAAATCTTCACCTTGACTTGAATACCATAACCACACATCATCATCGTCTTTTCTCAGCCCCTCAAGGGCTCTCAACACCTGTTGACACCAACAAGTCCAAGCAATATGCTTGAACTTGATACTTGGAATCGGCTTTGTCAACATGTCTGCAGGGTTATCCGCCGTAGGAACCGTTAGCATCGCTATCCTACCTTCCTAAACTGCATCCTTGATAAAATGACACCTGAAATCGATGTTCTTCGTTCTCTCATGATACATCTGGTTCTTGGTCAAGTGATTGGCACTTTGAATATCACAGAACAAAGTTGCAATCTCTTGCTTGAAACCCAAATCACCAACCAAACCCATCAACCATATACCTTCCTTCACTTCTTCCGCGTCTTCCATGTACTCTGACTCAGTTGTAGACAATGCAACTGTCCTTTGCAAAATCGATCTCCAACTGATAGTACCACCACACAATGTAAAAGTATAACCTGTCAATGACATTCTTCTATCAAGATCACCTGCATAATCAGAATCAACATAACCCACAACATTTGTCGAATCACCACAGTGTTTATCAAACACTAAACCAACATTTATACTGCCCCTTAGATACCTCAAAATCCACTTTACAGCTTGCCAATGAGCCTTCCCGGGACTTCCCATGTATCTGATTACCACACTCACATCTTGTGCGATATCCTGCCGTGTACAAACCATAGGATACATGATGCTACCAACTGCGCTTGCATATGGAACTCGAGATATATACTCTGCCTCATCTGCAGTTTGAAATGATTTCCTTCTAGAAAGTTTAAAATGAGCTTCCAAAAGAGTACTTACTGGTTTTGCATCTTTCATACCAAACCGCTCCAACACCTTCTCGATGTAAGCCTTCTGGGACAAATACAACTTGCCTTCATCTCGGTTTCTATGAATCTCCATGCCCAATATCCTTTTTGCTGCACCCAAGTCTTTCATCTCAAACTCACTACTCAACTTCACCTTCAACTTCTGTATCTCTAACATGTCTGTGCAAGCGATTAACATATCATCAACATACAAGAGTAAATACACAAACGAACCATTTTGGAGTTTCTTGTGATATACACAACTGTCATACTTACTCCTATTGTATCCATTTTCCAACATAAATGTATCAAAATGTTTATACCACTGCCTTGGAGATTGCTTCAAACCATACAAAGATTTCTTCAACAAACATACATGGTCTTCTTTGCTAGGAACTTCAAACCCTTTTGGTTGTTGCATATAAATACGCTTTTCCAAATCACCATGAAGGAAAGCCGTCTTAACATCTAGTTGTTCCAATTCTAGATCTTTCAAAGCAACTATAGCAAGCAATGTTCTAATAGAACTATGTTTAACAACAAGAGAGAATACCTTATTATAGTTAATTCCTTCTCTTTGTGTAAACCCCTTTGCCACAAGCCTTGACTTGTACCTTGTTCCTTCACCATCTGAAGTACCTTGTTTTTTCTTGAAGACCAATTTGCTTCCAATAATCTTCTATCCTTTTGGTCTTCCAACTATCTCCCAAGTGCCATTCTTTGTCAAGAGACTCAATTTCTTCAATTGCAAAATCTCCCCATTCCGCTGATTCTTCACCACCGATTGCTTCTTCATAGGTTCTTGGCTCATCCCTATCTATGCTCTCACCTACTGCAAGTGCATAGGCAACCAAATCAGCATGTCCATATCTCTGAGGTGGTCTAACTTGCCTCCTCTCTCTGTCTCTTACAAGATTATACTTATGACCTTGTTCTTTTTCTTCCTGGGAAGGTTCTTGCACAATATCTTGATCATCATCATCATCAGAAACAATAGTCTCATTGTTTCCTTTAACTTGCATCTCAAGTTCCATCTTGTCACCAAGCTCCACCTTATCACTAACACCCTCTTCAACTATTCCATCTAGTTCTCCATTCTTTGGCTTCAACATCGATTTCTCAACAAATTTCACATCTCTCCTAATAAGAAACTTGTTTGATCTTTCTACAGGACACCATAACCTGTAGCCTTTCACACCCTTTGCATAGCCAAAAAATATACACTTCTTTGCTCTAGGCTCTAGCTTCCTCTCATTCACATAAGCATAAGCTGGACATCCAAAAATCTTCAAGTCTTCATCGTTAGCATGCGAACCTGTCCAAACTTCATTTGGAGTCTTACACTCAATAGAAGTCGATAGAGATATGTTCACTAAATAAGTTGATATGTTTCCTTCTTCTGCCCAAAACTCCTTTGTTAACCCGGCATTGGAGAGCATGCACCTTGCCTTCTCCATTATGGTTCTGTTCATCCTTTCTGCAACACCATTTTGGTGTGGTATTTGTCTGACTGTGCGGTGTCTCACAATCCCTTGCTCCTTGAAGAACTCATTGAACTCACCCCCACAAAATTCCAAACCATTGTCTGTCCTCAAGCACTTGATTTGTCATCCGGTTTTCTTCTCAACCATAGTCTTCCATTGCTTGAACTTGACAAAAGTTTCATCTTTGTGTTTAAGTATGAATACCCATACTTTCCTTGAGAAATCATCAATGAACGTCAGCATATATCTACCACCACCATGTGAATCGACCCGAGAAGGACCCCAAAGATCAGAATGAATATAATCCAGAATACCCTTGGTGTTATGAATAGCTGTACTAAACTTGACTCTACACTACTTTCCAAAGACACAATGTTCACAGAAATCAAGCTTTCATGTTTTATGACCACAAAGCAATCCCTGCTTGCTCAAAACATCCAATCCCCTCTCGCTCATATGCCCTAGCCGCATATGCCACAACTTGGTAGTATCATCATCAGAACTTGAAGAACATTCAACTGCATATGATCTATAATAGACATTCCTTCATGCATTCTAAGAGTACGTAATTTCTTCTTAAGATATAAACGATTAGTTACGGATTTAGTCATATACCTATTCTCCAACTTGTTCCATAGCCCTTCCGATGTCATTTCCGTCGCAACTTGTCTCAAGACCTTATTGCTCAAACACAATAAAATTAATCCATGTGCTTCCTCATCCTTCAATGTTGTTCCGAGACCCGTTTTCCCCTTCAAAGTTTTCACCAAACCTTGTTGCACCAAAACATCCCTCATCTTTAGCCTCCATAAATTGAAATCATTCCTTCCATCAAATTTCTCAATCTCATACTTTGCCGCCATTGTAAATCGCTTCAACCCGGAGCTCTGATACCAATTTTTTATAAACACCAAGCACAATCAATCAAGAATTGAAATAGAAATGAAATCAAAAGTAAAACAAGCACACACAACACAAGGATTTATAGTGGTTCGATCAAGATGATCTACATCCACTTTGGAAGACGACGATAACGATTTCACTATGATTCAAACAAGATTACAAGAGTATAAACCCCTTTCAAGAACAAGACCTTTACTGCCTCTCACTCTCTCTTATTTGCATACGTGAGTTTCTCTCTTACCAAAACAAGAGGAGGAGAACAAGTCTTATATCTCCTGATGTGCACCAACCCTTGCACAAAAGACAAATGGGCAAACCCTTTTTGACTACAAAGAAGAATTATTCTTTCTTCTTAGCAAAAACCCTTTTGGACTACTAAACTAGGACACCCTTTTGGACTACTAAACTAGTATTCAAGGCACATGTGATAAATCTCCACCTTGGAGAGAATACACACCACCTCGCCACCTCCGTCCGTATGCTACCAATCGGACAATGATTACTTCCACCATATGCTCTTGGAACACTACTCATACTTTGAGCTTCCCGGCTCCACCTGTGACCTTCTGATTACCGGCATTCCATAACCACTCTTCAGCCCGACTCCGGCAGCTCCACGTTGCTCTGATACCATTTTTTAGGACCTCCACGGACCGTCGCACCCTCTCCGGGCACGGCCACATAGCACCGATATTGTCCCCACTTGACCACCTTGAGGTTAGGTGTGGGGTTTTCTTCCAAAAGGCCTCGGTACTATGTAGGGAGAGTGTCTAGATTATATATCACCATATGGAATTTGTCTTCTTCCATGTGAGACTATCCTTAGATATCCCATGTGTGACTCACATGTGTGTATTTGAGCCACACAACTCCAACACCTTTGCTAGACCTTGGATACGATTCGTAGGCCTCCTATAAAAACAATCATATATTCTGAAGTTCGTGTGACTTCGAGGCTCCTCTACATTGTAATTCCCACTGTCACTGATTAAAAGAATATGCTTCAAGAAAATCACTCTTGACAATGCTAGAATTAGGAGCAGGGAAAATAAGAAAATAAGTTGATTCAACTTGCTCAGATTCATAGATGTTCTGTCATCGAATATTGTGAATTACAACCTGAGTAAACACAAGTCATAATAACACCTTATTTATTTCCAAATGGTACCTAAATACTGAAGCCTCTACAGGGGTACAATCTCCATTAGGGCCATTTACCCTTTTTCTTTACTGATTTGTTGATGTACATATTTTTGACTTAGCACTTAGAAGTCCACTAACATTTACTAATCTCTAAGGAAACTTATGATTAGGGGTGTAAATTGGGCTGTGCCAAAGACGAGCACAAATTTCAGCCCAAAGACGTTAAAAGTTGAGCACAACCATCCCGGCAAAGACGTGACTTAGCCCAAAGACACGGCACAACACGTGAGTTAAATGGGACGTGCTGGGTTTGACTAATTGGCACAGTAGCCCAGCACAGCACGCGGCACGGATTAGCACGTGGCACGGCACAACACAACACGTTAAGAAAGCACGTCATAGCATGCACAAGTACACCATATAACAAGGCATAATACATCACATTTTGTGTATATTTCACAAAAGAGTTACTATTCTAGCTAGTTTTTGACATTTTATGCTGACTTATTTTTATAACAACACATATAATACCTAAATATTTGGAAAATATATTCCAATATCGTTGTTATAATGTCATTACCTATATTTGACTAGAACATTAATTTACATGACAATGATCCAATTTTATATTTGATGGGTTATTTCTTTTTATTGAATAAACTTGTTGATTTTACTTGAAAACAATTCAAATGATATGTTGTCTATTTAGATTCTCGTAATAATGTCCGACTTAATCTATACCATTAAGTGATTTCAAATTATTTATAACACGTGTGCCCGTGACAAGATTTGTGATGTGCCCATGGGCTGTGCCGTGCCTAGCTTTTGACTAGTAAAGCACAACACGTTTATTCGTGTGCTGTGCCCATGGGCTGTGCCGTGCCTAGCTTTTGACTAGTAAAGCACAGCACGGCACATCACGTTTAAATCGTTGGCACAACACAGCACGGCACATGGCACGTGAAGCACGCGACTTCGTGTGCCGGGCCGGCACGTTTTACACCTCTACTTATGATGACTCATTAGGAACAATGATGTTAACAATTGCGATATCGGAGAAGATAAAAATGAAATTTGTAGTAATAATGTTAGAACATACGATTCCCTTTCTCATCTTTTCTTCTTCCCTATATTACCTGTGGGAAATTAATGATTGTAAGAATTGGGCGGTCGTTTAGTTAAAAATTGAAATTCCTAGTGTTCATGATGATTTTAAAGCGAGGAAGGAACTTGTTAATTAAACCAGTATGAAGAACTTGTGTGGCTAGTGAGGGTGTTTTAGACCGAGCTAGAAAAAAATATTGAGTTGGCTAGAAAAATATATTGAGTTGGCCCTTGTTAGTGAGTCAATTACGAGTTTTGCTCTCCTCATATCACATTTTACTCTCCCTCCGACAAAAATCTTAGGTAAAGCCCGATTTCAAATTCTATCTTTACAGGTGTTTCCCAATAGATTGACCCGTAGTAATACCTACTACTTATCCCAATTCGATCAGATCACCATGAGTGGAACTCCGTCCATAACATAACATAATCAGCAAATCCAAGATGTACTCTTGCAAGTAAAGGGGGTTCGTATCGATCATGCTATATGTAATAGCTTGGACACTTTTGTGTACACGAACGAGTTTGGCCAATTCACAAGTTGTGCTACTTTTTAGTGTTGATGTATACCGAAAATTTATTTATTCATGAACTTATTTAGCCAGTTCAAGAATTGATCTAGTTTCGGGACGTAACCAAAACTTCTGTATTGCTTGAAATCATAAGTATAAATTTTGAAATGTGGAGTGGAGACTTATTAAGTGTTTTCTCACAAACTTTTCTTAATTAAAAACAATAATTTCTTACAACTTTTCATGACAATGTAAATGTGATTCACAAAGACAAACAAGTAAGAATCAACAAAAAAAAAACAATCCACCCGCATCCAGTGCGTAATAAGTCGTTGCTAGTAATAATCAGAGAGTATTCCTTGGTTGGCCTCGTCGTCGACATTGACACCCACATTCACGTCAATACCATTCAAGATGTGACCCCTGCTGGTACACATAACGTCTGCAGATAAACAGATAGATACAACATCAATTTTGTTAACTTTTCTTTTTGTTTCATAACATGGACAAATTAAGGAAAACAATTATGATTACCACAGTATCTTAAGAGAAATATGTACTAACAATTATGACCTTTATCAAATTAAATTCATAATAAAGGTGAAAATCGATAAGAAACCTACTTAGATTTAGCAAAAAAAAAAAAAAAGATAACAAAACTTACGTGGGAAAACAGACATGATCATAATGCTAACGCAGAGAAAGGCAGTGAGCAAAACTCTCATGAAACTCTTAGCCATGATTTTTTTTTTTTCCTTTTTGAGATCTCTCTTTAATTCTATTTAGTTTGATTTGATGATTCACTGATATATCTGCTTCCCTCTTAATTTATAGGCAGGAAAACCACTACGGGTTTGGCTTTTCATATGGGGACTGCAAGGCTACCACGTCTTGCGCGAGTACTTGCCAGAAGGCGTTGGAAATCAAAAAAATGATTTTCTAGATTTTAAAGTTCAAAGAGGCTTCATTTATAGTCTAGGGAGTGGAGCTCATGTTTTTGTTTTCGAGATAAATTAAAGAGTAGTTCAACATGAACCGACTAAAATACAACCCTAAGAGCAACCACAGTGGGCGACTAAACTCAAATATTTGGTAAATGAGCGAGACGTAGTGGGACGTATTATCGACTAAATCCCAGACAATATTTGGTCTGGGACTAAGACTAAACCCAAATATAGTCAAGCGTTGATATAATCTTCGTTTCTCAACGGGCGGTTATATAATCTACGCTTGACATGAAGCGCATATATAATCTTCGTCCCACGAACAGGCGTGTATATAAACTACGCCCCAATGGAGCGTTGCTGAAGTTTTTACCTGGTATCGGGCGTTGATATACACCCCACCCCAATGAAGCGAACGTAAAGTTAACGCCTGTCATCAGGTGTTCATAAACTTAACGTCCAACAACCAGGCGTTCATTTCTTCCTCCGCCCCACTAAAAAAAAATCTAAGCATGCCAGGCGAACCTTTCTTCCTCCGCCCCACTAAAAATATCTAAACATTTCCTTGTTAATCTCTTTTGTAGATAATTAAAGTAAACTGATTGGTAAAATTAGTAGATAATTAAATTAATAGATAATTAAATTAAACATATGCAAAACAAATTGTTTTGGAATCTCTTTTGTGTGTAGGGTCTATCATGTTTAAATATATATTTTTTATTTGGTTCTTCGCCTGGGCTTTAATGCCACACGTGCAGTAAAAGTGTGTGAAGCTGAGCGGACTTTATATCAACGCCTCATTCATGCGTTGATTCTCCCATTCGCCCAATCAGGCGTTGATTATACGTACGCCCCTTCTCCCGGCGTAAAATTTATGAACGCCCCACACATCGTGTAATCTTTACCATCGCCCCACAACAAGCGTAAACTAAATCAACGCCTGAACGGGCCGCACTTCATACCTCCGCTCCACAACTAAACGAAGATTATACCTCCGCTCAACTAAGTATACTCGCCTCCCACTGCGTCACAGAACAGACTAAACTAAAATTTAGTAGTTTTTTTTACTCTTTGATCTTTGGGTATACTCACACCACTGCAGATGCTCTAACCAATTAAAACCCCAAAATAACCCCTAAAGAAATGGTGAACCCTATTTAGTGGAATAGTGGGTCCCAAACTGAATGTTTTAAGTAAATGTTTTTGCGTTGTTCAAGTAGGCGGTGCGTTAAGCTTTTTTTATTTGGGTTTTGTTATCTTGTGCACTCATGCACAAGATAACAGCCAATCATTGGCATTGGAAATGATAAACACCAATAAAAAATATGATAGATAATATGTTATGCATTGGAAAAGGGAAAGTGTACACTTGTATAGAGAAAAATTCAAAAAATCCATGATTATTTCCCTTCTCTAATACACAAGACACTATCTCTCATATTTTTTATTAGTGTTTATCATTTCCAATGTCAATGATTGGATGTTATAAAGTAAAACACTAAAAATTTGTTGGGAATCTTGTTAGTGAGAGGGCAATAGCTAATCAAAACTTCTTTATCAACCATCGGAATGAGTCCAAATTTGTTCACAATCCTCTAACCAGTGTATATTTCACATATCCTTATGATTGGTTGATTATTTAACTGATGGTCCATTTACCCTCCATGTTTAGAATCATGACCCTCGATAATTACCTAAATTAAATCAAGGGTAGAGATTAAAATGTGAAATATACATTCGTTAAGGAGTGTGCACGAATTCCGACTCCATCAGAATAAACGACACCAAAACCGTGCACAAATAAAAATTTCATGATGGATCCCATAATATTAAAACGAGACCCATCATATATGGGCTCATCGATCCCCTTTTAGGGTATGTGGTTTTGACGTAGTTTTTTATGAATTCCATTTAGAACTACTCATATCTAATACGAACCCCCAATATTATTTACACATATTTGTAACCGTCAGGGTAATATTATTTTCACGAATTTGTTACCGTTATTTGATAAATATTATTACATGCAACTAGTTGGAAGCCTAACAAGCTAGGCTCCAATGACATACTACTACATTAATTGAACAGGTTGTTGTGTTAGCTTACCAACGAGCCTCATGGGTAACAAATTTGTTACCGTTCGAGCAATTTTAAATAAAATATTTTTCGTATGGATTGAAGCTAGAGCCTACGGATCACAAAGGGTTCTGGGCATGCTTTATTTAAGAGAATGCAAGGGATATAGAGTGAGGATCCTTGTGCAAACTAAAAGAGTTCAGAAGATTTGATCAATTTACTACCACTTTAGACAAGGTAAAAATCCATTTTTTTTCCAAAATTAGCAAACATTCCTTCATCCTAATGAAATAAATTACCAATTAACATCAACATCATAACAAAAATAAAAAGAAATCGGTAGATAAAACTCTGGTGAAATTAGTTCTGGCGGCCGTGGTGGATTTAATTTTATTTGATACACACTTTAATAATCGGAAAATGGGTTATTTGTCCAAATATTTTTAAAACATGGTTCAAATGGACGAGTAAATTTTTTTATGGGTGAAATAGACAAAAAAAAATATAGCAAGGATGAAACTGGATTCATCCTGGCTTAAACTTAAAAAATAGCGAGGATGAAACTGGATACATCCTAATGTAAATTAAAAATAAGAAAAAGTATTTGAAAATGGGTAGGATGAAACTGGTTACATCCTAGCTATTTTTATATTTTTGTCCATTTAAACAATATCAAAATCTAGATGTCTTTTTCACCCAAAAATTATTGATTTTGGTCTTTTTAACCAATTTTGTGTTTAATAAATTAATCCTCGATAAGTTAATTGTTTCAAGAAAATAATAAAATTCTCTGATCATATAAGGCTTGTACAAGCTAAATTTTAACTCGATGTAATTTAATAACTTTGCTAAAATGATAAGTTTGATTGCTCTCATGACTATTAATTCATCAAAGTTTTACTGTATCTCTCTCCACTTCAAATTAAGTCTCATTTGATGATTCACTCATGTATCTATTTTCCTGTCTATTTATATCTTGACAGAGAGAATGAACACTAAAGATTCACTTTTGATATTGATAATGCTAGCTAATCATTAGTATAAAACATATCTTGGATAAGTTTCCCTTTGTTAGTGGTGGTCAGGATTTGTCCACACAAAGATAAATCAAGGGATGTGGTTCCTCAGACCACCCCCTACATCTCGCATGTGTGGCATTCATTACAATATTATGAATGAAAAATGAGCACTCAAGTCAAAATATGGAATTTCAAAAATTCATTAGTATAAAACATAGCTTGGATAAGTTTCCCTTTGTTAGTGGTGGTCAGGATTTGTCCACACAAAGATAAATCAAGGGATGTGGTTCCTCAGACCACCCCATACATCTCGCATGTGTGGCATTCATTACAATATTATGAATGAAAAATGAGCACTCAAGTCAAAATATGGAATTTCAAAAATTATAACGGGAGGTTCGAACTCATGACCTATTGTGTCATAAGAGTGGCCTCTAACCAGTGTTCCACCTTGGTTGGAATTGATTGAAAAGATAAAACAGTGGTGGTTTGTTCAACTTAAATATAGGGATGTCAATGGGGCGGGTATGGGGCGGGGACCTTGAATCCCATCCCCTACCCCGTTCAAAAAACCAAAACCCATCCCATACCCGTTCCCCATAAAAATGGGGCGGGGACGGGTATGGAGAATCCCCGTAGGGGATGGGTTTCCCATGTGTTACCATAACATTACACTTAAAATACTAATAATTTAAAAATAATTATAAAGTTTCAGACAACAATAATAATAACCTAAGCAGTGCATTCTATAATTTTAAGTTTATAATAATCAATAAAACTGAAAAATAAAGAAAACAATTGATCCACAATTAAGTATTATGGTTCTTTAATCCTCATTATTAACTATTTTCCTCCATGTTAATCATGTCATCATGGTCTTCTTCATTATCTTCCCAAAAAATTCCCCGTTCAGATTTAATCCACGCACTGAAATATAAAGAAAATATATCACATAATAATAATAAAGTATTTAAACGTAAAAACTGCTTTATTTCAACAAATATTCTTTTACCTTTCATCTTATCCTATATCCAATCGTGAATGCACATCAGAGCTTCCAGTGTTTCTGGATGAAGTCGATTACGTTGGATACTTACAAATCTACCTCCAGTTAGGGATGGCAATGGGGCGGGGACCTTAAATACCATCCCCACCCCATCCCCACATACTACTTTCGGGGATTCCCCGTACCCCGCCCCGTTTCCCGTTTATACGGGTAAAACCCTAACCCATATGGGCGGGTCCCCATGGGGATGGGTTTGGGTGGGGCAAATTGCCATCCCTACTTAAATACCATAATTGCCTTATTAATTAGTGTTTCACTAATTGCACATAATAAATAATGTATTTATTATAAAGTGTTTCATTAATTAGTGTTTCACTAGTTGCTCATAATAAATGATTAATCATTTTTTAATTATAAATAATTTCTTAATTAATTATAATATTTATTTCCATTAATAAGTAATTTTGATAAATAATATCAATAGACATTTTCTGCGACAGTGAGTAGTAGAAGAGACGGAGGCCGAAAGATTGGTGGTGGTTAAGGGCGGAGCCAAGCATAATTATATTTATTTTTGTACTTTTATCGTAAAATTGGATACAAAGTCCATTTTTCACATGTATCCAACTTGACAAGAATTTTTTCTCTCTCTCTCCTCCCCTGGTTTGTGGTGGAAGAAGTAGTGACGGTGAATGTTGGTGAGTAGTGATGGGCAATATTAATTTTATGTTTTCGTTACAACATCGATAACATCGTAGTGTGGAAGATGTGGTTGGTTGTTTTTAACACTTTTGATAAATGAAGGTACCATATATTTCAGGGATGATATCATACAAGACAATATTTTTCATGATCGTAGTTGGATCACCCAAATGGTACCCTTGTTATCTTTGGTACTATATCGTATCAATCATGATTTTTTAATGTTAAAATAAAATTGATTGCAATACAAAAAAGAATATATACACGGAAAAAAAATAATGAAACTAATCAATTGACGAAATTTTGCTCAATCTAAACCTCATACGTGGCATTTGTGATTGAAAATTAGAAATGCGTCCAACAACCTACATGGGATGGGCGGTAGTGGTGGAGTCAAAAATTGACATTGAGGAGGCCTAATTTTTTTTTAAAGAAGGGGTTAGAGCCAGGTTAGTCAACCCTTGGCTCCGCCACTAGGTGGTGGTGGATAAAAAAAGTGGATTCGTATGGTTTTATGGTGGTGGCGGGTATTGGTGAACAAAAACATATTATGCTAATTTCGTAACGCCACAAAATGTGTAATATATTATAAAGTATAAAACGTGGTTGATCATTCTAATGTTAAAATAAACTCGATAGAACACATGTCCATTTTAAAAAATTGGTGCAATCAATTGCCATGTTATGTAATAACTAAACGAACGACACGAATCAAGATCAGAACATATGAAATTATTTATTATCGATTTGTTTATGTAAAGAGTGGTCAAGATTTGTCCTTGGGAAAGATAAATTTACCGTTGAGGTTTGTTCAACTTAACCATTTTTAAACCTTTTATTAATTAGTCTCTCATTGATTGTTCATAATGATTAATTAAATTTCTATTATAAATGTCCCTTTAATAATCTAACATAAATACATAATTTCATTAATTAATAATTTTACTAAAAACTATATTAATTATAATGGTGGTAGTGGAAGTAGGGTTAGTATAAGCGGTGGCGGGTTTTTGTGAATGGTGGAGGCGACAACATTACTATTGGTGGAAGAAATAGTGGAGGTGGATGGTTTTTATGGTGGTGGTCGTTGGTAATAGTAGTGTATAATAATAGTTTTTGCTTTTTAGTGAGTTTTATTGACCAAGTAAAAAAATTATCTTCACAAAACATGCAACTTTGTATTGTGAAAGATGTAATTGGTTGTTTTTAGCACGATTGATAAGGACAAAATCCAAATATTTCGAGGATGATACCGTAACGTATGAAATAATAAGATCATGAATGTTCGATCACCCGTATTATATAAAGGCAATTGGTGTACCCGCGTAAGAGAACATTATCGCTCTCTCATGTACTATTACATTATTTTTCCTAAAATTCCATCAATGTCGAGTTGTTTCGCGACAACTACCTACAAAGACAACAACTTTCACTCAATTCCCGATATAAAACCTTATTGACCAGGAAAATGTATTTGCATTCTAAAATATTTGTTTGAAAATTATGTTTGTTCATCAAAATCATCATAAAAAACTCTAAATCATAAATCTAAATTTCTCCTCCGATGTTTATTGAATATTTTTATATTTTATATTCTCAAATCATGCGACCTCTTGATGTCAAATCAACAATATCAAATTACGGATCAATATGTGTAGGTTTCATTCACTGGTTAGAAGGTAGAGTAGACACAGATGGGTAGATCACATAATGCAGAACATGACTGAGAATACTTCAATAATTTGGTCAAGTGATAAGGTCAAAAATTTAAGATTAACTTTCTATAGGACTAATTAGATCGGCTTCGATAGGAGCTGACTAAAATATGGATTAATAATAATTTTCACGTAAGACAATTGCAAAACATAGTTTGGCTAACTCTGCCTATGTAAAGAGTGATCAAGATTTGTCCTTCCTCAATTGCTATGTTATGTGAGAAGAAGGTGATATCTAAGATTGAGGTATAATTCAAATCTATTAGATTCATACAATTTACAACTGGATGCCTTGAAAAAAATTGACGTGTTGTTATTATTATTACAGGCAAGGGATACATTTACACTGACCTCACTTGCGCAAATAGCTCACTTCGCAAATGATTGGTGTTGCATGTACTGTCTAGAATGGAACGAGGATTTGAGGAAACAAGGTACCAGAAGCAGTGTCCGGAGTATTTTGGATATAGTAATTTATACCCGATGTAATACTTATGTTCTTTTTTTTTTTTAGTTTTTCCACAATATATTTATTTAAGAAAAATGAACATTGCAAATACATAATATCAACAAAAATTAGACATATTGTGTTTGACAATAATGGCTACTGATGGTCCGGAAACGGCAAAAGAAAGGAATTGTTGTAGAAGAATTGTTGGGATATACAATGGATTACTTGATACGAATGAAAGAGGTATTACTATTTCGATTCTGAAATCACATAAAGTTCACAGTAGAAGATCACATCAAGTTTAAAGTTAGTAACAAACATAATATGGCTAACTAAAATGTTAAAAAACAAACAAGATATATAAACTTAGAAAGATGAGGGATTTGAAGAGGCCAATTTTGAAAACTACAATCTTAGAAAGCAACGATCCACAATACCATAATTTTATTTTATTTATAATTATTCAACGTAGAATATGTCAACTTTAGGTAAAAGATCTATTGACAACCTATTAATTTGAAATAGGACCAGGAGTACAATATGTGTTCAAGGTTCTTTATGAGGTAATGTGTCGCCAGATTGTATTCCAAGTGAAGGTAGGAACATATGGAAGTGACAAAATGTCCAAGAGTTTTGAAGTTACCAAAGCCTTCGTTAAGACGAATTGCTGGGCACAATACTTTGTTGAAGATTTAATGGTAGAGGTATGCATATATACAATCCCCTCGAAAAGGTAATGGGCACACATTTTAAACATCGTCATCTAATGGGTGTTGAAAAATTACAGGAAAATCATGTCACATTGGATAGTTTGTATCATTCGTTCGATGCAAAAAAATACGATTCTCTGCCTATTTGGAGGATCGACAACATGACCATGATAGATGAGTCAGCTGGAGCGAAATAGGAGCATGTGGAGACTTTTATGGACGATGTTGATTAGCTGATTTCACTGAGATGAGCACCGCTGACGACATTTCCAAAAAATATTTAAACTTCCATGTTCATGTAGAGCATTATCTCATTATAAGCAATGAACCTAAATAAAAAAGTGTCCGGAAGTTAAGATTATATTTTTTTTTCTTTTGAGTAAATCTCCGGTGGTAAAATATTAAAGGAAGAAACAAAGAAAAAAAGAGAGGACAACTATTTTTATGAAAAACACATATTAAAGAAGGTTTAATTGGGGATACTTTTATTAATTGGGGGATATGAAATAGTAATGTTACTGTTCATACCGACATGTTTTTTCTACACAAAAAAAAAATACTATGCCGGTATGAACAGTAACAATACTATTTATAGCCCCAATTAATAAAACTATCCCCTTATTGCATGTTCATATTAAATCATAGGAGTTGATAAATATTCGGGACACAAATTATACGATATATTAAAAATGAACCAACATCATGGTCCGTGCCGTTACGGCACGGGTTAAGGGCTAGTTATTATTATAAAACACAAGACATTATTTTTTATTTTTATTTTTTTTGAGAAAGATAAAACACAAGACAACCACCACGTCCTGCACGATTGCTTTTGATATGCTAGCTGGTTTTTATTTTGCATTAAAAATGATTATATACATTTAACAAATAAATTTAGTTTCTAGATAGTGGAGCTCATGTTTATATTTGAAAATTAAAATTAAACGTACAAGCTTTGCGGACTATCTCGAGAAAATTATGTTACATAATGATGTACCCATACCCGCTAATCTGCCAGATTCAATACCAATTGAACCAAGTAACTTGGAATGCACCACCACATCATTTTCTTAGAATAAATTGTGATGCTTCCTTTCTTAAAAGGAATAAATCTGGAGGGGTTGGACTAATCTTGCATGATTTTTAGGTGTCTGGCACAGAGCTAGGAGCTACGGAAATGTGCTAAGCGTAGAGAAAGCAGAATGTATTGCTTTTTTGGATGCAGTAAAGTGGAGCAATGAAATGCAGCTGGCGGATGTTATCTTTAAAACAGATTTGAAGAACATTACACATCAACAGTTCTGCAGGTACTATCACCTGAGAATGCCAGAACATCCTTCAAGGAAGAGAGACCAACCAATACTTACTTTTGTGGTAGATAATAATTTATCACCTATGCAAGTAGGTGCTGAATGGGGTATTAATTCCACTATTGATACTTTCGGTGAAGGCATTTACGATGATTTTTCCTCTCAAACACAAGCAGCAGCACATTCCTCAACAAACAAACTTAAAGGAATTTGATCCTTTAGATTTTGTAGAGACCTGGGAAGTTATTTTGTACTTGTACATTATGTTTTTGTGCATTCTATTTTTTTAAAGAGTTATGAAATAAATAAAATGAATATTTGCATCTATATTCGCTAATAAATTCTTCTTTGAATCCCTCTTTTTTCTACTCTTTATTTCCGTTCATTTTGCTTATATGAATCTTCTTTTTTATTTTACATTTCTCGATTCATAACTATAACTTCTCCTGCGTACAGGGAAGAAAACTTGTGCTTGAATTGGGGTATATATTCCAGTTAGCACTGGATGTTCAATCGTTTCTATCCGCCGAAGAACTTGCCTTGTAGCTCGTATTTTCCACTCATGCAAACTTCCCGGCTGGTAAACTGGTAAAATAATGCCGATGTCTGTTTATGTTAGCAGTGCTGATAAACACACTGATTTGTTTAGATGTCATTTAGGAAAAGAATTGAGGGTCTTCTTCTCGTCAAATAACTTGGGCTAAATAAGGCCCAGTTGTAGGATTTTGGCACTCGAACTGTATATTTTAGGGGCGCCGCTAAATAAGCTCATTTCTAGGGTTTCATTTTTGTGGCAGTCACTTGTTCTCTTCTCTATTTCCCAGTTTGTTTTCTAGGGTTTCATTTTGAGACAGGGTTTTTTTTTCGATCCGATTTACACGACATCTTATTTTAGCTTCGGTTTTTCGATTAGACCTCTCATTTTACAGAGATCATTCAGCTACCCCTTGAAGAACAAGAAGAAGAAGAAGAAAAAGATTGAGATTTGGCAAATTGAAATGGGTATAGACAGATTCTAAAATTGAAATCTAACGCATCGGTTTACATCAGAAATGGGTTAACCATTGGCTGAGTGGTGACATCTTAACAGAGAGATGATCATCTTCTGTTGGACTTCAAGGGGATCAAGGATATGATACCTGTGAACAACAGAAGCAAATTTCTGGGGGGGAGATGAACTACTGTTAAGAAATCTTAAATAAAGTGCCTTATGTTGGGCCTATCACAACTTATGGTCCAACATGTGGTTATCCCCTTAACAAATTAAGGGAGTCAACTAACAAGTGCTTTTTTAGTATATGTTTTGGAAGCAAAACATCCAGGAGACTCGATTCATTTCATTTCTTCATTTTTGTTCGTGAGAGAAAAAGAGGAAGAAGAAAAAGAGAGAGAGTGAGGGAGAAAGGTTAAGCCACCATTTTTGGTGAGATTGGTGTTATCTTGAAGATAAGGAGAAAGGGTTCTTGTGTAAGGATCTTTTGGTTGTTGTGGGGAAGTTTGAGCTATCAATTTCCACATCTCTTCAAAGGAGAAAAAATCTAGGGTTTGTTCAAACCCTAGTAGTAAGTATCTCAAATCACTTCTATTCTCAAATTGATAGTGAATCTCATATTATATATGAATGAATTGTTGATCCATCCTTAGGGGTGAGTGTAATTAGGCAAATTGGTATCCAAGTGCTATATGCACCTTGAAGTTGTTGTTATCCCCAAATTGGGAGAATTGTTATGTAACCCATTATTGTTATAGTGGAAGATTTGCCCGTGGTTTTTTACCCTTTACCTTGGAGGGGTTTTTCCACGTAATTTCCGGTGTTGTGTGATTGCTTCTATATCGCGTAGTTGTTGTTATTCCGCATTTGTATATCATTGCTTGTGTAGGTTTCGTATTGCGCATAGCGGCTCGGATTTCGTAAGCCTCCCCCAACAAGTGGTATCAGAGCTTTTGGGTTGAGCTAATCCTGTGCAATGGCGGAAGCTAGCACTAGTAATAGAATGGTCAATTTGACCGGTGAGAACTTTGTGATATGGAAGGCGAAGATGGAAGACTGGTTATATTGGAAAGATCTCTATGGTCCAATAGAGACTAATGGAGTAAAGCCTGAGACGACAAGTGAAGACGCTTGGAAGGTTACTAATCGAAAAGCAGTCGGTTTTATTCGTCAGTGGATTGATGATAGTATTTTTCATCATGTGGCTAGTGAGACACTAGCATATTCTTTGTGGACCAAGTTAGAGGAGATATATGATCAGCAGTCTCCTTGTGCAAAAGCTCTTCTATTCAAAAAGCTTGGAAAGCTGCGTTACAAAGAAGGGAGTTCAATTGCGGAACATTTAAATGAAATGAAGGGTATTATGAATCAGCTTACATCTATGGATCTGAAAATTCCTGAAGAGGTTCAAGCTTATTTGTTGTTGAATACTTTACCAGACAATTGGGAGCCATTGAGGAATTGTCTCAGTTATTCTGCTCCAGACAAGAAGTTGAACATGATTGTTGCAACTAGTAGTTTGCTGAATGAAGAAGTTAGAAGAAGGTCATCAGACTCATCTCATTCAGGAGCTCTTGTGACAGAAAATCGGGGTAGAAGAAAAGACAGAAGACAAGTTGGACGTAGCAAGTCAAGGGGTAAATCAAAGTCCAGAAAGGAAGTTGAATGTTGGAACTGTCATACGAGAGGTCATTATTCAAATGAATGCAGAAATCCGAAGCAAGAACACAAGAAGGGGAAAGGAAATGAAAACCAAGACAATGGTGTTGCAGTTACTGTGACAAATGATGATATCATTGAATTCTCAGATTGTAATGATGTTTGTGTGAGTTTTGCAGGTTCTGATTCAGAATGGATAGTTGATTCAGGTGCATCTTATCATGCTACTCCTCATGAAGATGTATTTACCTCCTACAAGGCTGGTGACTTTGGGTCAGTCAGAATGGGTAACAGTGGTGTTGCGAAAATTGTAGGAATGGGTGATGTGAAGGTTGGGACCAGTGTTGGCTGCACATTGGTTCTCAGAAATGTGCGACATGTACCAGATCTTCGTTTGAATCTAATGTCACCAGGATTGTTAGATGATGAAGGGTACAATAATCACTTGGGTGATGGAAAATTGAAACTAAGCAAGGGCTCCATGGTTATTGCAAGAGGCAAGAAGTGTGGAACATTGTACAAAACACAAGTGAAGGTGTTGAAAGGTGAGTTGAATGTTGTTGACAAAGATTCAACCTCCGAGTTATGGCATAGAAGACTTGGTCATCTTAGTGAGAAGGGAATTCAAATTCTCACCAAACGACAAGTTTTGCCAAATGCCAAAGGTATGCAATTGGGTAAGTGTACTCATTGTTTAGTTGGTAAACAAACTAGAGTCTCTTTTCATAAAGCTTTACCCAAGCGCAATTCTGGTATTATTGATCTTGTTCATTCTGATGTATGTGGACCTTTAAGGGTCAAAACACTTGGTGGTGCTGTTTATTTTGTTAATTTCATAGATGATGCTTCAAGGAAGGTTTGGTCATATGCAATCAAGACCAAAGATGATGTTGTTCCTGTGTTCAAGATGTTTCACAGCATGGTGGAAAGAGAAACAGGTAGAACCTTGAAGTGCATTCGTTCTGACAACGGGGGAGAGTACATTGGGTCACTTGAAGTGTATTGCAAAATCATGGGTATACATCATGAACAATCAGTACCGAAGACTCCACAACATAATGGTGTTGCAGAGAGGATGAACCGCACTATTCTTGAGAGAATCAGGTGCATGTTATCTCATTCCAAGTTGCAGAATCATTTCTGGGGTGAAGCAATGAATACTGCTGTGTATTTGATCAATCGATCTCCTTCAAGACCGCTAGATGGAGAAGTAGCAGAAAAGGTATGGAGAGACAAATAACCTACTTATGATCACTTGAAAGTGTTTGGTTGTAGGGAATTTGTTCATATCCCAAAAGATCAGAGATCAAAGCTTGATGACAAAGCAAAGCAGTGTGTGTTCCTAGGCTATAGAACAGAGAAGTTTGGTTACAGATTTTGGGATCTAGTTGAGAAGAAGGTTATCAGAAGTAGGTATGCAGTATTCCATGAAGATCAGACTATTGAAGACTTTGAGAAGATTGAGATGCCAAACCTTCAAGATGATATGACCTTGGATCCAAATCCAGTTGTTCCTTCTCTTGAACAACATGGTGATGATGTTGATGGTAATGGTAATGAAGATTAATCTCATGAAGAGGTTCCGGTAGGTGATGTTGAGCAAGAAGTGCAACAACAACAACTAGAAGCTGAGTTAAGAAGATCCAGCAGGACTAGATTACCTTCAACAAAGTATACACCACATGAGTATGTGATGATCACAGATGCAAGTGAACCAGAGTCTTATGAAGAAGCTCTTAGTGTTCCTGAAAGTCAGAAGTGGCTGAAATCCATGAAAGAAGAGGTTGGCTCTTTAGATGAGAATGATACTTTTGATTTGGTTGACAAGCCTGAGAACCAGAAAATTCTGAAGAACAAGTGGGTGTACAGAATCAAGACTTAAGATGGTAACTCACAACCAAGGTACAAATCACGCTTAGTTGTGAAGTGTTATGAGCAGAGAAAGGGTGTTGACTTTGACGAGATTTTCTCACCTGTGGTGAGATTTTCATCTATTCGGGTTGTCTTGGAAATAGCCGCTAGTTTGGATCTTGAGATAGAACAACTATATGTCAAGACAACATTTCTTCACGGTGAGTTGGAGGAAGATGTGTATATGGCACAACCCGAGGGTTTTGAAGTCAAAGGAAAAGAGCACATGGTGTGCAAGCTAAAGAAGAGTCTATATGGTTTGAAGCAAGCTCCAAGAAGATGGTACAAGAAGTTTGAATCGTTCATGAAGGAACATGGGTACAAGAGGACAGCTTCAGATCATTGTGTATTCGTTCAAAAATTTGCTGATGGTGATTTCCTTACTCTTTTGCTATATGTTGATGACATGCTTATTGCTGGCAAAGATAAGAAAAAGATTGACAGGTTGAAGTCAGATCTGAGCAAGTCTTTTGCTATTAAAGACTTGGGTGAAGCAAAGCGTATTCTTGGCATGGAGATCACTCGTGATACGAAAGCGAGGAAGTTATGGCTATCACAAGAAAGCTACATTGAGAAGTTGTTGCAAATATTCAACATGGGCAAGGCTGAGACGGTAAGTTGTCCACTTGCAAACCATTTTAAGTTATCTCGTGATCAATGTCCTGTGAATGATGTTGAGAAACGGAAGATGGAGAAAATTCCTTATGCGTCTGCAGTTGGTAGTTTGATGTATGCAATGGTGTATACAAGGCCGGATATAGCTCATAAAGTTGGAGTGGTAAGCAGATTCCTATCAAATCCTGCTATGGAGCATTGGGAAGTAGTGAAATGGATACTACGGTATTTAAGGGATACTTCTAATATATGTTTGTGCTATGGAGGTGACAAGCCAGAGTTAGTTGGTTACACAGATTCATATTTGGCAGGTGCTCAAGACAGTCTCAAGTATACATCGGGTTACTTATTTACCTATGCAGGGGGAGCTGTGTCTTGGCAATCCAAGTTACAAAAATGTGTGGCATTGTCTACTACAGAGGCAGAGTACATTGCAGCTACAGAGAGTTGCAAGGAGATGATATGGATGAAGATGTTTGTTATAGAACTCAGTGTGAAGCAACAGAGGTTCATCGTTTACTGTGACATCCAGAGTGCCATCCATCTCAGCAAGAATTCAAGTTTTCACTCGAGGTCCAAGCACATCAATATTAGGTATCAGTGGATACAAGAAGTTCTCGAGGAGAAAGTCTTGTATATTGAGAAGATCCATACAGAAGACAATGGTTTTGATATGATGACAAAGTCTCTACCAAAATACAAGCATGTGTATTTCTGCAGCAGGGCAGGCTTGGTGGTGACGGGTACCTTGCCATAAGTCGTGACGGGGAGATTGTTGGGCCTATCACAACTTATGGTCCAACATGTGGTTATCCCCTTAAAAAATTAAGGGAGTCAACTAACAAGTGCTTTGTTAGTATATGTTTTGGAAGCAAAACATCCAGGAGACTCGATTCATTTCATTTCTTCATTTTTGTTCGTGAGAGAAAAAGAGGAAGAAGAAAAAGAGAGAGAGTGAGGGAGAAAGGTTAAGCCACCATTTTTGGTGAGATTGGTGTTATCTTGAAGAGAAGGAGAAAGGGTTCTTGTGTAAGGATCTTTTGGTTGTTGTGGGGAAGTTTGAGCTATCAATTTCCACATCTCTTCAAAGGGGGGAAAATCTAGGGTTTGTTCAAACCCTAGTAGTAAGTATCTCAAATCACTTTTATTCTCAAATTGATAGTGAATCTCATATTATATATGAATGAATTGTTGATCCATCCTTAGGGGTGAGTGTAATTAGGCAAATTGGTATCCAAGTGCTATATGCACCTTGAAGTTGTTGTTATCCCCAAATTGGGAGAATTGTTGTGTAACCCATTATTGTTATAGTGGAAGATTTGCCCGTGATTTTTTACCCTTTACCTTGGAGGGTTTTTCCACGTAATTGCCGGTGTTGTGTGATTGCTTCTATATCGCGTAGTTGTTGTTATTCCGCATTTGTATATCATTGCTTGTGTAGGTTTCGTATTGTGCATAGCGGCTCGGATTTCGTAAGCCTCCCCCAACACCTTCATCAAATTAGAATTCAGTACCTGAAAGGGAGGAGACTATTAGGAAAAGCATTAATTTAGTGGCTGATATGGAGGAGATTTTTATGTATAAAACTTTTTTTTTCTTTCATTCAAATTATGAAATGAATTGAATTTAATGATTTGAGTTAATCTATTTATGGGGGTCCAATTTGAATTGCAATTTACTGTCTTTTGATTTTGTATAAATGTTTTGTTCTGCATCATCTCTCAATTTAATAATGTCTTATACACACAAGAAAAATTTGTGCTAGAATGGGTATTCCAGGAGGTGAACTTTCACCTACTGAAGAAAGTTCCTTGCAGCTCTGTGAATGTCGTAAGAGCTAGGAATGCTGTGGGGTTGGCTTTAGTTGTGGTCTGCGGTCGTGCTAAATGGAATTGGAAGAAATCATTTTCATAGGTATGATTTTTCTTCGTCATATATGTAGATAATTTCAGCATTGTTTAAAGTGAAGATACTAATCACATTTATTCATCTAGTTACCTCCTACAACAACTACTTACGCCGAGTGTGGTTGATGTGTGCACGTCCACACTACAAATTCTTTGAGGTTTCTGGAAGCAGCAAATAAACAAGTATACAAGAGAAGACCTCAATTTTGAATCACACCAATGCAAATCCAAGGCACATTCAAACAGGGTAAAGCTCGATTTCACTTGCATTTGCGAAAGTTTCAAACTCATGAATGTCTGTTTTTGAGTTAGTCTATGGATGAATTCCACTTTGTTCTGCTTTTTAGTGTATATCATTTTGTATGAATGTTTAACGTTTCTTCCTTAGTTTGGCATCTCCCGATTCATAACTTTCTGTTGCACAGAGAAGAGATACTTGTATTCTAGTATGTAGTCAATTTTTACCCACATCTAAGTTAGGGAAGGAAATGTGCATGTTTAGGTGCGTGATCTCTGTTAGGAAAGTGTCAATTAGCTAAGGATTGTTTCCAGTATATAAATCCAATGTTTTCTTCTTAAATAGTATAGTGTCTTTTAGCTTAATCCGTGGATTCAAATTAAATGAATAAGGTCGATTGATTAATTTTTTTTTGCTTCAACTGTTGTTGTTCTTTGAATTGAGTCTGTTTGACTATGATTTAACTTTTCGATATTGTTGTTCACGCTTTTTTTTTTTTTGTGTGTTTTGGCAGTGGAGTCTCTGCAGTTCTTTTATTTTTTGCTTCTGTTTGCGTCAGTAGAACATAGGAACTCTGGAAATAGATAGGTTTTTATATCTTGAGGCGAGGCAGCAGACTTGTTTGTAGCCCGTTTCTCAGACTCTTTTACATATATGATAGTCTGCAATACTTTCCACGAATGCTAAGCTTTGGTTTGTTAGGGAGTAAAAATTAGAGAACAATTTAATTCTTTGATATGTTTTAAGTGCTGAATATAGGTATATCGAACAGAATTTCCTGTACCAATTGCTAAGGTTTTACTTTTTATTTTTAGAGCATTATTTTTGATTCACCTTGATATTCATACTGAATTATGAAGCTTTTCTGATAGTCTACGTGATTTCTTATGTAGGCATAAAGCAAACAGCTAGAGGTGTGCAGCTACCGACACACAACTATCACCCTGCAGCTAATGGCACTCAGCCGTCGACAAACTGCCATTGATACAGTGCAGCTACAAGAAAATATAGCTATTGCTACACCATATATTGCCACACTTTTAATATAGGTGTTGCAAAAGCAATTTCTAGTCACGGTACTTTTCAGCTGCAGCTAAAAGATATAATTTAGTACTGCAAAATGAAACTTTTGCCACACAATTGTGACAATAATATAAAAAGAGTGGCAAAAAAGTACAATCTCTTGCTGCAACAATAAAATTGGTGCTGCAAAAAGAACTTCTTGCTACATAGGTTATCGCGACACTAATAGGGGTTTATGCCACAACTATGGGATGCTGCAATATATTAAGTTTCTTGTAGAACGATGGGGTCAAATGCTATGAACCAAAACGCTGTGGGCCAAAAAACTGCCATCCAAAAAACTGCTGTATGCCGAAGATGTAAATATTCTTAACTCCAGTTCTATGTTTACTATGTTTTGCATAACTTTCCTACTGACTTGACCCTCGGGCTATCTTTCTTTCTCAATGCTAAGAAATTTCAATAAGGAGGGTCCTTGAAACAGAATGCGGTGCAGTTTTGTGTACTGAAGGCTACAGATCGACAGAACGCTAAGGCAGTCATGCAGTTTATGTTAAATAAAGGCTCTATGAAGGTGGAAGGAAAAAGAAGCTAGCCCGGTGAGTTGTGTAACTTTTAGATCACATGTCATAGTGCAGTTCCACACTTTCTGAAGCCTCGTTTTAGTTAAAGAACTTCTCCTGGATGACCTTATTTCATGAGTAAACAGTTAAACCTAGAAGAGGCAGTCTAGAGTCCCTCAAAAGCAGCCTGTGTCCTTGGCACTAACTTCGCTGTGCAAGGGGTTAGCTTTACTTGTGGGCCGAAGTGATGCAAGCCTTTTTCGCTGTTTCTGTTGTTGGTTTTTTTGGTGGCAGATTTGGAACACCCAAAATACAGGTGTTGGTGCAAAAATAATCACTCCAAAAATCTTCGAGATGAGTGTATGATGATCAAATCGCCTCCGTTGATGAAGATTCTCCAAAGAATTGATCAAAATGAGGGGTGGGGGTACCTGCAAAGACACTACGATGCTAAAATCAGCAAGAGTTCTATTCAAGTAGGTTGTTAAGAGATGGAATAGAAATTGTGTACCTTTTCTGCTGAGATTTAGCCTCTATATATATGCAGAGCTAGATGTAGCTTTAGGGTTTTGATAGTTATCCCAATAACTATCCTCATCCGTATAAATCTCAAAACACGTCCAGATTCATGATAAACCCTAATATTTATCATAATCCTTATTTATCTTGAATAATAATTATCTTGAATAATTATTAATATTTAAGATAATTATCCCTTTAATTTATGATGTATTTATCTCAAACAATATTAATAATTATAAATAAATATTCAATACTCCTGGGCTTCAATAATAAGCCTACTGGGTTTCGACAATAAACCCACTGGTTTCCCTAACAACCCAAACCCAGGCTTCCACAATAAGCCATGTGGGTTTCCACAATAAACCCACCGGTTTCCACAATAAACCGTACCATGTCCATTCCGAACAGCTTGTGCGGCACGCACGTACACTATTTATATAGGGTACAAACATCGCCCCCTCTTAATTCTCAACTTGTTGACGGAATAAGAAAATCAAAAGAAGAACTAACCTTCGTATCTTGCTTCCACAATAAGCCATGTGGGTCTTCCACAATAGACCCGTTGGTTTCCACAATAAACCGGGCAATGCTTCCACAATAAGCCATGCGGGTCTCCACAATAGACCCACCGGTTTCCACAATAAACCGGGCAAGGATTCCACAATAATCCATGTGGGTCTCCACAATAGACCCACCGGTTTCCACAATAAACCGGGCAAGGCTTCCACAATAAGCCATGCAGGTCTCCACAATAGACCCACCGGTTTCCACAATAAGCCATGTGGGTCTCCACAATAGACCCACCGGTTTCCACAATAAACCGGGCAAGGCTTCCACAATAAGCCATGCGGGTCTCCACAATAGACCTACTGGTTTCCACAATAAACCGGGCAAGGCTTCCACAATAATCCGTGTGGGTCTCCACAATAGACCCACCGGTTTCCACAATAAACCGGGCAAGGCTTCCACAATAAGCCGTGTGGGTCTCCACAATAGACCCACCGGTTTCCACAATAAACCGGGCAAGGCTTCCACAATAAGCCGTGCGGGTCTACACAATAGACCCACCGGTTTCAACAATAAACCGTGCAAGGCTTCCACAATAAGCCGTGAGGGTCTCCACAATAGACCCATCGGTTTCCACAATAAACCGTATCTTCTCACTCCAAACAGCTTGCGCGGTACGCACGTACACCATTTAGTGGTATTGCATTCTGTTGCATAACGAATCTCGTCCCACTGGTTTCCCATCCGACTCGATCTCCCTATCCAAGTTCACTCCAATGCTCGACCAGCCTTTCATTGTACTTCCACAATCAACTTGGATCCATAAGACCAATATTGGAGTCTCAAGTCCAATGTTGGAATCACAAGTCCAACGTTGGAATCACAAGCCTAACGTTTAAAAGAAAAAAACGCTGTGTCTGGTTCATCTTTAGTCCTCCACCTGACCGACCTTAAATATCAACTGGAGTTTTATTTCTTTTGAAACTCCATTTCCTGTCGATCTGCAAGCATTCCCGGCTTGACACTGCTGGCAAAGAACCAATCACACGGGAATTTAGAATTTGTGTTTTCTCAAAACTCCAAATTCACCCAACTTCAGGAGGAAGCTTCCGTACAGCCTAAGTCTCCTCTCTGGTATAAGTTCAACCCTCTTCATGTGCAAACTCACTCTTCCAGAATCAATCTAGCCGTTGCCATACTGCATGGTAAGTGTAATGCCCTTCCTTCCTCACAGCATGCTGGCGTTCTAGCTGTGTTCGACTATTTGATCTTTCCTTAATGTTTTAATATCAGAAAAACATTGGTAGCTTCTTGTCTTGTCGTTTTTGTTTTTTTATTTTTATTTTTTCTAGATATGACCAGCTGAACTTTCTATACCATATCTTTGCTTTTCCAATATCAAGCTTCGACCTCCGCTCACGGAGACCAAACACTCAAGGGAACGATCAGGAAAAATGAGTGCGTAAACGCCCGTCAGCCATTAGAGATTTCCCTCTCAATTTCCAGCATGCTGGGAAGGTTAAGGTGAACACTTCCAGACCCGATGCGGCCTCGAACGTGGGAGAGAACCCTTCTCGTTTCATAGATATAAGTGACGATGAAGATGGAAGCGTCAATGCCCCTCTCGAAAACCCAGGTTCATCAGCAGAATATACTCCTTCCACGCATCCTTCTAAGGCACCATCTCAACAGCGTCTTCCCTTTGAAGACGACGCCTTCCACCCAAAATTGTATAAGCCGACGGGCTCCGTAGTGGCGATCGGTGATTCGGCTATTCAAGATTCTGCCGTTGCGCGTGGTGTCATGTTTTCTAGCATGCTGCCAATGGACCGTCACTTCTATGAAGGTATGACAAAAATTCCTCAAGTGCTCGATCGGGCTGCGCAACTTCACTATGTTGTACGTATCCTTTGCTGGTTAATTGCATGCCGTAGGTTGCTTCTGGATTAACTGTGCATTTGTTTTTTCCATCTGCACATGGAAAGGTTTCCAGTAGTCCGTCACTTGTGCACCTAATTTAATTCTTGATGCGGGAACAGTAACTGACAATCTGTCAAGTGTTAACCACTCCGCTGCTGACTCGCTCTTCGTTATCTTGTCGACATTGCAGGGCCTTTCTCTTGTCCGGCGAGCTGGTGAGCTCCACTACGAAGCTCTAGATGAGAAAGAAATATCTCACGAAGTCATCCTACAACGACTCCAGCGTGAAAATGACCAACTGAAACGCGAAGTCAAGGACCTCCAAGCGAAGAGCTGTGAAGCGGGTAATGCATTGAGCTTGATATGCAAGCAACGAGTCCGTGCTTCTTGTGAGGCAGTCGAGCGTGGTGGTTATGCACATGTTCCTTCCCCTGATGAAAGGACTACTATCGATGACGTGACTTATAACCATGAGGATGAATAAAACCTTTAAGAATTTCCATTCTTACGTCTCCAAGGATTTCTCGCCATTTCCTTAGGCTAGTTTTAGAATCTCGACATCCACTTGGTGATCGTAGTCGTATGCATTTATTTTATTTTCTCCAGTAGACATTCATTTTCAGTAGAAAATTTTTCCTTCAGTATAATCTTGCAGTTCTTTTAATCAAACGCTTTCCACTTAAACTTCTCGCACCTCCTAAAAAAAATATTGCTTGACCGAAAGAAGAGTCGTCCTTTGATCACCAAACTTTCTAACATACTCTGCTATACTGATTAAGACCTTCTTTGACAAAAAGAATTTATTTGGAGGAAAATGATATACATTATCATGAAAACAAAACTACATTAATGAAAATACTTCTTGAGATTGAATGAATTCCATGGCTTTGGCTCTTCTTTCCCACTCAAATTTTTTAACCAGTACGCGCCACCACTGGCAGGTCTATCCACTAAGTAAGGACCCTCCCAGTTCTCTCCCAATTTTCCGCCACTTCCATCTAAGGATTTGGGTCTCATCCTTCTTAAAACTTGCTCTCCAGGAAGAAATGTTCGTTCACGCACCTTTTTATTGTACTGTTGCTTCATAGACTGCTGATATATTGCCAATCTTCTCGAAGCCTCTTCACGAACCTCTTCTAGCAACTCCTTGTCTCTTGAAATAATTTCTGTATTCAGACCTGACCGCTCCGCTAGTGTCTTAGTTGTTGGAACCAGAAACTCTACCGGTAAAACAGCTTTCGCGCCATACGCTAGCGTGAACGGAGAAAACCCAGTTGACCGTCTTGGTGTTGTTCTATATGCCCAAAGGACCCCAGGTAAGAATTCCGTCCATCTTCCCTTAGATTTGTCCAAAGTATTCTTCAGGTTATCTAAGATAACTCTATTAGTTGCCTCGGCCTGCCCATTGCTTTGTGCATAGTACGGGGTTGAAAAATTATGCTTGATGTGCAGTCCATCACACAATGATTTAATCGACTCACAATCGAACTGTTTCCCACTATCGGAAATGATCATCGCCGGTACGCCAAACCTATAAATGATATTCTCCCACATGAATCTGCGGATATGGACCACTTCAGTTCTCACCAGAGCCACTGCTTCTACCAAGTTGGTGAAATAGTCTGTTGCGAACAACAAATACTTGACGCCCCCAGGTTCCGTGGGGAATGGACCAACAATATCCAAACCCCATTTATCAAATGTCCATGGGCTCAGAACTACATACAGCTCATTTGATGGTCTCTTTATTAGTGGTCCTTGCAGCTGACAAGCTATGCACTTTTGGGTAAACTCCTTCGCGTCACTCTGCATATAAGGCCAAAAATATCCTTGGGACAGTAAACGGTGCGCTAAACTCCTTCCTCCAGAATGGTTCCCACAGTACCCCTCATGTGCCTCTGCTAACAATTGCTTCCCCATCTCTCGGGTTATGCACCGTAAAAATGGCTCCATTGATATTGGCTTCTTGTAAAGCTCTCCTTCGATGAGAGCGTACCTCCAAGCCGTATTTAATACCTTCCCAGCCAAATTTTTATTAGGTGGAAGCTCTTGCATTTGCAGGAATCGAACATAAGGTTGCCTCCAATCCTCAGACTGCCCGTTGTTGTCCTCATCCTTATCCATATGATCATCTTGTATTCCCGATGAGGAGGAATTCCTCCTACCGGCGTAAACTTCGCATTCAATGTTGACGGTATCGTGAATGCTTGGAAATTCTTGGAAATCGACTATGATATAACGTACCGTATTTGAGACAACAGCTGCTCACACGTAAGCAAGGGAGTCGGCATGCCTATTCTCTATCCCCGGCTTTTGCTCGATATCAAACACCTCGAATTCCTTTTCTAGTTCATGGATGTAATCCAAGTAAGTTGCTAACCTTTCATTCCTGGATTTATATGTACCACTTTAATGGTTGGAAACCAGCTTTGAATCCGTCGTCATCTTAACCTTCCGCACCCCTAAGTGAAGAGCCGTTTTTAAGCTTGAAATTACAGCCTCATATTCAGCTTGATTGTTTGAGGCCACAAACCCCAGACGGACAACCTTTTCAATCCGTAACCCTTCAAGGGAAATGAGTACACAACCAACACCTGCCCCGTCAATGTTCGCGGACCCGTCTGTGTAGACCTTCCATACCCAACTGTCACCTTGAGGCATCATTTCCGAGTCCTTGTCACTCATTTTCTCCTATGCTGCAACTGAAGGCTTCTTGACGAAGTTAACAATCTCCCAAGGCAGCGGGATGGGCCGTATACCATTGTTATCAAGCAAGATCTCCTCCTCGAGCATGGATTCCGAAACTGGAATGTCATCCACTGGGAAATCCGCCATTAGTGATGCAACTGCATGCCCTTTCTCGGCCGTTCTCGGTTCATAATCAATAGTGTATGCACCAAGATAAGTAGCCCACGTGGCCAGCCTACTGGAATCATCAGTTCTTCCCAGCACCTTTTTTAATGGGTATTCATTGTAGACTACAAGTTGTCGCCCTTCAAAATATGGCTTCAAACGTCTTGCTGCATGCATGAGGGCTAACGCCATCTTTTCTATTTTCGAGTACCTGGTCTCAGCATCAGTTAGGGATTTACTAACAAAATAGACAGGCCTCTCCTCCGATTCTTTAACAAACAAGACTGCGCTGACAGCATAATCACTAGCAGCCAAATAGATGTGGACCGTTTGTCCAGTCTTTGGACTTGCAAGAACCGGCGGTGAAGTCAAATATCGCTTAATGGAATTGAACGCCTGCTCACATTCCTGATTCCAACCAAACTTTTCGGCCTTCTTCAGAATCTGGAAGAAAAGTTTACATTTGTCCGAAGCTCGAGAAATGAACCTGTTTAATGCTGCCAATATCCCCGTAAGCCTCTGCACTTCCTTTCTGTTTCTTGGTGACGGCATTTCCAATATTTCCCTAATATTCTCTGGATTGGCTTCGATCCCTCTTCGTGTCATCATATACCCAAGAAACTTCCCAGACGTAAGCCCGAAAGAGCAATTTGCTGGATTTAACTTCATTCCGTATCGCCGTAACTGATCAAATGTTCTTTTCAAGTCCATAAGGTGTGACTCCTTCTTTTTGGACTTGACCACCATATCATCAATATAGACCTCCATGGTGTCACCGATCATATCCTTGAACATTTCATCCACGAGACGCTGATAAGTTTCTCCTGCATTCTTCAAACCGAATGGCATGACCAGGTAACAATATATCCCTTTGTCTGTTATGAACACCGTATGTTCTTGATCTTCTTCAAATAGCGGAATTTGGTTATAACCGCAGAAACCGTCCATAAACGACAGCCTATCGAAACCAGCAGTAGCATCCACTAACTCCACAATCCTAGGTATCGGGTAGGGATCACTTGGGCATGCTTTATTTAGATTTGTGAAATCGATACATACCCTAATTTTCCCATTTTTATTCAGAACTGCTACAATATTTGCCAACCACTTTGGATATTTGACGGGTCTTATTATCCTTGCTTCTAACATCCTGTCAATCTCCTCAGCGACCTTGGCCTTACGTTTCGGTGCCATTTTTCGCGGCTTTTGCCTTATTGGTTTTGATCCTTCATTGATATTCAACTGATGGCACGCGATGTTAGGATCAATGCCAGGCATATCCTTGAGGCTCCAGGAAAAAACATCCTTATTATTCTTCAACAAGGCAATCAAGCTTTCACTCTCGCCTAGCGGTAGTTCCGCCCCGACAAACGTTGTCTTCTCCTTTTGATCCCTAACTTGAACCTCCACCAACTCCTCAATAGTTGGCAGTCCTTCCTTCCCTCTTCCATGATAAGAGGTCGGGAAGCACTGTGATTGCTACAATTTCTTTTCCAAACGGAGTATTTCTGAACCCTTTAGTTCGGACTTTCTGTACTCTTCCATTGCGCTTTCGTGACATTTATGTGATGCCACCTGGTCGCTTCTAACCTTCATCACTCCTTCTGGAACAATGAATTTTAAGCACTGGTGAATAGTGGAAGTTACCGCGTCCATTGCGTAAATCCAATCGCGCCCCAAAATAGCATTTTAAGGTGCGCGGCAATCGAGCAACGAGAAATATTGCATAACCGTTCTTCCTCCCACTATCGTAGGTAGATTAACCCTTCCCATTGCCGACATTGTATCCCCACTATAACTAATTATAGGGCTATCATCTGCTTCAACCTGGATTTCATTCAAATTCATTGAAGAGTACGCTCCAGAGAATATGACGCTAATCGAACTTCCAGTATCAACCAAGACTCGACGTACTTTGAACATTCCAATAAGGGCCAGAATCACAATTGCATCATTATGTGGTTGATATACTCCGGCAAGATCAGCATTCGAGAAAGTTATCTCAGTCTTTCCTTCTTCCAAAATATTCGTTCCAATATGACTGGCATAGTCGACCTTGTTTGATATTCGTCATTCACTGATATGATGCAACTTCAATCGTGTAGCATTCTCATGTGCCTTTCTCGAGGTTGTATTAACCCTTTCGTGGCTCACTCTGATTTCACATAAATCTAGAGTGTTGACCAGCGTATTAACTTGCGCAGGATCCTTCTTCGCATATTGCTGCAGCTTTCCCTCTTCAATCATCCTTTGGACTTTTGTCGCAAGTGCACGACAAGTATCCATATTGTGCCCATGATCCTTGTGGTAATCACAATATTTATTCTTGTTCCTCCTATACCTTGTTCCCGCTGGTAATAGCTCCGGAACAGGAAGCGAATTTTTGATCTTCTTAAAAAGTTCCCCTAGTCCAATATCCAACTTGGGAAACCTTTTGTTCTGTTTTCCTTGTGATTTTTGTGAACCCACTTCTTTCCTCGCCTTCCTCGCCAATTCTTCATGGCTCTTGTTCTTGGAATTACTCTCAAATTGCTGCTTCGGCCTCGCTGGACCTTCAGCCATTGACTTCTTCGAAGTTCGTGACAACTTTTCTTTCTTTTCCTTTTCAGCCTTTGCGTACCTATCGGCCCTGTCATACAGCTCCCTAAGGTTTCCGGCTGGTTCAACTGTTAATGAGTTATAAATTCCAAACTCATCATATTCCATTGCATTCTTATATGCTGCGATTATAAACCCTCCGTCCACCTTTCCAACCTCACTAACTTCCTGACGAAATCTCCTGTTGAAATCAGAAAGGTTTTCGCCAGCCTCTCTATGTAAGAGAAACAAATGGCTACTCTCTTTTTTGATATCGAGATTGATCTTGTATTGCTCGAAAAAGGAATCCGACAACTTTCCCAAATTCTTAATTGAATTTGGCTCTAATTGAGAGAACCAAGTCAAAGCCTTACCAGTTAAAGTCATTGGAAAAGTCCTGCAGAGTAGCTCGTCGCTGTATCCCCATAAACTCATCGAAGCTTGGAAACGCTGGACGTGTTCCACCGGGTTTCCATTTCCGCCATCGAAGAAATCCTTAAACTGTGGCTGGCTAAATTTCGAAGCAGGGCGATACCTCCTTATCTTTGCAACGAACGGAGAATCCATTGACTTTTTCATGGACAGAATCTGTTGCTCTTCGTCTCTGGATTGTTTCTGCATTAAAAACTCGTCAATCATGGCACTAAGTCTTTTTTTGCTGAGCACTTCGTCCCTCTCGGAGTCACTTTCGGTTTCCCAGCGAATACGCTCATTCCTAACCTGGTCCGTCCTCCTCTTTGAACGCTCTATTTCATGCCTAGACCTCTTTGAGTGTCGATCATTGCCGCTATAATCCCTCCATCTATTCCCTAAAAGACCCGTCCCTGCTTGACTATCTCCCTCACCGTTAGGAGTATGACGATCGTGACGGCTATTATCCCGACGACCACGGCTCTGGTAATGGGCCCTTTACTCCTTTATTATCCCTCTGTCATGCCGGCTCTTCCATCGATCATTGATAACTACGTTCCTTCTTGACGGATTTTCAAACCCCTGGTGATTTTACCTTTGACTCCCAGAACGTGAGTTCGCCGGTGCTTCCAGCTCCTTTCTATTTCCTAACGCCACCTTTAGCCGTTTGTTTTCTCTTTCCAATTGTTGTAACCGCTCACGGACCGTTAAATCAATGGGCGTAGCTGGTGGGTCCTTGGTTTATTGAACTGCAGGTGTGTCGTTCTGCTGAGATGGAGGGACGCTAACTTGTCCAACAAGGACGCTGGTTTGCAAAACTGGAGCTGCATTAACCTGACCCATAGGTGGATTACTAACCCTTGCTCGCACGCCTCCGCTAACAAAATCCTCTTCCCGCTGGCCCCGATCGCTTGGGTGTCTAACCGACGACTCCCCTTGACCAACACCTATTTTACCCTCGGAATATTCCCCTCTGAGCGTGAACGAGAAGCGGATGTTGCGGGTGACAAGGACGCAGTTCTTCCGTCTCTTTCATCGTTGCCTTGGACGACAGCGCTCCTCATGGTCCGGGTATTAGCCTGTTGGCTAGGTTGATACCGAGTTGGCACGCCTGAATCCATCTCGATTTGATCTGCTCCCGATGCATTCATCATATTGAAGCTTTCCGTGAACAATAACTCGTCCGTGAATAGTAACTACCGTGAATAGCAACCTTCGATGAACATCGATGACGTCGGTGAACAATAACTACGCCGGTGAATAGTAACAACGTTACTGAACAGTACTGGTGTTAGTGAACAGTATCGCCCGGCACATCAACTTACGACAAATAGCACCGACGTTGGTGAACAGTAACAACTGTGAATAGTACTTTCATTGAACAGTGTATCTGAAACCCTAGTTTCGAAAAATACTCAGAGAACACGATTCCTTTCTCGTGATCCCCTTAGTCGGCGCCAAAAGATGTTGGTGCAAAAATAATCACTCCAACAATCTTCGAGATGAGTGTATGATGATCGAATCGCCGCCGTTGATGAAGATTCTCCAAAGAATTGATCAAAAAGAGGGGTGGGGGTACCTGCAAAGACACTCCGATGCTAAAATTAACAAGAGTTCTATGCAAGTAGGTTGTTAAGAAATGGAATAGAAATTGTGTACATTTTGTGCTGAGATTTAGCCTATATATATAGGCAGAGCTAGATGTAGCTTTAGGGTTTTGATAGTTATCCTAATAACTATCCTCATCCGTATAAATCCCAAAACATGTCCAGATTCATGATAAACCCTAATATTTATCATAATCCTTATATATCTTGAATAATTATTAATATTTAATATAGTTATCACTTTAATTTAGGATCCTGTATTTATCTCAAACAATATTAATATTAATAATTATAAATAAATATTCAAGACTCATGGGCTTCAATAATAAGCCTACTGGGTTTCCACAATAAACCCACTGGTTTCCCTAACAACCCAAACCCAGGCTTCCACAATAAGCCATGTGGGTTTCCACAATAAACCGTACCATGTCCATTCCGAACAGCTTGTGCGGCACGTACGTACACTATTTATATAGGGTACAAACAACATGCATACTTTTTTTTCAGCACTGTTTGGTAAAGGCAGTGTATGGGTGGATACCTTGGGATATATCATAGAATTTATCGCGATCTATCATTTTTAGGATTTAAAGTTTAATAAGGGAAGAAAATATGCATAAGCTATCTAAGTTTGGCAAGTGATTGGTCGGTGTCAGGTTTGAGTCGAGTATATAAATGTACAATGTTTTCATCTCTAATACTAAAATCTGATTTTGGGTTTTATTTTTTGAAGGGGGTTTACATCGATCATCATCTAGCTAGATTCGAAAAGGAGGAAGAAAATTATTCGTTCTATAGTAAATTCATCCGTTTAGAAAAGCACCATCTATGTTACTCAGTGTCGCTTCGGCTTCAACAGGGTTGGGTTCCGGGCTTGCAGGTGCTTCTACAATGGGTTCACATTGATTAGTTATTGTAGAAGCACTTGTGAGTCCAGTATCCGACCCTATTGATGCAACACTAAGTAATATAGATGACGTTTTCCTAAACTGCGGCGATCCTGACGAAATCCCTACATCTGATCTCGACGAAATTGCGGCAATTCATATCAACGTGGAGGAACTGACCTTGAATGTGGTATACCAATGACAGCAAGTCCTCAATTTTGAATAACAGCAATGACAAAATCCAAGACGAACTCCAACAAGGTAAAGCTCGATTTCAACTGCATTGCCAATGTTTTAAACTCGATTGATGAATGTCTGTTTGTACTTATTTGTTTAATCTATCAGATCAGGTTAACGAACACAGTCGTTTGATTTAATATTTTTGCTGTTACTGTTTTGGGTCTTGTTTGTTTACTAATTATTGATTAGTCTTGCTGGAACTTTTTTTTTTTTTTTGCTTCTTCTTGTATCACTAGAACATAAAGGAATTATAGAAATAGGTTATTTCTTGCTTATACATCTATCACTAGAACACAAAAGAGCTTCTAGAGATAGGTATCTTTAGGGAAGATAGGAAACTTGTTTTTAGCCTGTCTCTGTGACCCATTACTGTAATGCATTCTCTTCTGAGCTTTTATGAATCAATTTCAATTTATGAGGTTCTGGAATTGTCATGGTTTTTGAGATTTTTTCTTACTGATGGTCTAACCAACAACAGGGATGGTAACTTTACTGATACTCTACTGCGGTAACGACAACTCTAAATATCACTGTGTTTTCACAACTCTGCTAGATTTATGATTTTATGCTTCTCTTCATATAGTTTATATTTTATATTGATAGTCCGCGATATGCTGAACTTTGGTTTAAGTATAAAGCAGATAACGAAATATTATCAAAATGTTGATAACTTCAGCACCGTCATGTGTAGCATTAAGGTACTAGTTACTCCGACAACAACTAGTAACACTTTGTGTTTGGTTGAAGTGCAGGCGTCACCACTATTTCTTCGAGCAAGAGCAGCAAAGAAACAAGCATACGTTGACATGTCCACTTTTTTAACTACAGCAATGACATGTTCAAGACAAATTCCGAGACCAATTCCAACAAGGTAAACCTCAATTTCAATTGCATTGCTTCTAATTGGATCGACGAAAGTTTGTAAATGTCGTGGGAGCCGAGTAGTTTACCTACTATGCTTGGTTTAGCTTAATCTATCAGATTAAAAATTACCTTTGCTACTTGCATCTAACTTTCACCATACCCCCCACACAATCCCCCTTGTTATCTTTATATAAACGAACCATGAATATAATAGAATACAAAACTAAGGATGTCCACTTGTTTTAAGGATGATACGTCAATTTAATATGTTAGCTCTACGTTTTGGGTTTTGGTATTCGCGTAATGGAAAGATTTTTCGAAGTTATTACATATAACAGAATAGGAAAATTGTGGTTGGAAGTTGACTTGCGCAAAAGAAGAAACAAATTTTTTGAACTTTAATTTCTAACTGTTTTGGTAACTGGAGTACGTGTGATCATGATTGAACTGTTTTAGATAATGCCCTTGTTTGCTACTTATTATGCATGTTTGTGCAGTTGTCAGTCCCGTTTGTGCAGTTGTCAGTCCTGTTTTTTTTTTTGGAAAGCTGCTTTGGTAAAGAATCGGGCGAATTTGAGTCGGCACAGACTACTTCCGATTCACAATTTTTTTCCGACAGATCCTTTGTAGTTCTTTGATTGATCAACCCTTTTATGATTGGATCTATAGATTAATCATCTTTAGACCCCAATTCTTCCAACCAATCTCAAAAAAAAAAAAAAAAAACATTTCATTTCAAAATCAAGACAAAAGTTTACTGGAATGAATCATCTTTAGACCCCAATTCTTCCAACCAATCTCAAAAAAAAAAAAAAAAAAAAAAAAATTTCATTTCAAAATCAAGACAAAAGTTTACTGGAATGAATCTGGAATAAATCCTTTCCCTGGCCTGGTTATCATGAGCTCCCCATGCTACAAGTGATGAAGTTCTAAGGTACGTATGACCCTATCTCTTAAAGTTGTGCTAATTCTTCTGGTCTTTTGTAGGGTATTCATTTCCATTTTCTCATTTGCACCTCAACCCCCTCTGTTCTTGCTCAATTTCGTTAACCGCTCTCCAAAGCTCCTGGTGGATTGAAGTACAATGAATCCATTTGAACCAAGAAAACCCCTTAAACCCCAGCTCACCCAATCGTCTATAAACGTAACCTTGAAGCTATTCTGGTGGCTTCTCAGCCTTATTTCTTACGAGTTATTGAACTGGTGCTTAAGCAGTTGGCGGAAGAAACAAATAACCAGATACTCTAGCCCTCAAACTGTTCGATTTGCAAAGAAGCGGTCCCCAGAGAAGATTTGCAGCAGTCGACACCAATTTTGAAGAAATTATCCTACAAGATCCAAATGATTATTAAAGTCAAAAACAGCGTAAAAAAAAGAATGAATAAAGAAAGTAAGAAATTGTCAAATGAAAATGATGTCTCAGTCACAATGCATAATGGGTTAGAAGTGAATGAGGGAGGTTATTGTGCTCCGTCAACTGCTACAGATGGAAAAATCTCCCAAAATCAATTAGAAGGAAACAACAGAATTCCAGTTGATATCTATCCCCGGAGAGACAACAAGCTGGTGAAGAATCAATTTGGCCCATCTCAGACACCAAGCTTTAGAGTGACAGTCACACAGGATGAACAGTGGGTTGGAAATTATGTTTCAAGGAAGAGGCTCGCTGACTCTGTCCAAGGAGAGGAACCGGCACGGAAGATTCTTAAGAGTTATAGTGCTTTAAAGAAAATGGAAGAAGGAGAAGTAGACAATTATTGTAGCTGGGATGCCCTGAAAAGAAAAAGTGAAACCATAAAGAAGCACTTACTCACTGATCAGCTCCACCCAGACCACAAAAGCTTTCTACCCAACCATTTCCCTAAACCAAATCAATCCCAATATCTAAAACCAGAAATAAAAACTGCAAATACAACATACATCTCAAGACCCTCTACCCCAACAATGGATGCAAGTAAAGAGAAAATGAAGATGAATGCCCTCAAGAACAGGAGCAAGGAGGACGAAAAGAAATTGGGGAATGCCTTGATTTCTCCAACACACGAATCTAATGCAATATATAGCAAAGGGGAATCAAGCTCGCTAAAGGATAACCAGGTAAGTCAAAAAATTACTAGTTTTCCCGATTCTCGTCAATTGGTAGATTGTCTCAAGGATTTAATTGGTTTCGTTTGTGATATAAACTGCTCAAGTTCAATTCATTCAGCGGAAGGATATGTTTCTTATTATACGTATGAAAACCATCTCACCCTTTTAAATATTTTAGAAAAATCCGATACCTCTCCCTGCCAACCGTCTCACTTTTCTAAAATTGGTTTGTCCCTCAAACTTTTTCACACCGGCCTATTCAGTACCCTCAAAAACTCAACATCATGTCCTTGAATTTCCTAGCCTGGAACTGCCAAGGGCTAGGCAAACCTGCAACCCAAACTCATCTCAAAAAGCTTGTTACAGAACACTCACCGGACATCCTTTTTCTTCAAGAAACAAAAAATCAAGAAGCAGTTATCAAACATCTAATTCTCAATCTAAATTACCAGAAATATGGTAATCATAAACCCAACAGGTGTTATAGGAACTGCGGGGGGGTTAGCTCTAGCCTGGACTAGTCAAGTTTCAGTCAATGTAGTAAACTCCACAGATAGCCAAATAGATGTCCTAGTTAACTGTAATTTAAGTAATAATGTCTGGATGTTGTCGGGTACTTATGGGTGTCCTTACAGGATTAAGAAGCATGTAAGTTGGGAATATTTTAAGAATTTGTCTAGAAATGTCGATGTTCCTTGGTTAGTCTTAGGTGATCTCAACTTCACTCTCTCGGGGGACGAAAAAAGAGGAGGCAACCCTGTTGATCAAACAGAGATTTATTTTTTCTCCAATTTGATAAACTCTGCTGAGCTAATAGACTTAGGATTTGTAGGCTACCAATTCACCTGGTCGAACAAACGAGGTGGAAATGAATTCATAGAAGCTAGGATAGATAGAGCTTTGGCTAACTCTGGATGGCTGAATCTATACCCTAGAGCTTTGGTGTACCACTTGACCGTTGTGGGCTCTGATCATAGCCCTGTCTTACTTCGTACCTCTCCTTGCTGGAAAGATGGAGCGAAACCCTTCAAATTCTTTGGAGTGTACATGGAGGAGCCTTCTTGTTTTCACTTTGAAGGGTACATGGAGGAGCCTTCTTGTTTTCAAGTGATAGAAGAAGCTTGGGATTTTGATCATGGAGGATCAGTAGCTTTTGCAATCATGTCTAAGCTAAAAAATGTGAAGGAGAAAATAAAAATTTGGAACTGAGAATTTTTTGGAAATATACAACAAAACTTCAAAAAACTTAACCAAAATCTCAACCATGCAAAAAAGAACCTCAACCTCCAAGATAATAACTCTAGAGTTATAAACCTTAGACAAGATTTTAAAAAATGGTACTCCTTTGAAGAAGCTTTCTGGAAAACCAAAGCGGCTGATAAACAACTCAATTTGGGGGATAAAAACACAGGATATTTCCACTCAACTGCCACCTATAGATCCAGGAAGCTAAGAGTAGAAGCAATTCAAAAACCTGATGGATCTTGGAACATTGACAGAAATGGCATAGTGGATACCTTCTATAACCATTTTTCCTACATGGCCACCTCATCGAAACCAAACATTTCCGACCAAATTCTAAGTCTCATTCCATGCTGTCTTAATGAGCTCGATAATAAAAAAACTAATGGAAATCCCCTCTGAGTTAGAAATTAAACTTGTTGTTTTTGACATGCACCCAAATAAGTCTCCAGGACCAGATGGCTTCCCAGCAGTTTTCTTCCAAAAAAATTGACATCTTTTGAAAGATGAATTAACAAAGATGATTCAAGATTTTTTCGCGTCTAGATTCATTCTTAAGGAGTTCAATTCTACTTTCATTACTCTAATACCAAAAGTTGACTCTCCAACCTCTCCAAAGGATTTTAGACCAATCTCCCTTTGTAACACTATTTACAAAATAGTGTCAAAATTGTTGGCAGGAAGGATGAAACCGTTCATGGACAAACTCATATCCCCTTTCCAATCTGCTTTTGTCCCCGGAAGGCAAATAGCGGACAACATCATAGTGGCCCATGAGATAGTCCACACAATGAGAGTGGAGAGAAAGAAACAAAAGAAGAAAGGCATAATGGGATTGAAAATTGACATGTCAAAAGCTTTTGATCGTGTGGAGTGGGTTTTCTTATTGAGGATCATGGAAAAAATGGGATTTTGCAAAAATTGGATTGATTTGATTACCTAATGTATTGGAACCACTACTAGTGCTGTTCTTGTTAATGGATCCCCTTCGGGATTTTTTAAACCCTCTTTGGGCCTCCGTCAGGGAGACCCTCTCTCCCCTTATCTCTTCATTATCTGCATGGAAGCGCTCTCTAGGGTCCTCCTAGATGCTGAAAATAAAGGCCTAATCAGTGGAGTTAAGTTTGGATCCAACTCTCCTTCAGTTTCTCACCTATTGTTTGCTGATGACTGTCTCATTTTCACTAAAGCTGGAAAAAAAGAGTGTAAAAATCTAGTCAAAATTCTAGATCTTTTCAGCTTAGGATCTGGTCAACAAATAAATTATGATAAATCGGGGGCTTTCTTCAGCAACTCCGTATCCAATAGGGAAATCCGAGAAATCCTCATAATTTTGAAAGTGGGAAGAATCAAATTGGATGACAAATACCTGGGGATACCGTTGTTTACTCACAAATCAAAGATTAAATGTTTCGAATCCATTCTAATAAAGCTAAAATGTAGACTAAAAGGTTGGAGTAGTTAACTTCTCTCCCCAGTAGGGAAAGGGGTGATGATTAAGCATGTAGCTGACGCTTTGGCTACATACCAGATGGCTTGCTTTGTTATACCAAAAGAATTAACAAAAAAATGGACTCCCTCAACAGGGCATTTTGGTGGGGCCATTCTGCTGAAAATACAAGGGGATGGTGCCCAAAGGCTTGGATATCTATTTGTACTCCATTGGAGTATGGTGGTCTAAGTTTCAAACAGTTTGATCTGTTCAACATTGCAATGTTAACCAAAACGGCATTGCGTATCATTCAAAATCCAGATTCCCTAGTATCCAAAGTTCTAAGAGCGAAATATTTCAAAAACTCTTCCCCTGTGAGTATCTCAAAACCAAAAACCAATTGCTCTTGGTTATGGAAGGGAATTTGGAATGGTATCCAAATCATTCAAGAGGAGGCAACCTGGAAAATAGGAAATGGAAAAGACATTGAATTATGGACACACAAATGGATCCCCCTAAACTCTCCAAATCCTATATCTAGAAATGATATAAGGCCCACAATAGAGAATACCCTGGTAAAGGTTAGTGATGTGTTGAACGAAGACGCATCCGATTGGAATGTCAATTTCCTCCAACAAATTCTCCCTCCACATATAGTCCAAACCATCTTAACCATAGATCTCCAACATGACCGCTCTTCCCAGGATACTCTTACATGGCCTCTTACTCATACAAAAAATCTCACTGTCAAATCTGTGTATGATCACCTCATCAAAAAAGCCTTGCATAACTCTGATCAACCTTTGATTCTAAATCCTTTTTGGAAGAAAATTTGGAACTTGAATATTCTTCCTCGCATTCGTGTCTTTGTGTGGAAATGCTACAGTGGTATCTTACCGGTTAGTGGAGTGGTAGGCAGATGGGTATCGACAATTAACACTACTTGCACTATGTGTAACAACGTTGTTGAAACAGTCGAACATACTCTCATGAGGTGCCCTTTTAGCAGGGCTGTTTGGCTAGGATTGGACTACACAGTAGATCCTTCTCTTGGAGTTAGAACTTGGATAAATAATTGGATCAATAATAGACAACCCACCCAGTTCCAACATGTTAAAGGAAACCAGTTTTTTAGTATAGTGTCGTGGCATATTTGGAAAGCTAGATGTCTTAAATGTTTCCAAAATAAACAACAAACTCCACAAACAACCATCGCCCTCATAAAAACTCACCTCAAAGCTTGTTATAATCTCCCAAAAAACCTCACCCTCAATAGAAATCCAAATACCGATCAATTAGCCCAATCACAAACACAAATTGAAAAAAAAACACAAACCATGTTATGCTTCAGTGGGTGGTACCGCAGGTTTTATATTGCAATTGTAGTCATTATCATCACAGATGGAGAAGGAGTCTGCAGGGGTCAAAGGGCCTTCCATTGCGAAGTGAGTTCCCTAAAAGAAAGCAACACTCGGGGAGCGATTGCATCCATGAGGTGGCATCATCAACAGCGGAGCAGAATTTTCAAATTGGAGATCGATGACAGAAAATTGATAAAGAAGCTTAACCAAAAATGGAGCAACCCGCAACAAGCAACAAGCTCTGAACACATTGACATTAATGTGGATTTATTTTGTTATTTTAGACATTTTACCTATAGTTCCTTAAGGCAAATGTGGCTGCCAAAACTTATTTTAATTGCAGAGTCCTATGTTCCATCCTCTGGCGATGGTGGATCATATCTATCTTTACTCAATTGTAATTTGCTTCTGCAAAACGTTGCTACTCAGACCCCAAATCTGAGCTAGCCCCCCTCTGTTTCTCTTTTCCAATAAAAAAAAAAAAATTCGGTTCATACTAAAATTTGAATGCCTTTTAAGTTTTACTTTAATCTACTTTCTAGATGCACCAAATTTTATCATTTATTTTTTATAGGTTTACAATAACAAGGGCATTATCAAACAGTTTTATTATGAACAATTTTTTTTCAATCAAACAAGGTCATTATCTAAAACAGTTCAATCCTGATTTCACGTACTGCAGTTACAAAAACAGTTACAAATTAAAGTTTAAAAAAAAAAAATCCTCTTTTGCGCAAGTCAACTGCCAGCTACAACTTTCTTATTCTGTTATAGATATCAACTCCTAAATATCTCTCCATTATGCGAATACCAAAACCCAAAACCTAGAACTAAGATGTTAAACTGACATATCATTCTTAAAACTTAAAACTTAAGGACATAATTTCTCATTTAATCTGAAATAAAATGAAAGGACATCCACTTGTTTAGATGTCTAGGTTGTCTAATTAAATTTTGTGCTAAACAAGGCCAACTAGGTTAATAATTGAGAGGCAAGCTATTTTTGATAGACCATGTTTACACATTAAAAGAACAGAAAACATTGAGCATGAAATTGTAAACTTACTGGAAGTAGTTGAACAATTGAATGATACGTATCACGTTGTTACTTGCGGATTTTAGGGAAGAGTAAAAGAAACCAGTTTGGTTAGCTATTAATGATAAGATATCTAGGAGTTATTAGATATGTACCTTAGTAACCAATTGTAAATACTTATGAACAGCTCAAAGTCATAAAACCGAATAATTTCAATGAATATAACTGAAACGATGATAAAAATAAAGAAATTAGTACTTATTATTGGTCTTTACAGAGGACTTCCTCCTCCACTAGATTCCCACACAAAACCATTATTATTCTATTTATTGTAACGGGTTGTTTTGAATGGAATAAAAATATGGTTTTATATGGGATTTCGGTAGAGGAGGAATCTTGTAGTATTGCGATAGCAGGATGGTATTTCCTATCTAAAAAACAATTGTAATTACTAATCCCTTTATTTTTGTCAGTGTTTTAGTTATGTCTTGGTGAAATCATTCAATTGATCGATTGAATTTGAGCTTTTGATATTAAGGTACATATCTAATTAACTTTGTGTATTTTATAATTAATAGCTTACCAAACCTTTTTTTTTTTTTTTTTACTATCTGTAGATATATGCTCCTTTCTTTGCGTATTTTCAAGTGTGGAACTGCATATAGACTTGGGCTGGCTTAAGCTAGCCCAAAGTCCAAAAAAACAATTTCACCATGATTTTGAGTTTGGCAAAAAAAATCAAGCCTAAAACACAGGCTTAAGCCACCCCCACCAAGTCCAATTAGTTTCAAGCCACCCCTACCCTTATTTTCCAGTTCCGCCATTGCGTATTTTTGTGTCATCTAATCCAGATCACGGGTCATATGAAAACGGAAATGGTGTCGGTCACTCACTTAGTGAATATTATAACGTCTTGCACAGGGAATGTCAAACTTATGGTTTATTGGGTATTGTGGCGAATTGGGTATTCCAGTAAGCACTGGGAGGTCACAGTGATGCAACCTGATGTAGCTTTTTTTTTTCGGTGCTAAATTTGAAGAATTTAGACGACTCTTTCTTTCTTATCAAATTTAGACGACTCTTTCTTTCTTATGTCTCGCCTTTTGTGCAAGCTTTTTGGAAGGAAGAATTAAAATTAAATTTTCTAAAGTCAAGATTGTGTTGTTTTGTTTCAGGTTTTCAATTAAATGCAATTAAATGTGGGATACAGTTTGTGAAAATTATCTTCGTTAAAGGAGCTGTAAGCTAGCACCAATACTGCCAGCCACGTCTATGTGTTCCTTTTGTTTCCTGAAGTTTTTTACTATTTATTTCCTTGAATTGTGTGCTGAAACTATATATTTATTTCCTTGAATTGTGTGCTGAAACTATATATACCATATAGACTTCCTCCTTATCTGGAAAGGCTGTAAGTTGCACAATTGCGCACTTTTTTTCTCATCTGTCAATGGTAATTGTCAACGGTAATATATGTTGTACAGTATAAGGTGATCTTCTATGCAGAGATATTTCCAAAAATACCTTTAACGGACAAGTCCCCTATTACATTGCTCTGATGACAACTCTTAAATACCTGTATATTTTTCATTCTGTCTTTGGTTTTACTTTGTTCACTAAGTGGTGCTATACTTTACTCTAATTGGACTCTTATCTGATCGATGTGCTTGTTTCTCTGTGTAGATACCTCAGTCATAATCAACTGCAAAACCAGTTGGGCGACTTATTCGACAACCTTCCTCGACTTATCACACTGTGAGAATAACTCCCTCTAAGTTCTCTCTTAATTAACCATAATGTGTTTTTGGAGTAATTAACATCATATTTTGCGAGGAATAGGAAGTCTGTTTAACAGCGCAACATGTTGGTCATGCAACAATGCATGAGAAAAAGAATCTCAAATAGTCAGAGGGACTATGATATGGCACACGAAAGCGATTTGAAAATAAGGAGAATCCACTCCTTAAAGTAACCGATAAAACACTCCAATCCAGGAGCAAACTCTAATCCAAGAGAAAAATAAAGCAACAATGGAGTTTAACCCAAATAACAACCAACTGGTTAATAATATTTCAATAGACGAGCTCGCAAGCTAATTACGCTAACAAAGGAACGAGATACTTATAGTTCTAACTAAACCCTAGCAGACTCTTGACTGACCATAACTTCACATAGGTGTGAAGTTTATCCTAACAACTTTACTAACAACATACTCCGGATAACCCCTTTTGACTTATTTTATTAGACTCGCAAATTACCCAACTAACAAAATAAAGCAAATCCTACAAAAACAGACTCAATAATAGATATGGACTGACTAACATGACTCGCAAAATAAATAGCCTCAAATACGTCTCGTATCATGCTCCCCCACTGCGAAAAAACGCGTCTCGAGTTTACATTGGAAATGACAAGTCGAAGAAAGGACTTTAGAGCTTCCACTAGCAGCACAACTCAACCTTGAATTATGCATTGGAATTACTAACCGTTCGGAACTTAACATTTGCTTCAAAGTCCTGTTCACAAATATGCGCCAATTAGATACTTGGTCTCGCTTCATGGTACAACTACAGTAAAGAAAACCCCATGAAAATTTCCACGCAATGTTCCTTTGATGTTCACGAGAGTTGGATGCACTGTCATAAAATTTGGTAAACGGATCCTCATACGTGCTTCTCGAAATTGCTGCCACAACTATATCCATTTGGGAAGAATTAATATTACTCATCTATCTATCTTCAGTCTCTTGATTAACTGCCAGGACAACACTATTATTATCGTGTTCAACTTCACTAAGATTTTCTTGAAACTTAGCTGCAACCGTTGTATGTAAGGTACTCTTAGGAGACACATCTTTTGATTCTCCCAACCGTCGTTTACCTGGCATTAGCATTACCTTGGTTTTCCTCCATATGAATTCATAAACATTTTCTGGACCATTATTGTTATGACCAATGGCTCTTCTAAGCACAATCAATAGAGAATTGAAATAGAAATGAAAACAAATGTAAATGAGACACACACACAACACAAGGATTGGAACAAGGTTACAAGAGTATGATTCACTCTCTCTACACTCTCTTTAGAACAAGCCTACAATGGCTTAGAAACACTCTCTCTAAAACTCTCTAACACTCACTGATGTTGGGATGTTTTACAATGAATCAAACCAAGACTTATATAGGATGGAAAGGAGAAACAATGCTACATACTTGGATCATTTCCACTCAACTTGTCATCCCCACTAGCCGAAAGTGTTGCTGCTCCACACACCACTAGCCGAAAGTGCTGCTGCCCCACTAGCCGAAAGTGTTGCTGCTCTTGTTCCACTAAGGCAGCCGAAAGTTAGTTCCATTAAACTATTCAAGACATTATTCTACAATTATGCACAACACCAACATGGGATACCCATGGTCTTCCCAACACTAGATTATCAATATCCGCGTCAACTACTTCACAAATGATCGTGTCAAAATAATACCTGCCAAATGAAAATTGTAACCTGCAAACTCCAACACAAGTAATTAATCCGTTCTTGACACATTCAATTTGATCCGGATGCGGATGCGGATAACAATCCATTTCCAAACCCAAGGCCTCTATCATTTTCCTCGACACCAAATTATCAATGCAACCTCCATCGACTATAAACGGGCAGGCACTCCCATTAACCATTCCAGAAAACTTAGGCAACCAAATTTTCTTATCATGTAGATTATAAGAACTATCCATATTGTAAGTTACTACTAAATATAGTCCTGATATAGCATTGGAAAATGTCGAAAAAAACAGGATGGCGCAAAAGGTTACAGACTCAAAGATGAAAAGGTGTTTGGCCAGTGTGTAAAGTTACTAACCAAACAGGACCTTCTTCAACTAGACGTAATCAGGTTCAAAACCTTGCTTTGAAAAATCCAAATCAAAAGGCAACAAAGAAATTTCATAAGGCCTTACCGAATAACGAACTATTCCGATGAGATTTAACGAACTGCTCGTGTTCAGCCATGCAAACCAAACGATTTTTCTTATGTTTTAACAACCTCTTTCATTCCCACCAGTAACAAACTAGGGTTCCTGAAGTAAATCAAAAATTGAACAACAGAAGTTTTTACGAGATACTTACTAAGAATCCAAATCTTCAACTGGTTTCAACTTTCCAACAAGATCAACGATTATTTTTTTTTCCTTTTATAAAAACCTAGATATCACACGAATCCTCAACTGATTCTTCTAGGGGACCAAACAGGAGAACACCGTAGGAAAACCTCTCTGATTACCACCTGATATGGCACACGAAAGCGATTTGAAAACAAGGAGAATCCACTCCTTAAAGTAACCGATAAAACACTCCAATCCAGGAGCAAACTCTAATCCAAGAGAAAAATAAAGCAACAATGGAGTTTAACCCAAATAACAACCAACTGGTTAATAATATTTCAATAGATGAGCTCGCAAGCTAATTACGATAACAAAGGAACGAGATTCTTATAGTTCTAACTAAACCCTAGCAGAATCTTGACTGACCATAACTTCACATACGTGTGAAGTTTATCCTAACAAGTTTACTAACAACATACTCCGGATAACCCCTTTTGACTTATTTTATTAGACTCGCAAATTACCCAACTAACAAAATAGAGCAAATTCTACAAAAACAGACTCAATAATAGATATGGACTGACTAACATGACTCGCAAAAGAAATGGCCTCAAATACGTCCCGTATTAGACTCTGTTGTTTATGAAGAGCTGAATGTGCAGTAAAAAAACTGATACTTTTGGTGTGAAGGCATTTATCACTTTTACTCTTAAGTAGCGAAATTTGATCCTTCAGAGTTTGTGGTTGTGGAAACTTGGGAAGTTACTTTGTACTGTTGTACATATTTTTTTTGTATATTCTTTTTTGTCTTTAGTTTATGATGAAATAAATAAATAAATTGAATATTTGCATCTATATTCGCTAGATTCTTCTTTGGATTCCTTCATTGTGCTAACTATGTTATAGTTGCATTTCTCTTGCACAGAGAAGAGAACTTGTGCTTGAATGGGTGTACATATTCCAGTTAGCACTGAATGTTCAATTGTTTCAATTCCCTGTATCTTGTTTGGCATTGACTTTGCCGGGAATGAATTATACATGTTCAGTATTGAGTTACTATGACATATATGTATTCATCGGGTCACTACGTACGACAACTACTAGCCAAAAGTATATGATTTCCATAATATATACTCATGCAACCTTCCCGGCCGGCGAACTAGAAAAATAATGCCGATCTCTGTTTATGCTAAGAGTGAGGATTAACACACTGAGCGATTTTTTTAGATGTCATTTAGGAAATGAATCGAGTTTCTTCTTCAATGTCACCTTATCTCTTCTTGCTAACAATGGAAGTGTTTACAAGAGATCTGGCAAAGGCAGAAGATGAGAAGCGGATTCAAGGCTTTAAAATATCTAAGAATGCTCCACCAATTTCACATCTACTATTCACTGACGACTGTTTACTCTTTGTGAAGGATGATCTTCACAATGTCAATAATCTCCTGCAAATCTTAGATAAGTTTAGCGCAATGTCAGGATAACAAATAAACCTACAGAAGTCTGATGTTTTCTTCTCGAAACATCTTCATTCTAGGAACTGCCGAATTCTTCTGAGGAGACTGAGGATGAAGAAAATATCGCTGGATGAGAAATATTTGGGAATACCTTTATTTCTCAATAGGAAAAGAACTCAGTCCTTCTCCTCTCTTATTGAAGTGATGAAATTGAGGCTACTGAGATGGAATGGTAAATTCCTTACTCAATATGGAAGGTCAGTAATGGTGAAGCACGTCTTCAATGCAATGCCTTCATATCAGATGGGGGTTTTTAAAATACCAAAAGCTACCATTAAAGAAATGGACAGAGTACAAAGAAAATTCTGGTGGAAAAAGGAAAATGGGAAGGGAGTATACTTAACATCTTGGGACCATGTTAACAGCTACAAGGAAATTGGTGGAATGGGTTTTAGAGATTTACAGTGTTTCAACAAGGCTTCATTAGCAAAATCTATTTGGAGACTATGCCATAATTCTCATCAGCTGTGGGCCAAAGCATTGAAGGAAAATAATTTCCCTAACACCTCAGTGCTGTACTCCACAAAAAAGAAGAATTCCACATGGGCGTGGCAGAGTATACAAGGGGAAGTAAACTTTGTTCCAAAAATTTATGGCTCTTGGGAGATGGAAAAAGGATTATTACCTAGAAAGACAACTAGATCGCAGGAAAATATGAACCACCAATATCAATAGCAGATTTTGAGATTTTTGTTAGATACAGTACTGTTCATGACCTCATTGATGAGCACACCAAGGCTTGGAAGGTTGATACTATCCACCATCTATTCACCCCTGAAGATGCTCATAAGATTCTGAATATGAGATTTCCTGCAAGAAGCACATATAAACTGATATGGACTCTCACAAAAAATAGGAAGTTCACGTTGAAATCCGCATACATAAAACTGGTAGATATTAAGACCAATGCAGCAACAATTTATGACCCCAACATGGCAAGTATATGGAAGACGTTATGGAGTCTGGATACCCTTCCAAGAATCAAGACTTTCTTATGGAAGTGTGTGAACGATATTGTTCCTTCAAGTGAACATATGGATAGAGTTATGCACTCTGGCAGTGACTATTGCAGTATATGTCACCAGGTTGAAAAAATAACTAAACAGATCATTTGGGATTTCCCTTTTGCTCGTGCAGTATGGACATCTATTCCTGAAGCCAGGAGAAGCATGGAGAACACTGATAAAGGTGTTGATACATGGATAATTAGTTGGTTTTCCAATGATTTCACTAAACTAGATGCAGACTGGATTGTCAAGATGGCTAATGCTGCTTGGGAAATTTGGAAGAAACGTTGCAGATGCGTTTTTGATGGGAAGAAACCAAATCCTGTAGAAGTCATTCGCAACATCCAACATATAAACAACATGATAGGATCATCCATGAAGAAAACACATAGGATTTCCCAGAGGATTAGCTCGGTAGATACAACACATAATAAATGAATACCACCTGCTATATTGAGTTATTGTATATGCTGTGATGCTTCTTTTAAAGCTATTTGTTATGTTAATCATACAGACATTAGACTCTAATACTTCGAAACTCTGCAGGTGTGTTTGAACAAGGAAGATGCATCCATGAGCATGAACACTTAGCTAGGTGCAGAACACGCATAAGTAGAAGGACTGATGCAGGCTACAGTATGGGTGGAAGAATTCAATCTGCAGCAAGTGTGTTTTGAGATAGATGCTCAGAATGTAGCAGCAACAGCTAATGGGGAGTACCAGAAAGTCAGTTGGGAACTACAGTCACTGATTTTAGACATTATTAGCTTATTTAACAAGCATCCATTATGGACTTTCAAGTTTATTAATAGGAAGTTCAATAAACCAGCTGATAAGCTGGCTAAACACTCCCACAATTTTTCAGATTAGTAGAAGTTGATCTCAATATCCACCAAACTTCACATTGGAAGCATTATATGTTGATATGCAAGATGTAATTGATTCCAGCATCTAATAAAATTTCTTTCTTAGTATCAAACAAATACTAAAGAATTGGGCTAAACAAGGCCCATTTGTAGGATTTTGGCACTCACGGAGAATATTTTAGGGGCGCCGCTAAATGATCACATAAGTTCATTTCTAGGGTTTCATTTTTGTGGTTCTCTTCTCTCTTTCTCAGCTTCTTGTCAAGGGTTTGATTTTCAGACAAGGAAAAAGAAATCGATTCGATTTACAAGATATCTTATCTTAGCTTGAGTTTTTGATCGGATCTCTCATTTTATAGACGGATTCATGAAGAAGAAGAAGACGATTGGGATTTGGATAATTAAATTCGGTAGGAGCAGATTCGGAAATTGAAGTCGAAGACATCGTTCTTCATCAGAGATGGGAAAACCATCTGCTGAGGGGTGACATCTTTAACAAAGAGATAATCATCTTCTGTAGGATTTCAAGTGGATCAAGGATTTGATATACCTCCAAAAAACAAAGACAGATTTGTGGGGGTAGATGAGCTATGGTTAGAGAAGTTTCTCATAAATCGAGGGCCTTCAGCAAACAAGAACAAACAAGAACTTAGTGGCTGAAAGGGTGGAGATTTTTTGTGTATAAAACTATATTTTTTTTCTTTTATTCAAAGAATTATGAAATGAATTGAATGATTTGAGTTAATCTATTCATGTATTCCAATTTTGAGTTAATTCCAATTTTACTGTCTTTTGATTTTGTATAAATTTTTCATTCCTTGTTCTGCATCATCTCTCAATTTTATAAGGTCTTGTACACACAAGAAAAACTTGTGCTTCAATGGGTATTCAGGTATTCAAGTAAGCAGCACCGAGGTCAATTTTTGGTTACCTGCTGATGACAATCCCCTGCAGCTCTGGGAATGCTGTATGAGGCACCTACTTTGCTAGGAATGCTGTGCAAGGGGTGCGCTTTAGTTGTTCGTCTGCTGGCAGTGATGCAAGACTGTTGCTTTTTCGGGCTAAATTTGAGTTGGAAAACATCACAATCACAGGTACACGCTTTTGTCATGTGTAGATAATAACTTCAACAGTGTTTAAAGTTAAGTTACTAATCACATTTATTCATCTAGCCATTCTGGCAACAACAATAGTATACAAGAGAAGTCCTCAATTTTGAATTAACAGCAATGCCAAATCCAGGACACATTCAAACAAGGTAAAGCTCGATTTCAATTGCATTTGCCAATGTTCTAAATTCGATTGATAGATGTCTGTTTTTGTATTGTTGTTGATTTTTTTGATGTTCGAAACTCTCATGGTTTGATAGAGTTGTATTTGTTGTGATGCACTGGTGGAGCAAGACTAAAACCTCTGAAGCTCTATTTTTTTTATTAGTATTGCTTGCTCAAGTACAAACGATATTAAAGCTGCCTATTTAAAGGCTTTGTTTACCGACCTGGACATTTTCTAAGTTTTCTTCCTTTTTTTTCTTCATTAGACTATTTTGACTGACCTTTACAGCATTCTAGTTTTTCCTTTTAGGATAAACACTAGTTACAACAACCGATATTACTTTTTCTTGACTATTCTAGATGCATGTGAACTCTAGCCAACTCTAGACTTTTCTAAACATCAAGACTGAACTTCTTTCACATTTAACAAACTAATCTGGATTAAAAATTAGACTTTCCAACAATTGTCTTGGGTGTTTCTGGCAAGTAATTTACTTATTTGTTTGGTTAGAATTTATGCATATTTAGATGCATGATTTATCTAAGTTTGCCTAGTGTTGGATCTGCGTCAATTATGCTATCTATGTCTAACGGGGATCAAGGATGTCATACCTTTAAACAACCATATATTGCATTTTAGAGGTAGATGGACTAGTACAGTCAAAAGTAGTCGTAGTAGTAAGTAGTAAAAAAGGGCCTTCATCAAATAAGAATTTAGTTAGTGTCTGAACGAAAGATTGTTGAGTGCGACATTATAATTTTCTACTTTTGGTTTTATTTGCTTTTCTTTGCAGAGTTTTGGGTAGTTATATTTGTTGTGTACATGACTATCTTTGCTTTCTTTCAAAGAATTATGAAACGAATATTTGAGTTAGTGTATGGATGAATTCCAATTTGTTTTGCTTTTTTGTACGTATTTCATTTTGTATGAATGTTTGATGTTTCTTCCTTGGCTGTGCTTCTCCTGATTCATAATTGTCTGTTGCACGGAGAACATATACTTATGTTTCAATGGGTATTCTAGTAAGCAGTCAATTTTTGCCCACAGATGAAAGTCCCAGTAGCTCTGGGGACCTGTATGAGGCAGTAACTTCGCCGCTAATGGTGTACGAGGGGTTAACTTTAGTTGTGGTCCAAAGTGATGCAAGGCTGCTTGTCGTTTGCTGATGCATTTTATCACAGCAATGACAAATACAAGACGAATTCCAAGTTTCCGACAAGGTAAAGCTCAATTTCAACTGTGTTGCCTATGTTTCAAACTCAATTGATGAATGTCAGTTTTTGTATTGATAAATGTTTTGGGGGTCAATTATTTGTTTGGTTTAGTATTTGTCTGTGGAGGTCTCTCATCTTTAGTTATTAAAGTTTAGGTGCGTGAAGCTTTTCATTCTGTTTACAAGGGAAAAATTAGGTGTTGGAAGAGGAAATGGTTGCACTGTTTGGATCGGCTGAAAAATAGGGAATAAAAATTTTAGTGACTGAAAGTCAGACAGATTGCAGAGCCAAATTAAGAACAGCTGCAATTCCAGAAATTTATGATTTTTGCTAAATGGTTGTACCAGCGGATGTTTTTGCTGGATGCAGGTTCCATTATTTCTTTCCATTATGATTTCTCCGAAACTTCATAAAATATTTGATGCTATATAGTTTTTGCAGGATTGATGTATAGATCGAAATATTTGTATGTATTCAAAGAATTATGAAATGAATTGGATATTTGAATTCTTAATCTTTGGATTTCTCTTAATTTGTTCTACTAGTTGCTTTCTTTCATTTTTGTATTAATGTTTCATCATCGATTCATAAAGACAAGACAAATTTGTGTGCTTGAATGGGGTATTCTAATAAGCACTGCGAGGTCAATTTTTAGTTGCCTGCTGAAAAAGCTCCGTCCCCTGTAGCTTTGGGAATGTTCTATGAGGCACTAACTTTGTTAGGAATGTTATGCATGGGGTTAGCTTTAGTTGCGGATCTGCAGCCAATGATGCAAGCTTGCTTGCTCTTGCGTTTTATTTCGCTGCTAAATATCGATTGATTGGTATACCTTTTCTTCGAATTTAGGTAAGTACCTGAGCACTGTTAGCGTTTGGTACATGTGTAGCTTTGAGTTACTAATGACATTTTAGTCGCTTGGACAACAACTACTCTTTGTGTGTGGTTAATGTCTATGCATCAGTACAAATTCTTTTGAGGTTGTTGTAGGAGCATCAAAGAAACAACTATAAGACTGACATGTTCTCAATTTTGAATAATAGCAACGACAAACTCCAGCAAGGTAAAGCTCGATTTCAATTTTGGTAGATGAATGTCTAACATTGAGCTCCGATTCTGGGTATTATTGTATGAAGAGTTTATGAAGATCATCCATCATCATCTAGCTAGAATCAGTGACATCATGAATGTGCAGAGTTATATGCATCTACATGGACTTGCATGTTATATGCATCAATTTTTGCGCCAAAGTTCAAGCATGTGGTCGGCTACGAGCGGAGCACCAAGTGTAAGTGTTCTGTATAACGCTCAAAAATCAAAATCATACATCAATAGTTTCAATTTGGTATTGTTCACCCAAGGCACTAGACCTTCTAACACAAGGTTTACTCTAAAGAGCAACTTCTTACATTCTAACATTTTAAGGCTTCAAATACCGTTTTTTTTTTTATTATTAAAGGGGTTAGTCACAATCTGTTTAAAAAATCTGAACTTATTCCGGACTATCTAAATAAAATTATATTGCAACGCAAATCTGTTTTTACATCATGGTAGACGATAAATTGCTGATTCATCTCCTTGTAAGCAAGTAGTAGTGGGAAATAGCTAATCATCAACTCAATGGTTGATCAAAGAAACAGTTTATCTCAATGCTGTAAAGAGATCTTGTTTGTACTATTAGGGATGTTCTGAATCAGGACAAGTTCTAACAATATAACTAACTGTTTTCAATTTGCAGGTGAAATTGCCGATTCTACACAACCTGGAGAGCAAACTAGTGTTACGTGGAACCGGAACTGTGTGCAACGACGACGCAACATGTTGGTTATACGACAATGCACGAGTCAAAGAATCCCAAATAGTCAGAAGGACAAGGAAGAGAGACACACCAATTACTCTGCTGAAAACTATGACTAAACACTACAAGAAAACATGGCTTAAGCAACTAAAATCTTAGCAAGCGCCCAAAATTTTGGTCGCTTGAAGGATAAAGCTATTAAACTTGCGACCATCAAACTAGCGGCTCGGTCTTAATATGCATCCACTAATTTGAGCAACCACATAGAGTAGTTTAGTCGGTAAAATTCTTTTCCTGGTAAGAATATAGCAACCGACGTTTTGGTTTGGTAGCTACCTACTTCGAGCTAGGATGACCAGCGATTCAATTAGTATTTGGTTGGTCAAACCTATCTGAGCGACTAAATTTAGCGACCACCCGTTCATTAGAGAGATTATATGAGATTTTCCGGTATGTTTCAAGCAACTAATGTCTGCGATTAAAAGTGGGATAACTAGGTCGCTCTTAATATATATCCACTAATTTTAGCGACCACAGTAGTTGTTTTGTCAGAAAATATTTTTCCAAATAAATATATAGCAACCACTTTTTCGGGTAAGTAGCTACTTACTTTAAGATATGATGACCAGCGACTCAAAATGTGTTTGGTTGGTCAACCTGTTTGAGCGATTAAGTTTAGCCACCGCCCCTACCATTAGAGAGAATTTGGGATTTTAATTTTTATTGAGTGGTTTCAAGCAATCAACACGCATGGAATATCTTCCATGGTTTCACTTGAATCACTTCAGTAAACAAAGTTCCCAACAAACACGTGAAGGATAAGAGTCAACAACAACCATCTCCTTATTGGACCGACATAAAAGTGGTTGTTATTTTAACATCTTAAAAAACTGGTGGGAATTTAAAATGTTATTCCAATTTAAAACGAATGCTGGGTCGTTGGATAATTTGTCAAAATACGGTTTGTTTAATGTTTCAGGGAATATCCCGAAGGAATCTTACTTGTAAATGGATGGATTCATCATTCTTACCAAGTTTACGACTTATAGTAGTCCACTCCCAGCCAGGTTTATATCTCGGACCCAAGGTATGCGTACATTATGCTAGAATAGGGTTTGTTTAAGGTTTCGGGAATATTCAAATGAATATTACCTGTAAAAATGGATGGATTCATCGTTTTCACCAAGTTTGCGGCTTTATAGAAGTCCACTCCCGGACATGTTTCGATCTCGAGCTTATCCATACAATATGCGTCCAGAATATTCCATGGAATCTTTCCTACTAATGGTTAGATTCATTGTTTCAACGAAGTTTCCGACTTATAGTAGTCTAGTACGGCCAATGCGTTTCGATCTCTGAGCCATGGTATGCATACAAAGATTCCAAAATAGAATTGTTTAAGGTTTTGGTGAATATTCCAAAGAATCTTACTTGTAAATGGATGGATTCATCGTTTTTACAAAGTTTACGATTTATAGTAGTCCACTCCCAGCCAGGGTTGTTTCGATCTCTTACCTATGAGCCATCATAAATATGCCAGGTTTTGGTGAATTTCCGACTTCCAAAGGAATCTTTTTCAAGGAATCTTGTAAATGGATTGGATTCATCATTCTTACCAAGTTTTCCTCTTACCTGAATGGTTGGATTTCTTATTTCCGATAGTAGTCCACTCAATATGCCAATTTGGTTTGTTTAAGGTTTCAAGAATATTCCAAGAATCTTACTTATGAATGGTTGGATTCATCATTCTTACAATTTTCCGACTTATAGTAGTCCACTCCCAAAGGTTTCGATTTTAGGTTTGAGGTTTGTTTAAGGTTTGGTTTGCATCATTCTTAAATAGGGTTTGTTTCCACTCCAGCGGTTTGAATATATCCAAAATAGGAATATTACTGTAAATGGATGGATTCATCATTCTTACCAAGTTTCCGATTTATAGTAGTCCACTCCCATTCAGGTTTCAATCTTTGAGCCAGTGTATGCATACAATATGCCGATAGGGTTTGTTTAGGGTTTAGGGAATGTTTTGAAGGAATCTTACTTGTAAATGGATGGATTCATCGCTTTTACCAAGTTTCCGATTTATTAGTCCACTCCCATTCATTTCCGATTTGGTAGCGGTGTATGCATACAATATGCCGAATAGGGTTTGTTTAAGGTTTCGAAATATTCTAAAGGAATCTCCTGTAAATGGATGGATTCATCATTCTTACCAAGTTTACGCATTTTATAGTAGTCCACTCGATATCTCCGAGCGAGTATGCATACAATATGCCAGAATAGGGTTTGTTTAAGGTTTCGGGTAATGTTTTGAAGGAATCTTACTTGTAAATGGATGGATTCATCGTTTTTACCAAGTTTTCGATGTATAATAGTCCACATTTGAAGTCTTAACCCTCCCGGACCTTCTTGGTTCATAGTCTTTATGTCGTTATACCACATTTGATGTTTCAATTGAAATTGAGATTCATATTTATCGATTTCGATAATGTATCATGATAAGAAAGTCAGAACCCTCCCAAAGCTTCTTGCTGGTTTATAGTTTGTATAACATTACACCACATTTGAAGTTCGAACCCTCCCAGAGATTCTTGGTATATCCTATAAATTTCGTAAAAACTATAAATTTGATATTGTTATTTATCGTTTTCGATGATATATCCTGCTAAGTTTGAAGTCTGAACCCTCTCGGTTCATAATTTGTTTGTCGTTATACCACATTTGAAGTTGGAATCAACACTGAGCTTCATATTTATCGTTTTCGATGATATGTCATGCTAAGTTTGAAGTCTGAACCCTCTCGGAGCTTCTCGGTTCATAATTTGTTTGTAGTTATACCACATTTGATGTCGGAATCGACACCGAGCTTCATATTTATCGATTTTGATGATGTATCATATACTAAAGCTACTTTATGACCTGTATGACTAGTCCAAATTACTTCAGGACATATGTGACTAAGAGAAATTCAAACCGGAAACACAGAGAGAAGCACAAAAACACAAAAAAAAAAACACCAATTATCGAATTCATTTTTATTTTCCCGATTCATTCTTATACATTTTTTGGATTTTTTTACATCATAATGTCGATATCAATGTCATAAATTTATTAATATTTTTTTTGGAATTGTTTTCGTGTCGAATGTTGATAATAGAACCGAATACATGAGTTCGTATTAGCACAAAATGAACACAATTTGCTTGATCCGTATGATAATCCCTAGTCAAATCTCTACCGTCCAAAAATATCCCTAATCCTTATGACATTCCCTAACTAAATCTCCACCGTTCATCTCTCACTTTTCTCACTTCTCTTCCCTTTTTTCACTCATCTCTTTCTCTCTAATCTCTGTAACTTTTCCCTTGCAGAAAAAACCCTAACTTTTCTCTCCAATCTCTGTAACTTATCTTCTCTTCTCCGTCTCTTCTCGATCCAACAATGCGATAATCCCAAACCCACTGTAAAATTCAGCCACGGAAAATCTTCTTGAACACGTGGATAACACTCGGATTCACTTTTCAAACACGGAAATCACGGTTATCACCAACCATCAACAATCAGTAGGAGAAGATGGGTTTGATTTTGGGATTAAGATGCTTATTTCTGTTGACTGAAAAATTCACGATTTGAGGAAGTTAGGGATTCGATTAGGGTTTGATTTTGGGAATTACACAGATCAAGGAAGGTTGGGTTTGAACTGATTCTGAAATCAACAGTCAGGGATCGAAAGTGGTTGAATTTGATGATGTTTTGGGTCTTTTTGAGTTCGAATGGGTTTGTACCCTGTTCTGTATAGATAAAATGGGTTTGTTTTTGAGTTCGAATTGGCAACAAATGATGAGATGGTGACGAATTTGAGGTGAAGAAGAGGAGAAAAAAGAGCTGAGGAGGATAAATCAAAAGGAAAATGTAAGTATACTGTTAATTGGGTTGTTTTGATCTATTACACTTACGAATTTTGCTCAGTCGATCCTTTAAATTTCTGAAATTTGGTTTGATTTACTAATGTTATCAAATGTTCGAATCCTAATTTATTCTGGAATTTATTAATTTCAATTAATACTGCAGATTTAGTCATGATTTGATTTACATTTTACTGTTCTTTTCTCTTTGTAGATTCATAAGGGAAGCCCTAACTTCAACATCTAAAGAGGAAGAATAGATGAAACCCCAACTTCTATATTCAATTGGGTTCTATTCTTCCTTCACGAAGTCAATTTTCATCTGTGTTGAAATTTGGGTTTTTAAAAAGGGGAAGTTTATCAATATTTGAATCCATGGATTGCCCAAATTGGTGCTATTTGGGGTAGATAATCAGTATTTGAATGTATGGATTGTCCATTACATAGTTTTTTTTCAAGTGTGATTGTCTAAATTGATGTAGTTTGGGTTCTAAATGATCATATTTAGTTATTAGTTGCTGTTTATTGATTTGTGCATATATGGAGCTGCCATCAATATTGTATCTAAATTTCTTTGAAACATCTCCAGATGGGAAGAGTCGAAACTGCAAGTTCTGCAAGAAAATCTATCATATTACAACGTCTTTAGGTAACCACGGTTCCCATTTACTATTATTGAATTAGTATTGCTAACTAAGAGAATCTGTCATCACTTGTACGTTTTTCGAAAGTCTGTTTTTGTTGATTCTGCATTTTTGTTCCGTCAAGGGAATTTGGGAAGGCATTTGAAATATTACAATCTTGTATATGATAAGATGGATGATGCAATCTCCAGTCTATGGCCACAACGGATCACCATTGTATCGTCTCAGGGTGATGCAATTGCCAGACCATCTTTGCAGCCCATCACAGCTGGAAGGGAAACCGCTGACAAGAATGGTGGTATTGTCCCCAGGTCGTTGCTGCATTCCATGACAAGTGTAACCAAGATGGCTGATAAAATGGTTAATTCCTTCCCAAGCTCATCGTCGTGGTCCATCCCAACTGCGTCGCATGGCGCTGATAAGATGGGTGATGCCATATCCCGCCCATCTCCAAAATCTAACAGGGGTCAGTGTTAAGTCAAACATAGTAGCATTATGAATTTTGACCATAAAACATGTAATAGTGAGCGCATATTATACTCGTTACATAGTATTATCGAGTGAGATTGTCTAAGATGTTGTTTTTTCGGTTTCTACATCATCATATTTTAGTTTTAATTGAAGGATTGGTTTGGTGGTGACTGTATTTATATTGTCATATGCAGATATGGAAACCAAAAGCATGGAGGAAATAGTAACAGTAACCGAGGCGGCATCATTGTATCTCAAGTTCTTTGAAACAGCTCCTGACGGGAAGAGTCGAAGTTGCAAGTTCTGTAACCAAAGCTATCCTGTTCCAACAGCCTATGGTAATCTCTATTTTTTATTTCTACTGAATCACTATAACTAGCTAAAAGAATTAGATATAATCAAAGAAGTTTTCATTTAGTGTACATTTTGTGCAAAGCTGTCTTTATTAATGTCTGCTTTCTTGTTCCGACAAGGGAATTTGGGAAGGCATTTAAAATATCGCCATCCTGAATATGATAAGATGGGTGATTCCCTCTCCTGCCCATACCCGCAATGCATGGCAACTGTATCAGATAGGGATGGTAACATGGGTGATATTATCCCCATCCCATCGCCACAGACCTTCGTAACTGTGAGATTACATGCATGAACCTCATCACTGGTAGCTAGTCAGGAACAAACGTAGTAAATACAGCTAACCCTTCTCCACTCCAACAAACTTTATTAATTAAGATGGCGAGTGATATCAACTACTCACATAGGTAATTACTTTTCTCTTTCTTTATTTCATTACTCCAATACAATTCTAGCCATTATGATTTCATTGATTTTTCTCATTTTTTGCACCAAAACTCACAAATCTGATCATCAACAGAACTGTTCTCCAGTTTCTTCCTCATAAGATCTCTAACCTGTGAGTTCTCTTATAAAATCATCCATTAAAGATGTAATTTTTCACCCAATCGTTTCATAAAACCCATGTCTAATTTGACATTGAGACTTTTGAGAGTACTGTCGTGGTGAAAATTAGGTGTAGAATATCAGCGACTTATTGAATTTAGACTAGATAACATTTTTAATTATAGTTCTGGTCTATTTTTGTACACTCTAAGATTTGGTATGAATTACAATGATGTGTACAGTTCCATTCCAAATCCTAAACTACTAGTAACATTATCTTTGTCAACATGGAAAGTTATAGTTGTGCTGATTTTACTTGTTTCTTCATTTGCTAGTTGCAGTTATGTTATTGATGCTGCTGATCACGACAATGTAACCATCTCAAAAAGTGATCTTCATGACCTGTGATGGAGTTTTTGCAAATCATTGCTTGACCTATGCTGGTCTTTACATGCTTGGAAATTCGCTTGTTGGTTCAAACTGGCTGGAACCTTGGATTTCTTATCCTAGCCGTACCGCATTACGACGAAGATTCAATCTAGAGGCAAGTTATCTTATCTTCTAGCATTATGTTATACAGTTAAATGGTAGGTGATGTTAAAATACAGATATAGAAAAATAAAATACAAAGTTGCTATAAGTAACACTATTTGATTGGTTTTTTGTTTGATGGGATACAGATCAGCATCCTGTCTTGAGTTTTTTGTATTAGTCTCAGATATCTTCTATTCATCCTATCCCCTGATGTGTTATGGAACTTTTTTAGTAAACCACAATCTGTTCTCTCTTCCTGTTAGTTTCCATGATTGTACATTTGGTAACCAAGCTATTTACTTGCATCACATAGGTCGAGTTTATGTAGACACAGTTGCTTTAAATTTTTAGAGTTAACGGTTGATAGTGCACTTGTCTTCTTGCAAAAGATGAATTTCTGTGTCTGTTTTTGATGGTGTAAACAGGGTAACTGTGAGTCACTGGTTCTGGGTAACAAGGTTGACAAGCCCGAAGCTCTATCCAAACAGGCTTTAACTGATCAAATGTATTTGAAGTAGAATTGTCTCTATCTATGAAGTACTACCTTTCCTTGCATCATCTTTAAAACAAGAAAGATGGAGGATGAGATATCAAAACAGAAGCATTTGGTTTTATTTTCTTCTTGTAAGTTTCATTCCTGATTCATATTGTTCTTCATTTTTGTGTGATTTTTAAGGGTATCATTTATGTTGTTTGTGATGTGTATTTCTTATTTTAGTTGTTTTGATGATTTAGCAGAAATTGTGAATCTGGCATAGAGTCTCACTCAAAAGGAGCTAGGGGTTTTGTCAACATGATTTTCTTCGTCTGCAACAATAGAGTGGTGTTGGGTGAGCTGTTCGGATGAATCAATCAAATTTACTTCGCAGAAATAGTGGTGCTTGAAGGTTACCTTTCAAAAAGGTGCCAACTTTCTAGCTTTATTGATCGATTTATTTTCACGGGTGTTTCAAAGTTGATATATATGTATATCAATGGCATTCCTCATCCTTAACTTTAAAGTGTTTTTAATGGGATTTTGATTGTATTTTTTTTTAAATGTGAATGCATTTTTTTTCTTCCAGATAGTATTATTTATTGATATGTGATCTGTTATTAGTTATTCTACACAATATTATTTATTAATAGTATTTAATTTTTTATTTTTCTGTAAAAGTTTGAGATTGTAATTTCTTTTTGATTCAATGATCTTGTAAATTGAATTAATTAAAATAAAATAAATTAATTTTTTATTCAATTTGGTTCATATTTGTTTTCTGTATTAATTTAAATGTCATTTTTTTTATTCATCCGAATAAGAATCGGTCGTCGAAAAGCCTGTTAACATCATAATATCCAAGAGTTAGAGCAACTAACTTCGGACGTGTTCAAAGTCTATACCGATTACAAACACATACCCCTAAAACACATGTAGCTAGGAAGCGATTATGGTTGGTCTATCTATCAAGCGATCGGCGTTTCACTCGCTCTATTATGGTTGGTTTATCTATGAAGCGATTGTTATTTTGCTTGCTCCAATGAGGTCGGTCTATCTCTAAAGCGATCATTATTTTGCTTTCTCTAAGAAGGTCGGTCTAGCTATGAAGCAATTAAGAAATTAGACGCTACATGATAGTTGGTTGATTACTAAAGCGATTGCCTAGCTGCTCTAGACTTGTACAAATCGCACCTTTTGCCACTAACGAGCGAGAGCCAAATTAAGTAGCTATAAGGGTTAGAGCGACTTAATATGGGCTTTTTGTAACCAAAACTGCTATGTTGCTCAAACCAGTTTTTCTTGTAGTGAAAGTAGGCGCTGAATGGGTATTATGATTTTTCCTCTCGTACATCAGCATCACTCCTCCTCAAACAAAACAATATAGACTTAGTGAATTTGATCCCTTCATCTTGGATAACAAAGGGGGAAAATAGCAACTTAGCTGCTGAGTTGGAGAAAGCTAAGATTTACCGCTGCTGCAATTCAAGAAACAAAGCAAAACAAGTTGTCAAACTTTGCTAGATTTATCACTTCCACAATGATTTTTCCTCTCAAGCACCGATTCTCTCATCTGAACTGTGAAATTTATGGATGTACATAAAACTATGTTGTGTATTTTTTTTTTCTCTCAAAGAATTATGAAATTATTTCAGTATTTGATTTGCTACACATTTTAATCTTTGGGTTGCTCTTAATTTGTTATGCTCTTTAATTTTCTTTCATTTTGTATCAATCTTTCTTCCTTGTTCTGCATTTCTCGATTCATAGCTTAATTTCTCTTGCACTGAGAAGACAAAAATGTGCATCAATTGCTATCCCAGCAAGCATTGGGAGGTCAATTTTACCTACCGAATAGAGTCACCTGTAGCTCTGTTGACCTGTTAGGCACTAGGATTGCTGTTAGCTTTAGTTGGGGGGGTCTGCAGCGCAAGCCTGTAATTGGATAATATCACAGGTATACCTTTTTGTGGAGCGTAGATTTCTTCAGCAATGTTTGGCACATTTGTAGGTTGATTTATTCATCAAGTCACTCCAACAGCAATGTTCATAAATCAACTAGTAACTCCTTGTGTGTAGGCGTCGTTACAAATTCTTTTATATAAGAAGAAAAGAAACATCAATGACAAATCCAAGACAAATTCCAACAGGTAAAGCTCGAATTTAAATTGAAATGTCTGTTTTTAATATGGGAAGAAAATATGCATGTTTAGGTTTCTTGACATAGTCAGAGTATAACAATTTGTCTTTCTTGTTCAGCATTTCTCGAATTTTAATATCTGAAACATGTGCTTGAATGGTTTTCATTAAGCCCCCTGTAGCTTCTTGTAACCTGGACTGAGTACTAACTTTGCCAGGAATGCTGTGCAAGTTCGTTGCGTGTCTGCAGCCGCCAGTGATGCAAGCCTTTCCTGCTGTAGCTTTATATTTGAATTGGAAACATCACAGGTATATACACCTTTATGGTTGATGTGCACGCTGCTACACGCCCATTTCAATTAGCAAAAATGTAACTAAACTTAATTAGTTACTCACTCTACCAATCAAAACACAGCTAATCAAACTGGGTACAATATGCAAGCTTGATATTGAAAGAAATGACTAGCTTAATGATAGCCTCTCTTTTTTTCCTATCAGTTTATTGCGAATTATATTTTGCCTTGTGTTCCGTCCTTGACTTGAAAGAGGCAAAACACCCGCTTCTTTGGAGATCAACAAGTTTATGGATTTTATGGAAACTAATTATTAAATGACCATGGATGAAGTATACTAATTATTTTCTGAAATATAGATGGTACATGAAAACGTCACTGGTGAGAAAAACCTGCGGCATTCATTACGATTTTTCCTCTCAAACATCAGCAACAACAGTGAAATTTATGGATTTTTTAGTGATGGATTTTTCACCTCAACTTTTTTAATGCCAAAAGTTCAATGACATTCAAAGGTTGCACTGATCCAATGCAGTAATAAACAGTACCATGGTTATCATTTCTCAGTAAATATATGGATGAGTTTCACTTATTTTTAAAGTATTTATGAGCAATGACTTACCCATTGTAGAAGCTATCATGGCTGACATTAGACCTAAAACACATGAAAAAAACAAAAATATAGTTAGAGCACCAGATAGAACATCTAAGAGTAAAAAGCCAAAAATACAGTAAGATTGCAAATCCACTACAAAGGTCCAAATGGAAGGGGGATTATGGAAATTTGTATTGGTTTTAACAGTTGAATGAGTCACATAGATACACAGAAGCTTTTATAGAGAAATCGCGGACCTCACACTCTATGAATGATTTCATTCGAAAATCAGGACCTTCTCATTAGACCTTTCTATGTTATTTCCAACAAAAAAAAGAAACTCAATCTCGAAATCATAAAAATAATGATCAGAGAGTAGAAGAGGCGTTTGTCTATTGGTTGTTTTGCTCATAGAGGATCAAAAGAAATCTGTGGAGCAAAATTGATGCAGCGAAAGAGAAGATGCGAAGAAAAAAGAAAGAAAAAAAAAGCCATACCTATACCGAAATGTGTGATTTTTGGTGGTCAGTTGCGGTCTAAGAGTTTAGAAAGATACATCAACATCTTGCAACTAATAACCTGCATACATACGAAACGAAGAAAGATTATTAAAAGCTGAGTGGTATTACGAATAGTAGTAGTTTGGTCTATAAATTTTCTCACCTTGATGTAGCCTGGAAACAGGAAGCGAGGAAATCACCAAAGAACGCTTGCGAGAGAGAACGATCTATAAAATCAACCTGTTTCTGGTAATAAATAAATCAAACAAACAATAAAAACCTAAATCGCAAGAAATACCTAGAAAAAAACAATGGTAATTCATCATTTGTGCAAGGGATTTTTATAGAGAGCTATCAAACTTAGAAAACCTTGAAAAATATAATTTTATCTCAAAAAAATAATATCCATAGCATTATACTTGATATCTTTGGATATCATATTCACTTTATATAGAGAGCTACCAAACTCGTAAATCTCCAAAACTGAGCTGTCTTCCTTCGAAAAACAAAAAGTACATCGATCATTTTCTCTGCAAAGCTAACGACAACTAAAGATCAAACCAAAACAATATATGTAGTTAAACACGGAGGTAGTTAATCTATGGCTTGCAGGCTTGTGTCCATCTGTTTTGGTGGAGTTCGTCGCAAGTGCACCTCTTACTCCCTTGATTAAGCCAGGTGGTGGATTGCGTCCCATCGTTGTGGGAATAATATGGAGGAGGCTTGTCTCCAAATGCACCGCAACGCATGTTAGCAAAGAAGTCAATGCTTATTTAGGAGACATTCAGTTCGTAGTAGGTGCCAAATGTGGTGGAGAGGCGATCTTACATGCTGTTAACCGTATGATTTAGGAGAAAGGGTACTCAGATAATTTTTCCATGCTATTGGTAGATTTATCGAATGCTTTCAATCTCATTGACAGATCATCCATGCTTTTTGAGGTACGTAATATGTGCCCATCGATCTCTCGGTGGGTTGAATTCTGTTATGCTTCTCCTGCTCGTTTATATTACATGGATCATGTTCTCGCCTCTTTCCAGGGTGTTCAATAAGGTGATCCTTTGGGTCCTTTGTTGTTTGCTCTTACTCTTCACCCCTTGGTTAAAAAAATTGCCGCATAATGTGAGCTTGAACTGCAAGCTTGGTGCTTGGATGATGGTACCTTGATTGGAGATACTCTTATGGTTGAAAAGGCTTTGAATATTATTCAAGAGTACGGGCTTGAAATGGGTTTGCATTTGAATATTTCCAAAACGGAATTGTTTTGGCCATATTCAGACCCTAGAGCTTTAATTCTGGGCATTCTCCCTCATAATATTAGTAGGCTAGCTAAGGGTGTGAAGGTTTTTGGTGGGACGGTTAGCCTTGATGCTCAATTCAATAAAGATTTGGTTGTTAGTAAAGTGCGCAAGACTATGGATCTCATTGATGCTGTAGAGATTTGGTTGTTAGTAAAAAGCTGAATTGCTTTTGTTTCGTAATTTCACTAGTGTTTCGAGACTTTACTTCGCTTTGAGAACAACTAAACCAAAAAATTTACAAGAAGCTCAGGAATTTTATGATGCTCTCCTGTTTGAATTGCTTAGACATATCATTATGGAAGATGGTCCTCTCTATTGACCTCTTCAACAAAGGATTTATACTTTTCCTTTCTAACATGGCAGTATGGGCGTGTACACTATACAAGATACCAAACATTATTGCTTTGTTGCATCCTGTTTACAGACTCTTAAGTTGCAGTCCAAGATTTTGAAAGGTGCTGTCAGCAGTAGTAGTGGCCCTTCTTTTCAGCTAGCCTTATACTCCTTCAATTCGTCGTGTGTTGACGTTTCTCCTCTCTTCTCTAGTAATTTATCCACCCATTCCATGAACTCCTTGGAAAATATTACTTCGATGCGGTGAAGAAAAACATACACATCAGTTATGCCATGTTGGAGCGTGATTCTGTTTTATGGCACTGCAACTAGACTAAACATGCCTGGGATTTCTTGATGGAGATTCCAATAGTCGGGCTTAATCAACATATTGGAGCTAGGAAGTTTAGTGCAATTTTCCGGTATAGATTGGGGATCCCTCTTTTCGAGGCAAATGGTGGTTGTCCCTTTTGCAAGAGAGATATGGATATTTTCGGTGATTATGCCTTGCACTGTGCGAATGAAGTTGGGCTTGAATTTAGGCATGATTTGGTGCGGGACACTTTTGATGACATGTGCTACCGTGCAGGTGTATCGTCTAGGAAGGAGGTTGACTTGGGACTTATTTCCAATAATGGCATGGTTCTGAGGCCGGACGACATACTTGTGCATAATTTGGATAATGGGAGCGGTGTGTGTTTGGATGTGACTGGTGTTTCACCTTTCACCGGTGGTGGATTTTGTGCCTTTACCTCAGGCCTTGCCATTAAGAATGTTGTTACTCGCAAGAATGCTAAATATTTAGAGAAGTGCACGTCTCATGGATTTGGTTTTGAGACACTAGCCTTTACTACTTTAGGGGAGTTGGGTGATGGTACCATAGACTTTTTGAAGCATTTGCGCAATTATATGGCTAGTCATGATGCTAATGTTCGGTTCGGAGAATTTCTTTTTTATAGGTTAGGTATAGTTTATTCAAAAAGGTGTTGGAGCTCACCTTGTTGCTAGGCTTCCGACCAATTTCTTACCAGTTGATAGTTTTTTCAAGTTCACTATTAAAATTCAACAAAAAAAAAAACAAATCACTACAAAGTGTCACTTTTTTTTTTTTTTTTTGAAACAGAGGTAAGGCAGTGATATTTTGGGACCAAGGGCTAAACAAGGTCCACTAGGGTTATATTGTGCCGACTGAGTAATAATATTGTGCTGACCCTAGTTAGTAAGTTCGCGAATGATTTCCGAATCATTCACGAATTTTTCCGTATCACGAATTTTACCGTTTTATTCGCGTACGTTTGCAACTCCGAACCCAAGCGCGTATTATGTGGCATTCCTGGATTATTCGCGAATCGGTCACGAATTTTACGTATCCCGAATCCCGAATGATACGCCCGCTTAATTCGCCATAAATTCTTTAGCTTTTACGTTTTTAAAGGCCCAACTTTTTGGGGTATATTGCCTTCCGGGCATACACGACCCAATATTAGACGTTGTTGTAATTTTTATGAAATAAAAATGACTAAAAAAATTTGAAGGTGAAGGTGAAAGAGATCTCAAACTCACTGACCAAGCATCTAAACCACTATACTACGTCCTCTTGGATGACTAATGTTGTATATATTATTATATCATCATATTAATTTTATTTTTTCTTTAAATAACTCACACATATGCATAAAAATTGGTCTATGACCTTATAAATATAAATCATTTAGTATATATAAATACCGAATTTTCAGAGACGAACTCACATTTATAAATCGAATTATACACGTACGTACGCCGTTCCGAATTACTGACGAATAACGTCCCGTTGACCGAATCTTGGACCGAATCTGAATTTTACAAAACCGTATAATACTCGTACGTTTGCCGTTCCGTACGTTTTCCGAATTCCGAATTGCTAACTAGGGTGCTGACTGAGTCTGATTATTATTTTGTGCCGCCGCTAAATGATCTTTATAAGCTTCACTCTCCTCCGTATTTCTAGGGTTTCATTTTATTTGGAGAGAAACCAAAATGCGGCTGTGTTCATCTTAACTTGAGTTTTTGGATTTCATCTTTTAGCTGGATTTTCTTTCTTTTAAGAAGATGAAGAAGAAGAAGAGATGGGTTGATTTGGACATATATAATTGAAATCAGTACGAGCAGATTCGGAAATTGAATTCAGGTCACATCCTTACATAGCTGGAATCAAAGGAAATCAGAAGAGGACCAGCTAGTGATGATGAAACAAAGGAAAAGAGCAGGCGCAGGAAGATGAATATTGAGCAAGAATTTTGTGGTAGAAAAGGCTTTCAATGGCGGAAAGGACAAACCCACACAATGATTTTTCCTCTCTAGCAAGCATCCTATTTTTCCTGATTTTTTTTAGTTTTTAGAGAATTTTGGCTATTTATTTTTGTGTATAAAGCTATGATGTTTTCTGAAATCAATTGAATATTTGAATGGTAGTCTATTTATGGATTCCACTGTATTCAGCTGCTCTTTAAGGATTTCACTTTCTTGTTCTGCTCTTTACTGTCTTTTGTTTACTTTTGTCTATATGAATGTTTCTTGAACTTTGTTTCAATTTTATAACTCACAAACAACTTGAATGAGTTGGTATTCCAGTACTAAGCACTGAAGAAACTCCTCTGTAGCTCTGGGAACCTGTATTAGGCACAACTAAGCTCTGCAAGGGGTTAGCCTTTTTCGTGCTAAATTTGAATTGGGTAGCATCACATTTACAGGTATACCTTTTCGTTCAATGTAGATAACTTCAGCATTGTTTAGAGTTAATTTATTAATCGAGTCACTTGGACTACTAACCCTTTGTGGTTGACGTTGATTTGTTACATTTGTATGTGTCATATGCGATTACAAGTCCTGAATTATGTGTCATATGCGATGACAAGGTAAACCTCGATTTCAATTGCACTGCCAATGTTTCATATTTGATTGATGAACGTCTCGATTGTCAACCCCGACCTGAGACACTAGACTGGATAACACAAAGTCGGCGTTAATGTCCTCCGCATAGAAATCTATACACTTCTCCTCAATAGAGAAGTTGATCCTAGTTGAGGTTTTCGAATTACATCTTCAACCCAGACGTTGCTAGGTTTTTGCTCCGTGTTGATGGTTTTTCACTGCCGAACCTAGTGAAGCAACGCTAAATGATATAGAGGATGCTTTCCTAAATGGCGATCCTGAAAAAAAATCCCTGCATCTGACTCGACCAAATCGTTACAATTTATCTCAACATGAAAGAATTGACCTTGAATGTGCATAATAATATGCAAGTCCATGTAGATGTTGTGTCAACTGCTTTAGTAGCCTCCAACAACCCTTCAATTCCTGCGCTAGGGGTTAAAGAACGAGGGTAATAGAGCACCAAGTGTAAGTGTTCCAAATCATACATGGCTAATGTTACAATTTGGCTAAGACTAAATTTGTTCTCTAAGAAGAAGAAGAAACTATCGTTCACAAATTATTAACTGACTCTTGGTTGAAAATACTAACACAAATGTGTTTTTACTAGACGAGAAATTGGTGATCCATGTCCTTATATCATTATGCTTGCCGTAAGGACACCAGGTTCACATGGCTAATGTTACAATTTGGTGCTGTTCACCTAAGACTCTAGACTGGCTAACACAAGGTCTACTCTAATGACCTTCACATAGCAGATTCTCTAAGAAGAAGAAGAAACAGAACCCATATCGCTTGCATTTTACAGTCGTTTTTTAAATTATTAACTGCAGGTATGAGCTCCTGGAGAGCCACATTCTGCTAATAAGGGTTAGTAGTGTTTAAGAAATTTGAATTTATTTTGGATTATTCAATTGAAAATACTAACACAAATGTGTTTTTACAGCGGGATAGACGAGAAATTGGTGATCCATGTCCTTATATGCTTGCCGTAAGGACACCAGGTAAGCAAGCAGTAGTGGCAATATCTCACTGTTAACTCAATATGCTTGTTCAAAGAAATACTTTATCTCAATGCTATATGGGGATAGTTGTACGATTTTGTGAGCTGTAAAGTTTAGTTGTCTAGTTTCAGGAACGGGAAGTCTGTGCAACAATGCACGAGAAAAAGAATCCTGAATAGTCAGAGGGACTCTGTTGGCAACATGTTATGACTAAAGTAGAATCGTATGCTAGGAATGGGAACTCTGTGTGCATGAATGCAACAATGCACGAGAAAAAACATCCCAAATAGTGATCAGAGGGACTCTCTGTTGGCAAAGAAGAGAGACAAGCCAATACTTACGTTGTTGAATAAAGTAGCACTGAATGGTTATTCAAGTATGTAGCTCTTGGAATAACATGTAACCGGCACTAATTAACTTAATTTGTCGATCGGGAATGAATGAAATACACCAAGGGGATTAACTTTGGTGCATTTTTAGCGTTTAGTTCCTAGCACATGTATTCATCTATCAGGCCGTATGATACTAATATACAGTAAAACCTCTATAAAAGAATACTCTATAACGGAATAAACTTCATAAATGAATAAAAAATTCTGATCCCAATTTAACTTAATCTTTATAAAATTTACCAATATAAGTAAAGTAAACATCCACTATTACCCTACTAGGCCTTTGGTTGTAGTTTTTTCTTTGTTGTAGCTTTCTTTTCTTGTTTTTTTCTTTGTTGTTGTTTTCTTTTGTTTTGGTTTTGGGCTTTAGCCCTGCTGATTGTATCAAAAAAAAAGAATAAACTCCATATAAGAATAATTTTATACTAGATTCCCGGGCAGCTCCGCAAACTTGGTTCACCAATTCAATTTACCATTACAAATAAAATGCATTACTGTCTCTTTCTTTGAACCATATTTTTGATTTGGTAAAGATCGGCTCCACCTTGCCATTTTTGATTTGGCGTTGCATTTTTAATTGGATGTGGCTCAGCTTGGCCTCGCCCAGTCATGCCTTTTTTTATTTTTCTGATTGGTCTTAGGATTTTTGATTTAGTGTGGCTGGGGTTCCCCTCACCCTGCTATAAAAGAAAATTATCCATTTTGTGCTCGAGCTACGCACCGGTCGGACCCGAAAATGATCCACCATCATTCTTTTTCTTTTGATTTGGTGTGGCTCGGCTTCGCCTCGCCCAAGGACCCACCATTTGTTAGTTCCCGTAATGAATTCCAAAAAGGATGTACCAATATAGTCGACCTGGAAGGCCAAGAGAGGTAGAATGCTCTCGGCACAATAGGTTCCTTGAGATTTACTTCCAACCTTAATCCTACTTCATTCATATTAATTCATATTAAAATTTATCATTTTGGACCTACATAGAAATGATGGACGGGCTAAAAAATGTGCAAATATTAATTATAAATTACTAAACATTGTGAAATTGGTAGAACAATATTCAAAAGTGTGTAGCAAAGAATCCATGCAACGCAGGTGCAAGGATGGACATAATGCATAAATCTATTAAAGGTAGAGTAGATAACACTCCAAAACTTGGTACACTGCAAGACTTGGGATTCACTAACTAACTCCATGAATCTGAGTCATTCTCTTACATAAAGTTGCTACCTTTAAACACCCTTAACAAAAATGGCAACAATTTAATTCGCTTCAAAATGTAAGCATCATGTCCTGAACTACTGCTTTCATCCAGTCCTTTCTATTCTGACACGCAACTGTCAAATTAACTATATAAAAGTCAAAATTAATAGCTAATTTAGAGATAACCCAGTAACCCTCAAACCCAATATTCAAGTCCTTATTTTCAATTAGGGGAGCGGTCTTTTGTAAACCAACCATCTAGAAAGGGACTAACATGTGAATGACTGAACATGAAACATTAGTGGATCAAAGAACAGATGAACATGTGAGCTGCTAGCATAGGAACGTGTAAGGAAAACAGTTGAGCAGTGAACTGGTGAGAAGCTATTAGATGTGCGGCGAACTGGTGCTCGACTGGTAAAAAACCAAGATTGTTATTTCAAATGAGAAAATCAAATTAGTAAGTAAGAATAAGGCAATAAACAATCGGAACTAAAAGACCCTCTAAGAAGTGGTACGTATTTTTGCCACTTTTCCACAAATCTCCAAACTCTCTCCAAAATTTATCCTATTATATGTTTGTAGCCTATCATTGTCCTGAGAATGACAACAAAAAGTTTGAGGCTATTATATGTCTGTAGAACAATATTAGTAGAGAGAAAGGTATGCTTTGGGGCTAGTGAGTACGTTTAGACTTCTGTCAATAAAATACCTTTTAGACTCTTTCAATAGAATGCAAAAAAACTAACCTTCTTCTAGTTTAAAAATGCAAGAAAATCCAACACTCAACACAAATACAAAAAATACAATTCCGAAGGAGTCGAAATATTTCAAATATCAGAATATCTTCAATCTTTAGAGCTTAACACTATGACCAAAAACTTTGAAAAAAAGGCTCCCACGTTTTACCAATTCAATATATTTGGCACAGTATTGTCCACCTTTCCCAGGAACGATACCCTTGCTTAATTATTTGGAGCTGCAATATACCTACATGATTGAGAGAGTGTGAGCTTCATAAAACCACTAAATTAGATCAAAAATATTTCAATCCCACGCAGCGTTTGCTATAGCATAAGATTAAATTTTGGTATTTTATGTGGAATGCGTACCTCTGTGAGGCTTCTAGCTCACGGGTCATAACTTATCCCATGTCTTCTATATCCCAACAAAAGGGATATTCCCAACCTGGATTGAAGAGTCCTGAGGGATAATGAAAATTGAATGTAACCTACAGGCTTATAGAAACATAGTTAATATATATGAAAAAATTGATAGGTATGCTGGCAGTAGAATAACCTTAATCGTAGCTTCTCCCCGAGCTTCAAAACCAAGTGAAGGGTCAACTACCTTAAGATGTAATCAGCAAGGATACAATACGACCATCTCTAAATTGCTTGTCAGCAAAAGTAAAGCTTCGCTGATCAGGATGGACACCTTTCTTGCTCTTAAAAAAATGTAATTTTAGTCAAGGGTTTTTTAACATACAGAGAATCCCATTCCCATTAACCGAAAAGCATACACTGAAACAGTATGCATTCAAAGAGAGAGATATTATGGTGTAATATTGCTTCCAATTTGCTAACATTCTATACTTCTTTGTCTTCACCTGCATTAATAGAACCAAGGCCTCAAAATCAGTAGAACAAAAAGAGCTTGTTTCCTATCAAAATGAATGGCCTAATTTTTTATATAGCTCAAAGGATCGTTTAGTGTGCGGCAGAGTAATCGACAACAAAGATAATGCCTTTAGTTTTGTGATTAACTTAAGTCATATATAACATTCAAACCATTTCCTACACCCTATATTTTCCATTGTATCCATAAATCATCGGTTGAGATTAGTCTGCCAGGATACCGGTGCGCTGATTAGTTGCTCTATACCAAGTGTACAAAGGAAAAATAGGAACTACAGTTTCAATATCGTAGCATCTAAACTAAGAAACTTTAAGAAGAAAAATTAAATAATAAAGGAAAAAAAAAAGTAGTAAGAGTGTGAACCCAAAAAGTACCTTGAAGGATTGAGATTCTGAAACTACAAAAACCAAAGAACTTGAGTAACATTCTTCTTGAGGTACTGAAAATGTCACTTCTTCATTCCCACTGCTTCCGCTTGTATCTCCTGAGTCCTCGCCATTAAAGTGACATGCAAAATAAATTTAGGATCAAAAAAGCAAGGTTCACAATTTTGCTAACCGAACACAGTAGAATTACAATATGCAACATTATAGACTTAACTTCACAAAACTACCTAACTTCTGTTTTAACATACATCTCAACAAAACCATATAGCTAATGACCAAGACAACGAACTCTACATAATACTAAGTACTAAAGTGCAATATCAAAAGTAAACTTATTTCATTGTACGAAAACCCAGTGTATAGAACATACGAAAACTAATAGTGATAGATACAAACTTGAATCAAAAAGCAAGAACATACCCACTATTTGAAATTTTCATATTTACAAATGAATGTCCTGCACATAACAAAAAAAGAAAAAGAAGAAGAGAATTTTAGGGTTTTGGGAAAGTATCATTAGGGTTAGGGTTTACCAATACATAACCGACTTTGGTTATTTATCCCTTTCTGCAAAAATCATACCTGCGGCTGCGAAAACAAAACAAAACAAACAATAATTAGAAGAAAAAAAGAACGATGTTAGATGATGTACGATGATGATCCCCATTCAAGAATTGTGGTGAACAGAGAGATAAGGAGAGGAAAAATGATAGTTTGCGAGACCAATCTTTTGCAGTAAAAGATAAAGCCTTTGTCCCCTGGCTAGTTGTTTTTCCTTTCTCTGTATCATCATCTCCCGATGAACAAAGCAGTCCTTAGGGTTTGTTTTCTGTTTTTTTCTTCTTCTAATGTTTCGTGAGAGAGTTTGGTTTGTGTTTTGTTTGGTTTTATGTTTTGTGTATGAATTATGTTATGCGTGTGAAATTTGTGTGGGAAATTCCTTTTTTTTCTCCCTTTTTTTTCTCTTCTTTGAGGAAAAGTGAAATAGAGAAATTATGTGCGAGGTTGAGCGTCACCGTGCAACGTGGAGCCTAAGGACCTTAGGCTTTTAAAGGAGTTAGATGGTCCCAATAATATTCTGAAACAGAGGTTTTATTGTATCGGGCGGGCTAAATAAGGCCCAGTAGGGTAATAGTGGATGTTTACTTTACTTTTAGCACTCGCATTCAATTTTCTAGGGGCGCCGCTAAATAATTCACTTCACTCTATTTCTTCTAGGGTTTGGTTTTTGTGGCAGTCACTTGTTCTCTCCTTTTATTTCTCGGTTTCTTTCTTTGTTTTTAGGGTTTGTTTGTGAGATAAAAGGGTTTCTTCGATTCTAACTACACGATTTGTCATTTTTGGATTTGTAATCTGTATCATCATTGAAAGAGGGGTTTGTAGAGATCCTATGAAGAAGAAGAAGAAGAAAAAGAAAAAGAAAAAGAAATGGGTTTGAATAATTGAAATCAGTACGAGCAGATTCGGAAAATTGAAATTGAACAGATGGCTGCAGAGGTAAGGATGTGATAGATCATCAAAGGAATTATGTCATCAGCAGAGAGATGATCCTCTTTCTTGCTTCTAAGGAGCATCTGTGAAGGCAACCAACTTGGAATATCATTACTGGGTTGGATGGATGGTTTATGAATCTAATGTTTTCACATGTTAAAATTTCCTTTTCTTTCAACACTATTATTCTATTTGTGGCCTTCTGGGATGTGATACATTTTAACAACCGAGAATTGCCTTTTGAGAGGTAGATGGACAGCCAATTTCGTGGCCGAAAGGGAGCAGCCGGCATTATGATTTTTCCTCTCACTTCTCCACAATAGTGAAACTGTTGGATTTTGATTAGCTTTTGCAGGGTTGTAATTTTGTATACAACTTTTTTTTTCTTTCAAGAATTATGTAATGAATTCAATATTTGATTAATCTTTGTACTCCATTTTGAATTGCTCGTTACTGTCTTTCATTTATCATCTCTCAATATTAGAAAAAACTTGTGCTTAAATGGGTATTCAGTAAGCAATAGGAGGTCGGTGTTTTCCTGCTGAACAGGTTGCTTATAGCTCTCGGAACCTGCACCAACTTTGCCAGGAATCATGTGCAAGGGCCGGTTAGCTTAGTTGTGGTCTGAAGTAATGCAAGACTGCTTGGTGCTTGCTGTTGTGTTTTTATTTCGGTGCCAGATTTGGATTGTAAAACATCGCAGGTATACCTTTTCAGTTAATGTGAATAGCTTCAGCACTGTTTAATACATGTTTTATAGTTAAGTTACTAATGAAATTTTGCCCACTTCGACAATAACTAATAACTCTTTCTGTGTGGTTGGTAGGTATGCATCACTATAAATTCTGTGAGGTTGTATAGCAGCAAATTATAAGAAAAAAGCTACAACGACAAGTCCACAATTTTGAATAGCAGCAATGAGAAATGCAAGACAAAATTCCAACAAGGTAAACCTCGATTTTAATTGCGCTGCCAATGTTTCAAATTCGATTGATGAGTATATGTCTGTTTGTTGGATAGTATTGGTAAATGTCTTAAGTAGTTTACTTATTTGTTTGCTTAGTATATATAAAAGGGAAGGAAGTCATAAAAGTTATGGCAATCTCTCATTTTCAGTAGTGAAAGCGTAATAAGGAAAAGAAATATGTTTGATTCAAGTTAAATGAAGGAGTATCATTTAATTTAAATTTCTCGGTATAACTGTTTTGGTTCTTTGATTTGAGTTTTGGTTTCATTCTGTTTGTTTATTCATTGAACTTTTTGGTTAGTGTTGTTTGCACTTTTTTTGTGTAATTGCAGTGGATTCTCCACAGTTCTTTTATGGTTCGATTCTGCTTGCATTAGTACAACATTGGAATTCTAGAAATTGAAAGTTTTTGTGTCCTGAAGCAAGATAGTAAACTGTAAACTTGTTTTTAACCATCTCTTAGACCCATTACTATTATGCATTCTTCGGAGCTTATATAAATTCAATCTGTAGAATTCTGGGATTCTCATAGTTCTTATGATTTTTTACATGAGCAGGGATGGTGATTTTACTGATAATCGACTGCACTAGCATCAACCACTACTCTTTATATTGCTGTGTTTTCACATTTTTACTATACGATTTATTAGCTACTCTCCCGAAATTATGGAGGCAACTCTGTGATGGAGCCCTATGAGACATTTTTAGTCCCCGGTCTCTTACCCCTTATCTGACAAAAGTTCTTTTACATATAGGAAACTCGGCAATATGCTGAACCTGGTTCGATAGGAAGTATGAAGCTGAGAGCAAGAACAGATTTACGTGTACCCAATTGAAGCACCAGGTGTACAGAACTCGGTTGGTTTGAGATGTTGGCAGCGCTGTGAGACATTTTTCCGTTGTCTGTTTTTTGCCCCCTATCGGAACAAAGTTCTGTTACATATAGCATCATAGTCTGTAATACTTTCCATGAATGCTTAACTTTGGTTTGTGTCTACCCAATTGAAGAACCATGTCTACTGAGTTCCGTTGTTAAGCGATATTCCTAATCCTCATCCTGTAATTAACTCCACCTTTCTTGTCTACAGCAAAATCAGATTCTTAATATCTGGTTTCTTCTACTCTTTACTTTCTTTCATTTTGTATCGACGTTTGTTTCATGTTCTGTATTCGACAATGTCTTGCACAAAAAAGGAAACTTGTTCTTGAATGGGTTTTCGAGTTGTTAGTCTCAGCACCTGCATTTGTGGCAGAAGATTTTCCAAGAAGGCTATAGTTGAGTAAATTGCAACATTTCATGACCCTACACTAGAGATGGAAATATGTCCATTATCCAACTTGATCACACCACAATCACCAGTTAGTGTTCAAAGTTTCTTCCTTGTGTTGGCAGTGTTGCATTAAGTGAGAACCGTATTTTTTGGGACCATGAGATACTTGGGGGACCTTTGTTTTTTAAGGCACCCATCCTACAATGATAAGGGCTGTCCTAAAGTCATATGAGTTTACCAATTTGCCCCTTACCCTATTTAACATTAGCCCTAATTAATATTAGTCCACCACCACCACCTCCGATTATCACCACCATCAACCACCGATTACCACCACCACCTCCTCCCACCACCACCACCTCCTATGATTATAACCACCACCACCTCCGCTTATTGAGTGACTAAAGTGATAGAAGAAGAAGAAGATGGAGAATTATTTTTTTTGAGATGGGTGAATATAGAGAAAAAACATCCTCTGGGTACCGAAGTATGCTTGTAACTTAGTGAATGTTGCTATAAACGGCCTAAAATATCTTGAAAATCAAAATTGTAACAAAAAAATTTCAACCAAGTCAACAAAGTTCGGTTTTATTATATGAAGAACATGTAACCGAACTTTCTGCAAATGCAGTTCGGTTAATAAATCCAAAATCACAGGCAACCGAACCGGAGATTTAATGGAGTTTTTGTTTATTCGGCTAGCTGATGAAAAATCAAATGTAACCGAACTACTATGCTTGAGTTTACAGAGTTTTGTTCGGTTCAGTCGACTATACCACGTTGTAACCGAACTTTAAACAACAGAGTTCGGTAAGTTCGCAGAATTTTGTTTTTTGCGATTAAACCGAACTCAACATTTGGCTAAATAGATAAGAGTTCTGTTTTGAAATTATTTTTGCGAGTTAACCGAACTCATTTAAAGAGGTATGTTAGGTTGTTTCGCAAACTTCAACGCAACCAAGTTCCCAACCGAACTTTAGGTTAAAAGTAACCTAGTTTAATGAAGTTCGGTTAGTTCGCAAACTTCAACATATTTTGCGAATCAACCGAACTGAGCTTATATATGCATATATGCAATTAGGCAAACGTTCAGTTAAAGTAAAAACTTAACAATTTTTGCGATCCAACCGAACTGCACTTGCAAATGAATATATGGAATTATCCCATAGTTCGGTTAAAAGTATTTTTTGCGAATGAACCGAACTCTTAGTTCGGTTCAAAAAATATTAATTCGTGATAACCGAACTTATTGCGATGAAACCGAACATTTTGCGTTGTAACCGAACTAAAAGTTCGGCTGAGACTTTTTTTTTTGCGACGTAACCGAACCTGTCTCTGGAAAAAAAAAACCTCCATTAAACCTCTCTGCAATTTCCATTTTCAACTCATTTTGATGATTACTTAGCATTTTTTCAACCAAAAACGAATGACAAGCAATGAGTTTGTGATAATATCTTTGTTAATGATTTAAATTAAGCTAAATATATAGGTGGTGGTGGTAATCGGAGGTGGTGGTGGTAATTGGCGATTGGAGGTGGTGATAATCTGAGGTGGTGGTGGTGGTAAACGGCGACGGCGGTGGGCGACAGTGGTGGGAGGAGGTGGTGGTGGTAATCGGTGGTTGGTGGTGGTGATAATCGGAGGTGGTGGTGGTGGTAATCGGCGGTGGTGGATTAATATTAATTCATCCTACAGCCCATATCATTGTAGGATGGGTGCCTTAAAAAGCAAAGGTCCACAAATATCTCTTGATCCCAAAATACGATTTCTTAAGTTAGCTGTGAATTTGAATGTATCATCTTTTCTAGGTTTTGGGCTGAACAAGGCCCATTAGGGTTATATCTCACCTTTTCTTCTTATCAATCGCATAACAGTAACACTGCATAAATTGGGGCGCCGCCTCATCTTATTCACTCCACTCTTCTTCTGTTTCATCCTGGGTTTTGATTTTCAGAGAGAAGAAAACCCAAATTAGGGTTTCTTCGTTCGATTTACATTTGAGTGTTTTTCGATTTGATTGATTTTGAGTAGTGCATCATTTGAAAGAGGGGTTTTATTCATTTATAGAAATCATCTTGCTAGTCAGATTCAGCAGCGACCCCTTTACCATGAAGAAGAAGAAGAAGAAGAAGAAAAAGAAGAGATCCATGGGTTTTATAGTTGATGATACATCAATCAATCACTTGGTATGAGCCGAATCGGAAAGGAAGTCACTGAATCTGTCCGAGTTGTGGAAAGGTCAGAATTTTCTGGAAAATAACCCAAACGGGTTCTTGGATATTCGACTCCATCTGCACAACTCAACTGGAGAGACATCGAAAGTGAATAGCGAATAAGAATTTAGTGGCTCAAGGGCGGATTGTAGAGAAAAACCTTGGATGACATTTTTGATTTTCAGTCAAACTAACAGTAGGATTTCTTCTTATGGAGTGCATTTCATTCTTTGAGTTTTGGGTATTTATTTTTGTACATAAATCTACTTTTTTTTTTTTTTTTCTTTCAAAGAATTATGAAATGAATTGGATATTTGATTAGTCTACGGGTTCCACTTTAAATTTCTCTTTTACCATCTTTCATTTTTGCATCAATGTTTCTTCCTTGTGTTGCATCTCTCTGATTGATTGATATAATGTCTTGCACTTGAATGAATGGGTATTCCAGAGTGTTTAATTTTGTGTATAAAATTATTTTTTTCTTTCAAGAATTATGATATCAATTGAATATTTGATTAGTCTATGAATTCCAATTTGAATTTCTCTGTGTATAAATGACTATTCCGATAAGCATTTGGAAGTCAGTGTTTACCTTACTGAAGAATGGTCCATTGTAGCTTTTGTAACCTGCACTAGTCTTGCCAGGAATGTTGTGCAAGGGCGGTCCAAAGTGCTGCAAGGCTGCGTTAGGTTTCTGTTAGCTTTTTATACTCTTGGCAGATTTGGATTGGAAAAAAAAAATGAAAATGCAGGTCTGTTTGAAATTTTCTTGATGAATGTCTGTTTGTGGCAGATATTGGTAAATGTCTAGGGAGTCAGGTAGTTTACTTATTTGTTTGGTTAGTATAAAATGGAACAAAATCATAGAATTTGTGGCAGTCTCACATTTTTAGTAGTTAAAGTTTAATAAGGGAGGTAAATATGTTTTGGTGCTTGTTCTGTATCTCTAAATTGTTAACATCTTGCACAAACGGTGGTCAAGAAATCCTTTGTAGTATAGCTCTCAGAACCTGCATATGGCACTGAATTATCTAAAGGGATAGCCCTTTTTTAGTTGCAGTCTGCTGTGATGCAAAGCTACTTGCTGTTTCTTTGCTTGTCAGATTTGAACCTGAAAGAGTTACAGATATGCCACCATAGCTGCATTCTTCAGACCCATAAACTAAGATAGTAAACTTGTTTATAGATGTCTCCCAGACCCATTCTTCAGATCTTATATAAATTCAACTTGTAAAATTCTGTGATTGTCATAGTTTTTAAGAGCTGTTTGCATGATTATCCAAATAACAACAGGATGGTAATTTTACTGATAATCGACTGCAGTAGCATCAACCACTACTCTTTATATTGCTGTGCTTTCACATCCCTACTGGATTTATGATTATCAGCTTCTCTTCAGAAATCAAGGAGGCAACTCTGTGATGGAGCCCTTCGGGGCAATTTTTTTTCTTTGTTTGTCACTCCCTATTTGACAAAAGTTGTTTTACATATAGGCAACTCTGCAATATGCTGAACTTGGTTTGATAGGAAGTATGAAGCAGATAATAAAATCCTCACAGCAAAGCAGAATCAAGAAGCGATTTACGTCTACCCCAATTGGAGCACCATGTCTACAGAACTCCTTTGGTTTGGTGTGGAGGCAACTCCGCAAATGCAGCTCTATGGGACATTTTTTGTTCTCTTTTTCTTACTGCCTATCGGACCAAAGTTCTTTTTACATATATGGTTTTCTGCAATACTCTCCATGAATGCTGAACTTCGGTTTGGTAGGAAGTAAAACCCAAAGAACAAAATTTTCTCACAGCAGAGTCAAGAAGAGATTCAAGTCTACCCAATTGTAGCACCATGTCTACAGAACAGATTTAACTCCGTTACCAGCTTATATCTGGATTCCTCTTTCTTCTAATCTTTAATGTATGAATGTTTGTTTCTTCTTCTGTATCTCTAGTTTGATTACGTCTTGCCGCAAAAAGGAAAACTTGTCTGGAACGGCTTTTCCAGTAAACAGTTGTAGGTTAATTTACCTGGCGAGATTGGGGTATACCCAATAAAACAAAATAAGGTCGTTATGAAGTAAAACCAAGCTACCCCTTAACCTTGTATTTTCTAAATAGCTAAAATACCCTTGGTTAATTAACATTAAAATTGTGATTAGGTTAATTAATTGAGTTTAGATTAAAAATTTGAAATTATGAATTCACTAAATTAAACCTTTCATCCCACTTATGATTTTGATTTCAATCAAAAAATTAGATTTTGAAAATACACAAGGCCGGCAAGGTTATAGTTTGAACAAAATGCCGGCTAAGATTTACCGGCGGAGTCCACTTTGAATAAGTCACCGACTTTGGTCCGCCAGATCAAAGTGGCCGGCATGATCTTCATCGTCGACCTTGCCGACTTTTGTTTTTTGACATACGGGAGATGACATAAAAAAATTGGCCGGCAAGGTATTCAAAAATACCCTTCCGATACCTTTCAAAAATACCCTTCAAAGTTGTATTTCGGCTAAGCAAGGTATTCCAAAAATACCCTTCCGACTGGGATCATTGGAACAAGCCGGCAAGGTAGTTAGTTGAATATCATGCCGACCTTATAAATGTCGCATCCAGGTATGAAAGGTCGGCATGATATTTAACCTGGAACCGTGCTGGCCCAAAACCCGTATGATTCAAAAAAAAATTCTGTTTTTTTTTTATCTCTTCATGTATGATTAGAGTGAATAAAGTTTTTGGGAAAATAATTTGAATTTTTTTTAGGAAGGATTCAGCCGGCAAGGTTTGGGAGGGGGGCAATTTGGTCTTTCAATATCATTTAGACACCCCTTAGCACATTAGGTTGGATGACTTTAAATTTGGTATACCCCAATCAAGTCTGGTTAATTTAGGTGCAGAAGAAATCCCTTTAGATGCAGTCCAGTTGCCGCATTTCATGACCCTAAACAAGAGGCGGAAATAGAACTTGATCACACCACAATCACCTGCCTGCTTTCAGAAGAACTTTGTTGCATTTTGTGTGATTGTTTCTTCCTTGTGTTGCATTAAGTCAGCTGTGAAATGAAATATTACTCGTGTAACTCGTCTTATAAGGTTTTGGGCTGAACAAGGCCCATTTGGGTTATATAGCATCTTTTCTCTTTTTACTAGCACTACTCAGCACCACACACTAGACACTACATATATTGGGGCGGCGGCGGCAAATGATCTCACTCTTCTTCTGTTTGTTTGATTTTGAGAGAGAGAACCCTGAACTTAGGGTTTCTTCCTTGGATTTACATTTGAGAGTTTTTCGATTTGAGCTTTGATTGATTGATTTTGAGTACTGCATCATCCATTTAAGGGGGGGTTTGATCATCTTGCTAGCTAGATTCAGAAGCGACTCCTTGCCATGAAGAAGAAGAAGAAGAAGAAAAAGAAGAAGAAGAGATCGACGAGTTTTATAGCTGACGATACTATAATTAATCAATCGGTACGAGCAGAGTCGGAAAGAAAGTTACTGTATCTGTCCAAGCTGGGGAAACACTGAGTGTTCAAGAGAATAACCCAAAGGGGATCTTGGATATTCAACTCCATCTTCACAACTCAGTTACAGAGGCGTTCTATGAGAATAAAAAATTATAATTTAGTGACTCCAGGGCAGATTGTACATACAAACCTTGGATGACATTTTTATTTTTAGCAGGACTGTACTTTTGGGTATTCAATCTTGTGGAGTAGTCTACTTATTTGATCCTTCAGTTTTTGCAGAGTTTTGGGTATTCAATTTTGTGTATAAAACTTTTTTTTTTTCATTCTTTCAAAGAATTATGAAATGAATTGAATAATTGATCATTCTATGAATTCCACTTTTTTCTGGTCTTTACTTTCTTTCATTTTTTTCTCAATTGTTTCTTGTTTGTTCTGCATCTCTCAATTTATAAAACCTGTACCTGAATGGTATTCCAGTAAGCACTGGGATGTCAGTTTTGACCTTCTGAACAAGTCCCTTGTAGTTCCCAGAACATGCAATAACTTCCTTTGTACAGGAATGATGTGCAAGGGGTTATCTTTAGCTGCAGTAGCTTTGCACAGGAGTGCTATGCAAGGCTGGTTGTCGTTTGCTTTTGCTTTTTATTTTGGTGCCAGATTTGGATTGGAAAAAGTTTATTCATCCGGTCACTAAATCCTTCGAGGTTTGCTTGCTATAGGAGAAGCAGAGAAGGAAGCATATGATACGTCCTCAATTTTGAATCACAGCAATGACAAATCCAAGACAAAATCCAACAAGGTAAGCTTGATTTCAGTTGCGTTGACATTGTTTCAAATTCGACTGATGAATATCTGTTTATTGCAATCTCTCGTTCTTAGTAGTTGAAGTTTAACTAGGGAAGGAAATGCGTTTAGGTGCATGATTTAAGTTCCGCAAGTGTTTGATCTGTTTCAATTAGCTAGGGTATGAGTCGAGAATATAAATCCCAATGTTTTAAAGTAGTTATATTTTTCATACAGTTATTAATTTGTTAATGTGATTAAAATAATTTTTGTAAATAGAATCATAAATAGATGATTGTTGCAATACTGGATGAGGCAGCTGCAGCTATTCAATGAATGCTTATGGTTCCTGTCAAGCTACACAGTAAAGGCATACACCAATTGCTAATTGGCATGACCAGGAGAAGAAGCTAATCGCAAGTTAGGGGAGTTTGGATAAGTTACTTGCATTATTATGAGACTGATGCAAGGAAAGAATGACATGAGCCTAACAGTTGTACCTTTGACAAAAGAAAGATTAGTGCATGCATTCAACTTCTTGCCAAGGCAGTAAGAATGCGGAAATATGATTGCGATGGCATATGTGCAAGTCCAAGACATGTCCCAGTGCCTGGACAGGACTTGGCTGCCAGTGATGCATGCAAAAGCATGAGTATTAGTCTATATGGTCTTGCTCCTTTCGAAGAACAAGGGTAAATTTGAACGCAGTGAATCCACATATAAAACTGCATTTCAAGTATCTTGCATGAAAAAAAATGCTTGGTAAGAAAAATTGACAAGCATTTTGATGGTGACAAGTGAAGCTTTACGGTCCGTTCTATACGTTACGAGTAATGCATCAGTGAGTTTCGTCCTTCCGAGCATGACGCTAGAGAGGGATTTTTCCGTTCCATCACACACTACAGCTGATGCAATGGATGGATGAGAGGCTTACAAAGTCATCTAAGAAAAATCCTTTGTTCGGTACCTGCTGTATTGAAGGTCAGATAAAACTACCTAAATTGAGGGTACCCCCAAGGAGATGTTGGAACTGTGGGATGGAAATCATGCCGTTGCAAAGCATTTTCGTAATAAAATTCGCAGGTAACTCATTACTTGGAGAAACTTTTACGATCATCCAGTAGAGCATCAAAAATCTCATTAGAAGAGCATATAGGTCAACTGATACGAAATCGTATTCTTAATGCGGATATAGGAACCTAGAATTATTTAAACAGTATTAAATAATGTGGGGATGCAACGTATTTAGAGTTTCGTGCATGTTTATTTAGAGTTTCGTCCCCCCCAAGCATGCAGTATTAAGGAGGCATGCACGAAATCAACTGATACGATCATCCTTGAATACCCGAAATTGGTAACTAAACACTTCATTTTAACCCTGATGAACTATCAACCAGACCATAGCTTATAGGAGTGCAATGGATGATTAGGTATTTGAGATCAAACTTTGAGAATTTAGAGTTCATAGATGATACTATCAACCAGACCATAGCTTATAGGAGTGCAATGGATGATTAGGGTATTTGAGATCAAATTGGAGTTTTAGTATATTCGAGCATGTGTTACTAAAGTTTATCAAAAAATAGTGAATTTTTTTTTCTTCCTATGACAGTGCTACGTTTTACAAATTAAATGCTTATATTATTTTAAATTTAAATCATGTTATTGGAAAACAACACCTGTGAGAACTTCTGCTTAAATCCAGAATTTAGTCATCAAATCATAAAATACCTGGATGGTATAAGAGTTTCCCGCGAATTCGACAATGCAATAGCCACATGGCGAGTCACCGCCGTACCCACCGAGTTAGTTGTCCCATCAGATATGCCTATATTAAAAAAAAAAATTATTGAATTCTCGATTTTTCACCCTACACGAATAAAGTTTTTTTTTTTAAACTGGCAAGGTAAGGTATTACGGTGTGGTGTATTTAAATAAGACAAGATTATAAAGTAAATGGGTAAAATTGGTTAAGAATGAAAGGAATGTACGGATAAAATTATGTAGATAGTAAAAAGAATCTACATGTACGCTATCACTACTCGATTCTTATTCCATATATTGTAGACACGATTTTATTTGTTAAAAATAATCGCTTGCTTTAATATATATCTAGCACACGTTTGAATATATATATGTAGAGATCGAAGAATATATATCCAGAGAACGAACAAATGTAGAACACGTAACATTGGAGGGATGGGTTTTTTTGGTTATGCTTAATCACTGTTTGATTTTAAATTCTTAGGGCAAACATTAGACAAATTTTCCCATGCTATAGGGCATCAATAACTGTGGCTACATTCTAAACCCACGCTAATCTAGGGTTTCTATGCTAACTAACTTTTTTTACTATTCTTATTGATATTAAGATCTTTTGATGTCTTAGTATACCAAATTTATGAATAGGGCTATAATTAAACATTCTATGTAGGGCTGTCAATGGGTACCCGCTACCCGGAACCGGACCCGCCTAATTGGGTCCGAATCTGGGTCCTAAAGTTGGATCCATTAGCAACTTAGGACCCGACGGGTAATTACCCGATTGGACCCGAATGTTAACGGGTCCAAACGGGTAATACCCGTCGGGTACCCGCGGGTAATGGGTACCTGTTTATTTAACCTTTTAATCATCTTTTTAGCAAAATTATAGGTATTTTGCAAGTTTCGGCTTTGAATTTTTTTGATTTTTGATTTTTTCTTACATTTAATCTTTATTTAGTACATTAATAAAGAAATAATAATAAATTTTTATAAAAATAATTTATATTCAAGTTAAAAAGAGAAAGAAATTAAGATTTTAAGATTTTTTAATAGTTTTTTTAATACCCAACGGGTACCCGGGACTTTAAACGGGTCCGGTTCTGGGACAACACATTATGGAACCGGCCCCGGAACCGTTAGGACCCGAAACCGATGCTGATATGCCGGGTCCGGTTCTGGGCCATGTACTACCCGGGAGGACCCGGACCCGTTGACAGCCCTAATTATATGTATATAAATATCCACGTATATTCGGTGCTGGAAAATTATATATATAGTTAAGAGATAACCGTGCATTGCACGTATAGGAGATCCTTGCAGAGTATGTACAATTGTTTTCTTGCTTCTAGTTTAGCACAAGGTTAGTTGTCTTACAAGATCTATATTTCTTAAGTTTGATTTAATCATATCAATGGTATGGATATATAGTGACTATGTTGTGTTTTTTGATTTTGTGTTTCTATGCGTACTAATTTCACTAATGGCCATTTTATGGAAGTGACCGAGTTTGTTGAAAGCGAGTTGAAAAGCATCGCCACCCAATTTGAAGAAATTTAACCCTGAAGAAGTTTAACCAAATGTTCAGATGGTGTCTTCATAAATAGAACCCTTTTAAGCCGGGTGAGAGGCAACCCACCCCCACCTCCCCCTCCTAATCAAATAGGGGTAATACCCATCGCACCTGGTGCGTAGCGCAGGTTATATATCAGAAAAAAGTAGTACATGGTTACATGCAAAAGTACAATTATCTTTTTGATTTTTTTAGGTATTTCTAATAAAAAATGCACTTTCTACTTAAAGATGTCCCCATGTGTATGGCCCACGGGTGAGGGGCGAAGCCCCGCCACACCAAATCATTAGTCTCCACCGGGCCTGGTGCGTAGCATGGGTTAAAAGTACAGTTACTCTTTTGAATAAAATAATGCACTTTCTATTTAAAGATGTTCCCATGCATATGGCTCATTGGTGCGGGGCGAAGCCCCGTCACATCAAATCAGCAGTCTCCCCCGGGTTTGGTGTATAGCATGGGTTACATACTAGATGAATCATTAAAAAAAAAATGATCGGTAAATAATTTGGTGCTGGCGAGTTTCGAATTCAGGTCATTTATGTCATCACCCAGTGACTTTATCACTGTACTACAATGACACCGGCAGGTGAATCATTAATTGGTGTGGCATTAAGATTTTATATATGCCAAATATAGGAAATAAAAATAACTTTGCAAACATTCATATACGATTATCCAACGGTATCAAATTTTTTTTATCCATTAAAAACAATATTACTAATCAAGATTTTTGGAAATTTATGATGTTATTGTGCAAGGGGGCGGGGCCGCCACACCCTAAAATACAATCTCCATCGTATCCGATGCGTTGCACGGGTTACATAAATAAATAAGTGTATAGTTTTGTTCAATTGTAAATAAAATTTAATTTAATTATGTGGTCAATTTCTATTTATTTTTTTTAAATATTTTTTTTATAATTATTATATTATTACATGAAACTAGTTGGAAGCCTAACAAGCTAGGCTCCAACGACATACTACTACATTAATTGAACAGGTTGTTGTGCTAGCCTACCAGCGAGCCTCATGGGTAACCTTGCCAAGGGGAGCCGAAGCGGGAGGGGGGGCGAGATTGTGTCATAAGGGGGCCAAACTAACACTACCTTCCATGTTAATTCCTGCAATATTACGCCATTGGGGACTTGAACCTGGGACCTCTTGGAACGCATGAAACTTCGGGGAACGGGGATGACCATCTGAGCTAGGGCCCGTTCTTTAATTATTTTAATTATTTCTATTCAATTATTTTAATATCTAGCCATAAAACCAGTATATTAACATAAATTTCTGATACTAAATTTAAACCATCGAATAATAAGACGCCCGATGGGTATCAACGTTTCCTATCTCTTTAAAAATAAAACTAATCACAATTTTTTCAAAAAAAATATTAATGCATTTGTATATGGGTGCGGGGCGAAGCCCCGCCATGCTATATTAGCCGATCCCACCGGCCCCGGTGTGTAGCACGGGTTAGACACTAGTTATAATAATGGTGATTGACCCTTGATTGTCTCGGACCTATGTCAATGCTAACTAATTTAGGAAACAATATATGATATCAATTGCACAACTGAAATCACTCTTGACAGAAGATATGCATTAGCTGGATATGACCTGTCATTTTGTACATGTCAATAAAATTCAACAAATTATGTTGTGTCTTAACTCTAAAGCTAATGATCGTAAGGTGTCTTTCATTTGTACTTGAGTCTCTCGGTGCTGATTTACGAGAAGAATTGGAATTCATTGAGCTTATTGCCAAGAGGCAACTCAAAAAACTACCAAATATGGTGATGAACAAAATTCAAGGAGTTGATGCCCTTGTGATTTCTCACTAGTGCTGTGCCAAAATGAAACCGGGGTTTCATCCTGCTAAAGGTGGAGGACCCGAGTTCTTTTTCGTAGATGGAGATAATCCTGAACAGGTGATTGCAACTTGTTCTCGAAACTGTGTTTTTTATTGTAGATTTTTGTTAGTATTCGTTACCGAATGTTGACCTAAGGCGCTGATTGGATCGGACAGCAAAATCAAATAGATGCTGGGTAAGACTCATTGCTTGTTATCTCTTTTTTCTGTTTTCCAACTTAAAAAATGTAGTGATCTTTGTGTGATCAATATAATCCCTTGTTCCTCCAATTCAGCCTTGAACAACATTGGAAACGGAAACATAACTGAGAGAGCTTGTTGTTGGCGAAGATAATGAACTTCTCGAGACTGACATAAGGACCATTGCTAGAGTCGATCGATGGTGTAGAATTCTGGATTCAGGTATGTTTATCACATTGTGACGATACAAATGAACTCTCACACATGGCAAATGTTTTTTTTTCTAAACAGGCTTTGCTGTTGGAAGCGGCTAAGTTTAAAGCGTTGGATCTTGCATCTAAATCTGATTTGGAACTGGCGAGCCAACAAAACATTTCAAGACATTATATATTCTCCCAAATCTCTGCCTGGTTCTAAGCATTCAATTGTGATTCTGATTTGAATATTTGTTGAGACATGGCGAATTTAGTAAAAGAGAAACTAGTCTTATTTAGTGAAATCAACATCCGGGGTTTGTTTCCGTCAGAGTATTACACATTAAATGGAACATGAAAGAGTCTTTAACCTACTTGATTCAATTATGTTTCTGAATGGCAATAAACACGACGATAATGCATGATTCATTGCAGCATCGCAACTACAAGCTAGCTAGCAGATGCCCATTGTCCAATTAATTCCCCATGCATTCGAAAACATTGTCAGCATGTCCAATATCTGCAACAAAAACATTGTCATCTCCTCCGATTTTCTCTTTGAATTCCTCTGTTCTTACTAAATGTGACCCTTTCTTTTTCTTCTGCCATGATAAATTCCCCATGTATTCGAAATGTCAATGTGAAACACAAATGTGAAAGTACACTTAAGAAAGGTAAAAAGTGTTAGAAATAATATCTCCAAGATATTATCTCATTGAGATATTATTCGATAGTATATTTTGTATTCATTAGGCATGTATATTCTCTTTATGTTGTAATATTTCGTTTCCATGTTTACATATGTTCGTGCTTATAAGAACAGGTTGTATTGTAACCTTATACTCACTGAATAAGAATATACACAATATTCTCCAGAATATACATGCCATGACTACTTTTGTCATGGCATCAGAGCCAGAAAAGATCTAAAGAAATCATCTTCCGCTGCAACACAAACATTGAGATATCAAACACCATTAGCCTCGCACTGTGATCTATCTACTTGCTTCTCATCTTTAATCTTATCGACAACAAAAATAACCCTAGATGCAAATATTTATCTGTGCCTTCTCCTTCTCATTCAAAATGTCACGAGAAGACTATCAACCCATTACTGCAAAATTTGATGGCACCAATTATAATCATTGGTCCTTTCTTATGAGAAGTTTCCTCAAAGGAAAAGGAATGTGGAAATATATTGATGGTAAAGCCAAACGTCCTAACACTGCTGAATCGAGTACACAAACAAAATAAAAGGAGACAGCACCTGTAGAAAGTCTGGAGGACTGGGAAATCAATAACCACAAGATACTCACATGGATTAGCAATACCGTGATAACATCCATAAGCATGCAACTCACCAGGTTTGAGACGGACAAAGATGCGTGGGATTTTCTCTCAAAAAGGTATACTCAAATTAACTTTGCTCAACGCTATAAGCTAGAACAAGATATTAGATCCATGAAACAACAACATGATCAGTTCATTTCTGATTTTCACTCTGAGATGTCAGTTATATGGAATCAGTTGGCCCTTATGGAACCTAGCTAGACAGTAGATATTGAGTTATAGGAAAAATATAGGGAAGAGTCACGTCTAGTTCAACTCTTAGTGGAATTGAGAGATGAATTTGAGACTGTTAGAGCATCCATTCTTCATAGATCACCCCTACCAACTGTCGAAACTGCACTTTCTGAACTCATTACTGAAGAGACTAGAAAAAAATCAAACCGGATATTCCTACAGTCCTAGAAGTTCCTTCACGAACAAACTTTAGCAACTCATTTAGCTATCAAAAGAGTCATCGTGATACAACCCAGGGTCTGTGTCATAACTGCAAGAAACCAGGACATATGGCCAAAAACTGCAATTTACCACTTAACACAGCAACAGCAGATTCATCACAAGGTTCAACCTCACAACTTCATTGCAATTACTGCAAAGAACCTGGACATACTGTGAGTAACTGCACATCTCCATCATCTAGGAATATGAGAGAGAAGAGAAGATTAAATGCAGCTGCATATACTCATGCTCCATCCATATTTGCAACACCAGCTGTTGGGAAGAATTATGAATCATCAACACCCACTCCAACCAATCTGGGTGATATTCAAGAGATGCTCAAACAAGCACTTTCAATAGGTAATAATCCTTCAGAAGCTACTGCTCTCTCAACTCCAACAGGTATACTTTCAACTGGCTGGTTTCTTGACTCAGGTGCTTAAAATCATATGACCTTTGATTCAACATTGTTTGAGAATAAACATCCCATTGTTACACCTAATATTCACACAGCAGATGGATCAGAAATAACCGCTAGTCATATTGGTAAAATTAAAGTTTCAGACAAGATATGCGTAACTGATGTGCTTCTTGTACCAAAGATTAGAATGAATCTTATATCAATTGGACAACTGTGTAACCAAGGATTTAATATTTTCTTCTTTCCTTATGGTTATGTGATACAGGATTCCATAACGGAGAAGCTAGCTGGGATAGGCCGTAGAGTTGGTCGCCTTTATCTCCTTGAAACTCTCATAATTCCCCAGCAAGTCAAGAATAAAACTGTTGCCGCATCCGCATCTGCATCTATTTTTCCTTCAACTGTCTCTCCATTTATGTCTTGGAATTCCAAGTTAGGGCATGTCTCCTTTTCTCGTCTCACATATATGATTAATAAAGAATTATTAGGAGCTATTCAAGTAGAAAAAGAACCCTATTGTGTTGCATGTAAGTTGGGAAAACAACCAGCTCTTCCTTTTAAAAATAGCACTACTTTATCTACTTCACCTTTTGATCTCATTCATTCAGATGTTTGGGGAAAATCTCCCATTGCAACTAAGGGAGGAGCTTTATATTATGTGATTTTCATTGATGATTATACTCGTTTCACATGGATATATCTGTTTAGCTCTAGATCAGACTTCCTAAAACTTTATACTGATTATTCAAGGATGATTAAAACTCAGTTTGGAAAATCTATCAAAACTTTTCGCGCTGACCAGGGAGGAGAGTACATATCAAACCCTTTTAAAGAGTTTCTCAAAACCGAAGGTACGCAACTTCAGCTATCATGCACAGAAACCCCAGAACAAAACGGAGTTGCAGAGAGAAAACATCGTCACATCATTGAAACATCAAGAACACAACTTCTCTCTGCATCTGTTCCCTCAAATTTTTGGGGAGAATCAGTTCTTACTGCAGTTTATACCATCAATCGTATTCCAACTGCCATCATAGGAGGAATATCACCATATGAAAGCCTTTATGGTAAGCCACCAAATTACTCTGAACTTCGAGTCTTTGGTTCTACGTGCTTTGTTCTCCTTACAGAGCGAGAGCGTAAAAAGCAAGGTAAAAGAATACCATATGTGTTTTTCTAGGATATGGAATAGAACAAAAGGGATATCGCTGTTATGATCCCGAAAGTAGAAGATTACGCATAGCTAGACATGTCACTTTCTGGGATAAAATACCATTCTGGTCTCTTCCTAGCAGTAAGTCTTCCATCTTAGAAACTTTCTCATATGTAGATCCCTTTCAAGATATATCTTCATCAAGTTCACAATCTTCAAATATTCCTATCATCACTACAACCAATCCTGCAGTTATCTCCCCTCCAGAAATCTCAGAAATCACCACCAACAACTCTACGGATGATCACGGCGTTGCTTCTCCAGAAAGGAATCATGCAGCTGAAGAAGAAACACTACCACCTCGTACTCGTTGGCCACCAGCTAAGTACTCTGACTATCACTGCTCTTTATCCTCTATCTTGCCCCTGCATGAACCTAAATCTTACAGGGAAGCAGCTGCAATTCCTGACTGGCAAAACTCTATGGGAGAAGAGTTAACAGCACACAAGAATGCAAATACATGGGATATGGTAGATCTTCCTCCTGGAAAATCTGTTGTTGGTAGCAAGTGGGTTTAAAAGATAAAGACAAACTCAGAAGGAAAAATATAACGATATAAATCTCGCTTAGTGGCGCAAGGGTACACACAAGAATACGGAATTGACTATGAAGAGACATTTGCACCGGTTGCTCGGATGACTACAGTGCGCACTCTTATTGATGTTGCTTCTGCTCAGAATTGGGATCTTCACCAAATGGACGTCAAGAATGCCTTCCTCCATGGAGAACTTCAAGAAGAAGTTTATATGAAACCACCACCCGGATTACATCATGCTCCAAATCAAGTGTGCAAACTTAACAAAGCATTATATGGTCTCAAACAAGCACCTCGTGCTTGGTTTGAAAAATTCTCCAATGCTATTATTCAGTACGGATATAGTCAGAGTGCATATGACTCAGCCATGTTTACTCGAAAAACAGGGAGAGGAATGGTTATTCTTCTCCTGTATGTCGATGACATGATCATTACTGGCAGTGACTTGAATGAAATTCATGCTTTGAAGCGTCACCTATGCTCTTGTTTTGAGGTGAAGGATCTTGGTCTCTTGAGATTATTTATTGGGATAGAAGTCGATAAATCCTCAAGTGGTTATTTTATTTCTCAAGTTAAGTATGCAACTGACATTCTTCAACGTGCAGGGTTAACTGATAGAAAGACTGTTGATGCACCTTTGGAACTGAATGTTAAGCTCAATAGTTATGAAGGAAAAGCACTATCTAATCCTACATTGTATCGTCAACTTGTGGGGAGTCTTAATTATCTTACTATTACACGACCAGATATCAGCCATGCAGTCCATATTGTAAGCCAATTTATGTCATTTCCAAGATCAACACACTATGCTGCTGTTCTCCGAATTTTGCGATATATCAAAGGTACTTTGTATCAAGGTTTAAACTTCTCAAGCAATTCAGATCTTCGTCTTCGTTCATACTCCGATTCTGATTGGGTAGGTGACGTTACTGATCGTCGATCAACCACTGGGTATTGCCTATTTTTGGGTAACTCCTTAATCTCTTGGCGTAGTAAGAAACAATATGTAGTATCTCGCTCTAGTTCCGAAGATGAGTATCGAGCTCTCGCTCACACTACTTCAGAAATTGTTTGGTTACGGTGGCTTCTTCAAGATATGGGAGTTACATTATCTGAACCAACTCCACTCTCCTGTGATAACAAGTCTGCTATTCATATTGCTCACAATGATGTATTTCATGAGCGTACAAAGCACATTGAGATTGACTGCCACTTTGTACGTCATCATTTCAAACACTCGACAATCTCTTTGCCCTATATCTCTTCTGAACTGCAGCTAGCAGACATGTTTACCAAGACCTTACCTTCTGTTCGTCTCAAGTTCTTGGTTTCCAAATTCAACATGGGCTCTGCCCCATCATGAGTTTGAGGGGGGGTGTTAGAAATAATATCTCCAAGATATTATCTCATTGAGATATTATTCGATAGTATATTTTGTATTCATTAGGCATGTATATTCTCTTTATGTTGTAATATTTCGTTTCCATGTTTACATCTGTTCTTGCTTATAAGAACAGGTTGTATTATAACCTTATACTCACTGAATAAGAATATACACAATATTCTCCAGAATATACATGCCATGACTAATTTTGTCAAAAAGCACCGTGACAAGATAAGTAGTGTTTTTGTCAAGAAACCGAAATCACTTGCATGTCTGCCCTCTTTGCCCTAAGTTCTTCTCCAATTAAAATTTGAGTAGACTACATTGCATTGAATAGAGCAATTAGGAAGCATATAAAGTTTCCATTGAAAGAAACATTTCAACTTATATTAACTTGATTCTGTTGGAACATAATTTGTAATCTAGACTAGTTGTGAATGGAGTTTGGTCTTGAGGTAAGAATAGTCTAGATTGGAGTGAGATAATCCAGAGAGTTCTGTAAACAACGAAGAAATGGATGTGTTAGTCGAATTCGGTTACTGTGAAAAGAGAATTCTAGACAAAACTAGAGTGGGCTAAAGTTGGTCAAAAAAGTTGAGATAAATGTGAACAAGAGAAGGTCCGGTCAAAAAGATAAGCTTGAATGTTTATCACTTGGGTTTATCCTAGAGAAATATAGAAGTGTTAGTGTCGGTATGTTTGGCCTATAAATAGGCATGTCTATCATCCATGTAAATGTGAGCAAAAACAATAATAAAAAAGAGTGTGTTTACAAAGCATAGTCTTGTTCCATACTAGGAGCTCTATATGAGCAATTCTAATCCTATGCTCATATATCTCCATGATCATCAAAACATCATAAATTCCAACAGATTCTCCGCAGCAATCACCACATGTGACTGTATTTAGAAACTACATCAGAAACTTAGTAAAAACAAAGAGAGGATGGATGTGTGTATAAGGCATAGACAGTAAGCACTTGGTCAAATATCGGTTCATCAATTCAAATGAAAATCCTAACCAACAAATCGAGTTTTCATTTAGACATTTCTTTGAACAAGAAACGAGCGCAACCCCAAAATGATGAAACAAAATCAAAACCCAGATTTTAGTTGGGACCAAAATTAATCAAAACCCACATTTTTGATGATCGCATCGATCAACCCCAACAAAAAATGAACCCAAAATTTACAGGAAATGGATCATCCAAATTCATTAAAACTCATTGAGTACAAGATAAAAGAAAAGGGTATATTAATTATATATCCCTACTTTTAACTTCCTACAAATATATCCTTATGCAATAATAATTATGTCCCTCCTTTTTTTAACAACCTTATCCATTTAATATTAGATTACCTTAATACCCTCACCCATATAATATTTTTTCTTTATTTTAAAATGGAACAAATTTCTTCCACTACCACTTCACCACCACCATTAGCACCACCGCCACCAGCATTAAACTATCATTCCACCACCACCGTTCAACAACCACCACCTACCAATCAACACCACCACTAATATTCCACCACCACTCTCCACCGCCACCATTACACCACCACTAGTCCTCCACCACTACTAGTCTGTTTCCACCACCACCACAAGTTCGTCGCCGCCGCCACCACCTCCACCGCCGCCGCCGTCGCGACCGCCGCCGCCGCTTGTTCAGACTGGGGGAAATTATTTTCATAGTACCCAGAAAAAAGTAGTTGATCCATTTCAGTTGGATCAACAGTGGATGTTTATCCATTGCAGTTGGATCAACAGTAAAAGGTTATCCATTGCAGTTGGATCAACAATGGATGTTTATCCATTCTGATGGAAAAATTCTACCATTTCATCAGCTGCAGTTTCAGATCCACCAAAAAAACCATCAAACCACCATTAATAATCCATAGCAGAAACCACCGCCACTGTTGCCGCCGCCACCATCGATTCAAATAATTTTGTATCAACAACAGTAGTTAATCCATTTCAGTTGGATCAACAATGGATGTTTATCCATTGCAATTGGATCAACAATAGAAGTTTATCCATTGCAGTTGGATCAACAGTAGAAGTTGATCCCATAAAAACATATAATGCACACTATTTAATCAACAACAATTCCAGATTCAAGGAAATCAACACCAACAACTCCATTTCTACTTCTATAATGCACACTATCTAATCAATCATCCTTATAGTACCATTCACCACAAAATTCAGAGAAGATAAATAATTGAGCATACTAGATTCACAAAACATAAATTCAAATGTCGAGAATAACAAAAAACAGGCTTGTGAAAATATTAAAAATCCAAATATATTGGGATGAATCAAAAATGTACTCCAAAATCAAATTCAAAAGTCAAAAACAAAGAAGAATCATGCTAGCTACTTCAAAAGATGAATCAATAAATTCAAGAGAATTCAATTCCACCTATTTCATCACCAATTAAAATGGATGTTTTAAAATGAATTCAATTTCGCCTCTTTCATCACCAATTTCAGTTGGATCAACAATGGATGTTTATCCATTTCAGTTGGATCAACAGTGGATGTTTATCCATTGCAGTTGGATCAACAACCATAGTTGATCCAAAATATATGGATTAACAACCATAGTTGATCCAATATCACTGCTTGCTTCAACCCAGATAATCACCATGTTTCATTCAGCAAGAGGGTTCAATATCTGTAACAACAACTCATACCAACCCTTCCACCAACAAAATCACACATCCCAGCACCACCACCACCACCACCACCACCATCTGGTGTAGCATGGGTTATGAAATCTTCACAAAATTCAAGCATATCCATCCCGTAGATCTGAATGCTCTTCCTGACTGTGAGATTGGTCCACCCCAAAACCAAACAATTCCATAAACTTAATAAATTTATAAGGAGATTGATTTCTCAAAGACACAGTAGTTGATTCTTTTTAATCTTAACTCCCAATAAACCCTCCAAAATTCCAAAACAGCGCCCAGTGATTGTTTCATGAATTAACTTAAATCCATGATTCTGATTAAGCACTACCTCCATGGTGACTTAATTATTTTTTTAGTCTCTGAATCCAATCAAATACATGGTATACCATCAGCATCAGAGCTAGAATCCATGTCTTGATTTCCACCGTCGTCTTCCTCCTCCTCTTGGTTGAGATTATTAATGAGATCTATATCCCCATCCCCAAAATTGGTAGGAGCAATTGAAGACTTCGCCATGTCTAAAAAAATAGGAGATCTATATCCTCCTCTTCGTAGAATTTTGTAATTCATCAAGCCAAGCAGATGTAATCTTAGGCAGAGATTCCAATAGCTTCTCCATAAGCTTGCAACTATCAGGTTATGAATGTATCTTAGAATTTGTGCACTGTATAGTTTAACCTGATCTGTAGAGGTGAAGTAATAGCTTCTCCATAAGCTTCGACTGTTGATTTGGAAAAAAAAAATAAGTGATATTTTTTTTGATAAGGAAATTGATCCATTAAAACTCTCCCGAGTCATGTGGCCAAAGAGATAGTTACAACGCTATAAAGACATGAATCAACCGTATTCATGTGTTTTATTCCCGGATCTGGAGGTCTTACTTTGATTTCCAAATTGACAGTCGCCGGAAAACTTACAGGTTCTGTATGAAGAGAATAAGATGGAGATGTTGATCGTGATTAAGGAGATGGTGGTGGTAGTTATGCTGATGGTACTGGTGGTGTTGGTTGTGGTGGCGTCGGAGATGGTAGTGGTGGCGGCAACCAAGATATGTCCGAAGTGAAGAAGAAGAAGACGGTGGTGCTCGTTTTTTCATCTGAAGTGAAGAAGAAGAAGAAGAGTATGTAATACTTAAAAGGTTAAAAATGGAAACACATGAAAATAAATCTTTTAGATAAAATTTCAATTTTGCCATCAGGGATATATTTATTATGTGATAAGGATAATTTTATAGACCATTAAAAGTAGGGACAAAAATTCAATTACCACAAAAGAGAAAACAGCATCCTTGGAATTCAAAGTATTGTGAACTAAATAAGGAAAGTGTGGCTTTTAATTAGAATTTGGAAACACGGTCAACTCTTCCAAATTCGGTTCGTCTAAAAATTAAAAGTTGCACGAATTAAGCAAGTGTCTTCCTTTATGTTCCAAATCTGAGTCACTAGAGACCCTATATATATATATTTCTGCAACTGTAATAAACTTTTCAATCCCGTCAGTCATAAGAATCCTTCACTTTTTCTCTCTTGGTTAAACATGGCAGCAGTACTACCTCCACCACCACCACCCATGGCGGCACCACCACCACCCATGGCGGCACACCCACCAACACCCCCACCACTAGCCCAACGACGTCCTTCTAAAGATTATACTATAATGATCATGCATGGGTTAATGCATTTGGAGACAGCTAATCCTACTGGCTCAACAGATGTTCAAATTGCAGAACAAATCACGAGGCTTTATACAGGTTTAGACCCTAATAATCACCAAGGATTAGTGACAGATTGGTTGGACAAATTAGCTCACCGTAAAGAAGCGATCGTCAGATTTCAAGGTAGATACATGTTTTTATACAGTGGAAAATGGCACAAGGATTTTGTATCCGGAGGAGGTGGAGGAGGGTTACGAATAAACGTTGTAGTACAAGGAAATGGAGGACAACTCCCGTCCATAATTGATTACAAAATCATGATTGTGCACGCCATATATGACTTAACGGCTCAAAATCAAAACCCTAACGGCGTACTTATGCAGCAAGTTGCAGACCAAATCGAGGAGTTATATGAAGGAGCACCAGCTTCTCATGAACTACAGGTTGAGTGTTGGATGAGACTAATGGTAAGCAATAGAGAGGTCCGTCAAGTTACCATGAACAAACTGTACACCATCGTCCCTTCTCATGGATATATTGAATGTTGTGTGAGTATGGATGTGAATTTTCAGGATTTTTACAGCTGTGAACTGTACACCTATGTAAATTAAAAAAAAATTAAAAGTGAAAATTATATGGTCATATGAGTACTCTTTTTACTCGTCTCGGAACGAGATTTCCGAATATATAGAGTTTGTTAATTTTGTGAACTGTACACCTATGTAAATTAAAAAAAATTAAAAGTGAAAATTATATGGTCATATGAGTACTCTTTTTACTCGTCTCGGAACCAGATTTCCGAATATATAGAGTTTGTTAATTTTGGACGAGGGATTCAGAAGATAAATCTTTTTTTTAATTATTTTATATTAGTTAAAGTTGTTGATGTCATCATAAATCATTTTGGACTCAAATGTAAATATTTGGACTAAGTTGTAAATCACAAAGGTTACTTGTGTATTTTGTACCTAGTTGAATGGGTCGGAACTAATTAGTATATTTGGATGGGGTTTTGGACTAAATTATATTTTTTCCAAATATTTATCTCTAAAACCAAAATGGGCATGCATAATGGAGACTACAGGAGAAGAAAAAAAAAGACGAGGGGGCAATTTCCCCTAGACCAACCTTTTTTTTTTTCAATAGGAAAGGGAGATATTATTGAAAATTAAAAGATTACAATATTGTTTTGATCCAAGTAGGCCAATCAGAGTAATAATCAACTACATTATTCTGAGTTTTGGCAAACTTTGCACTAGAATCAGCTAGGGAATTTGCATCTCTATGAGCATAACTACACTCCCAATGCTCAAACTCTGATAATAAAAATAAAATATCTCTAATTATATTATTAGTAGTCCATTTGACTGAAGAAGAGTGACCTTGAATTGCTCTAACAACATTCACACAATCGCCTTCTAAATGAATTCTCTGCAACCCTCTTTCCTTCGCCCAGAGAACTGCTTCCATTGCTCCTAGGGACTCAGCTTGTTCAGCATCTACTGCTTTAAGAGGGATACATCGCACTCCATTGCAGATTCCTGCAAAATTCCTTAGAGTTAGTCCAATACCAGATGAGACAGAGCAGCTAATAAAGGAGGCATCAAAGTTTATTTTCTCCACATTAGTCTTAGGTGGTTTCCAAAAATGCCTTATATTACCTGTAACAGACCTATCCATAACAGTTAGAGAACTCTGCCATTCAAGAAGATGATTCACAATACTTTCAGACATATGAACAATATTAACCTGGGAGTTTTCAAAATTCTTAGCACATCTAGTCTTCCAGATGTACCAAGTTATAAAGCAGGTATATTCAAAGCTTACCCGATCAGTTTGAATACTTGTGGAACCTGTATTAAGAACATTACATAGCCAGGTATGCAAATCATAATTAATGATGGAATTATACAGATTAGGATTAACTCTATTCCATATACTAACTGCAACAGGGCAATCAATGCAAAGATGCTGGAAAGTTTCAATTCCATTATCACACAAGGGGCAAGAAGTGCTCTTGTACTTAGTGACTCTAGCTAGTTTGTCTTTAGTAGAAAGACATTTATGTAAACATTTGCACACAAATTGTTGAATCTTAGGAGGAAGTTTTACTTTCCAAAAGGCAGACCAGTTTATAGACATATCATTCTTAGAAGGAGAGGCTACTAAAAAATCATTCAAAATGACTCTATAGGCAGTTTTGACTGAGAAGCAGCCATTATGAGTAGGGGACCATCTAATTTGATCTTGACCAGTGATAGGAATTCTAATTTTCCTAATGTTATTTATTGTATCTTCATCAAATAGTGCATTCAGAATATCAACCTTCCAAACCAGATTTTCTCTATCAAGGAGCTGGCTCACTGTTTTCATGTTTGAAGAATAAAATGTAGAATCAGGCGGTTTATTTCTATTAGGAATCCATGTATGTTTCCAGATATCTATTTGGATTCCATCTCCTATTTCCCAGACATAATATCTTCTAACTATATCAAGACCATGAAAAATCCCTTTCCAGATCCAAGAACCCTGAGAAAAAATAATACCATTCAGAGGATTAGAATTCTTAAAGTACTTGCAACTTAAAATTTGAACCCTAGTTCATCTTGCTGAGTTAGCATTCTCCAAGCTAACTTAGTGAGAAGAGCCAGATTAAGAATTTCTGTTCTCATGATGTTAAGACCACCCAAATCTTTGGGAAGAGCAACATCTAACCATCTTTTGGGATAAATGCCTCCTCCTTTTTCATCTTTGCCCCATTGAAAGTTCATCTGAATTGAATCCATCTTATCTGTAATAGTTTTAGGCATGGGAAAAACTGCAAGGTGATGGTTAGCTAGATTACCTAAAACAGATTGTATAAGAACAGTTCTGCCTGGAGGTGCCAAAAATTTACCTTTCCAAGATGTTAAACTGCTTTTGTATCTATCAGTCAAATGAGAGAAAGATTGGGTTTTATCTCTTTGAAGTAGAAGAGGCACTCCTAAATACTTTTCCTGTAGAGCCATTCTTTTAATTTGAAGAATATCTGAGATGGTAGTCTTAATGTTACCTGGGACTTTAGGACTAAAATCCATAGCATATTTTTCAAAGTTGACAGCTTGTCCAGAGAATTTACTGAATTGATCAATGATAGTAGCTAATTGGTTTGCTTCTTGGATTCTAGCCTTAATAAAAACTAAGCAGTCATCTGCAAAGAATAGGTGAGTAATAGGAGGAGCATCTTTAGTGACTTGAAAACCAGTAATAAAAATAGAGTTCTCAGCAGACTTAAGAGATCCACTAAAAGCTTCCATACAAAGGATAAAGAGGTATGGGGATAGGGGGGCCTCCTTGCCTCAGACCTCTTTGAGGATAGTAAACCTTACCTGGGGATCCATTTAGAAGGATTGAAGTAGAGACTGTGGTAACACACTGCTCAATCATAGCACACCAAATGTCAGAGAAACCAAGAGATTTTAAATTGGCATTCAAAAAAGACCATTCAACTCTGTCAAATGCTTTTGACATGTCAAGTTTAATAGCAATACCTCCATCCTTAGCTTTAGTCTTCTTTAGGGAGTCAATCATTTCATGAGCAATCACAATGTTATTTTGAATGAGTCTACCAGCAATAAAATCAGTTTGATTTGGTGCAATAATATTATTTAAGATCCTTTTCAATCTAGAAGCCAAAAGTTTAGATATGATTTTATAAGAAACATTGCATAATCTAATAGGCCTGAAATCTACAGCATATTGAGGACACTTGGATTTAGGTATAAGAGTAGTGAAATTATGGTTTAGTTGTTTAAGGATATGTTGAGATTCAAAGAAAGCATAACCATATTAACTACATCTTGGCCTATAGTATCCCACATAATCTGATAAAAACCAGCAGGAAAACCATCTGGGCCAGGGGTGGTCCATGGTTTCATAGGAAAAACAATATTCTTAACTTCATCATAAGAGGGACAAGCAATGAGCATGTTATTATCAGCCTCAGAAATGCAAGGAGTAACATTGTTCAGATAATTTACAGGATTATTAGGACTAGTTGTTCTACTCATATTGAAGAAATGACTTAACAATTCCTCAGCAATACCCTCTCTATCAGTGAGCCAAACACCAGTTCTATTTTGAAGTGAATCTATCCGAGTTCTTTTCCTCCTCAAATTTGCTTTTTGGTGAAAATATGCAGTGTTTCTATCATCAAATTTTAAATTGTTATCTCTGTTTCTTTGTTTCCAAAAATCTTCTTCAGCAGTATACCAAAACTTAAGTTTCTCAGTTAGATCTCTAACTTGATTAGAATTTTGATTGCTTCTATTTCTAGTTAGGACAGAGAGTTGAGCTTCTATCTTAGCTATTTGAGTGGTAATATTACCAAAATGATTATAATTCCATTCTATAAGAGCAACCTTAGTATCATCCAAATTATTAGAAAATTTGAAAGCATAAGAACCAATATTGTTGAAACCCCAATTAGATTTAATCAAAACAGAACAAGTAGTATCATTAAACCAGGCTTTATTGACTCTAAAAGGTTTTTTAGTACTGTTATCCATTCTAGAGGTGGCAATCATAATAGGGCAATGATCACTTCCTAGATTATTTAGATGATAAATCACAGCATTATTGTAGTTCTGCATCCAATCAATAGTAGCACATGCTCTATCAAGTCTTTCTAATATAAGTTCTTCTCATTCCCTTTTATTGGTCCAAGTGAAAGGGTTTCCTATGAAATTTGTGCTGTGAAGACCTATAAATTGAATTAAGTCATTGTAATAATCCAATTCAAATTGAGTAGGAATGTTACCACCTTCTTTCTCATCACAGTTTAGAATGAAGTTTAGATCTCCTATTAAAAGCCAACTATTATTATAAGACTATCTAATACCATCTAGATAATGCTATTGCAGATTTCTATTGGTATTATTTAAACCTCCATACATAAAGGAAACCAAAGAAGCATTGTGCATAGAGTCTAATTGAATAAGGAAGTTTATGATATTAGGGAAAATTGGGAAAATGCCCCAATTTGGGGTGTAATCTTGGATAACTGCCCCAACGTTAAAAAAAGTTGGAAAAATGCCCCGCTGTTAGAAATAGCTGTTAAGTCCACATGTGTGAGTTCTCACGTGCTGAAAAATGACAGAAATATCCACTCCGCTAAGATCTTGTCACGTATACGGATTTATGACTAATCCGACAACTAAGAAGAAGACAAGAAGCACGCGAGTACCACGTGTGGGAATTACCTTAAAATCGCACAAGGCTAAAGCATTTTCGTTCATTATCTGAAGAAAAGAAAAAAAAGCTGAACGACGGAAGAAGAGAAAGATTGAGAGAAAGAAAAGAGAAGATTGTCATTTTTATATCAGGTAAGGTGTTGATATCAGATCGATAATAACGTTAATATTAACAGTTCACGATTAAGAATCCATTACTTCACTGTTTCAGTGATTAAAAGCTCGAGAAAATGGTCGAGAAATAATAATCCAGACGAGGAAAATTGAAGAAGAAGAAGACGATTGGGGTCGATTTGGTCGTCGAGAAAAGTAAGTAAATATAACCCAATCCTTTATTTTTCTTGAATTGCATGATGTGTTAAAATGAAATTGTGTATTCGTGATTGGGAAATTGAAATTGCAATTTAGGGTTTATTTCTATAATTGAAATTTAGGGTTTAATCAAAAAAATTTTATGGTTTTCTCTAATTTATGGAAGGAAGTGTTCCATGCTTACTATTTTTTTTTTGTTTTTTTGAAAATGAGTTCCAGAAATTTGCTTGAGGTATTAATCACTGTCTCATCTTCATGCCAAGCCGTTTGCCTCTTTTTCTCAAACTGTAGAAATGTTGGTGTTTGAATGAGCTATCTGCATATGGGGAAAACAAATAAACTAGATGATTGCTAAGTAGTGGGGGGCCAACAAACACTACAAGAAAATTAGTGTATTGCAACATATTGTTTGTGTGGCAAGTTCCTATATATTTAGTGGATTTGATGTTGTCTCTAGTGTGTTGAAGCATTGGGTTTGTCTGATTGGGATGCTAGTTTATTTTGTATTGAACTATTTTTAATCTGATTGTGATGCTTGTGGGAATTTCGACATGATTATATTGAATTTTGTTTATATGTATATCAAGGTAACATGGATAGGAACATTAGAGTTACTGTGAGCAGGGGGGAGGACAAGTGCTACTGCTGCTGCTACACCATCTAACTCTGTTGCGCAATCTACTGTTTCAACTACTGTTTCAAAGAAGGTTACTAATGCTACAAGTCATGCTGGTTCTGCTGGTGCTACCAGTCTGTTTTAACCAGACTTATAATGGCACAATTAATATACAAAACCAGGAAAACAATATTAGTGCACCATCAGTAGAAAGGCAAAGAAAGCCCAACTCAACTTTATCTGGTTATGCTCTCTTTGTTTTAGTGGTTTCAGTGGTGTTACTTGTAGTTATGTTGCAAAAGATAACATGGTTATGTTTTTAAAAACTTCCAAGACAATATGGTTATATCATGTTATGGTAGAAACAAGTTGACAATGTATTATGTTTTATTTTAATTGGATTTAATTCAATTTTTGATTGCATATATGGTTGACAATTAGGTTTACAAATAAAGGCATTTTCCTTTCGGATTGTTCGTGTAGTTCATTGTTCTGGGCGGTTCCCAAATTGCTTGTGTTGTGCAATAAACTATGGAAAATTAGATACCCTCAACGTATGGCAGCTTGTTTAATAAACGGTTGGTTGCAATTACAGATGGCCACGTGCATCAATCTGGGAGGAAGGATACATAAGTAATATCACGAAAAGAGAATTCTAAAATAGTATTTTGTGAAGTTGTCACCTTCCTTTCACGTGCGTGAAGTCCTCCTTTTAGTCCGTTGGATGATCTGCATACGTGGCAAGATCTTACAGGATTAGGGTATTTCTGTCTTTTTTGCGCACGTGCGAACTCACACATGTGAACTTAACTTCTATTTCTAACAGCGTGGCATTTTTCCAACTTTTTTTAATGTCGGGGCAATTTTCCAAGATTGCACCCCAAAGTGGGGCATTTTCCCATGATATTATGGTTGGTATCTATGATAGTGAGATCAACTTCATCCTTCCACATTAAGCAAAGGCCACCTGATAGACCAATTGGGTTATGAAAATATATATTAGGGAACTTGTATCTAGCTGTAAGATATTTCATTCTCTTGATTTGGTTTTTGGTTTCTGACAAGAAAATTATATCAGGGCTGTTGTATCTAATAAGGGTTTGAAGATGATTTCTAGTATCCTTGTTTCCAAAGCCGCAAACATTCCAGGAGAGGAGTTTCATTTTTTGAAATTTTTTGTTATAACTAGGAAAGCAGAGATTAAAATTATTTAAACTAATCAAATTTTTTGTATGAAATGGATAAAAATAAGAATTCAGATGTACCTTAGTCTCCTCATTGGTGTTTCCAGATTGCTTGTCCTTAAGTGTGATTCTAGCTGTTGTCTGTTTGTCAGCTTCTTCCTCATTGTTATCATGGGTGTCTCCATTTTCTAAAAATCTTTGCTTCTTCCCAAGCCTGGCAGCAGAATCCTCTAGATCAGTTATCTTTTGAGCCTTCACAATTTTACCATCAACAGGAGGTATAAAAGGAACATTCTTAGTATTCTTCCTTGCCATCAATTTAGGCGCACTTGAAGTAGTTGAGCGTACATTGATGTTCTTCCTGATCACTCCAACACCACCAAAAGGTAAAGGCTTCTCATGTGCTACTTTCATATAATTAGCAGCATCTTTACAAGCATCTTTAGAATGATTAATGATAAAACATTCTCTGCAAATCTTGCTTGGTTGTTTATGATAAAAAAATCTAACCCATTTAGTGGAACCAGCTGCTGTGATTGCTAGGACACCTCTTCTCAAAGGGGTTGTTAATTCAATTTTAACACAAACCTTGACTAGGATACCATCAGTGGGAATGGCATTTGCAAGTTCTATAGCAATAACTTCACCAAGTAGTTTCCCCATATCTTCTACTGATTTCACATTCATATGTTCAGGTTGCAGATATTTCAGTTCAATCCAAAAAATTTGGTTACTCCAATCAAGATTTTGATGAATAAGACCATGAAAGTAATCAAATAAAATACAAAGTTTTCCATCAATGTTCCATGGGCCTTCTTCAATAACTTTATCAACCAGATCTTTGTTGAGGAGCTTGAAAATCATAACATTAGTATCAACTTCAATGATCTTCACATCTTCTGCAGGAATGAATGGCCAGGTAAATTGAATATTTTTTCCAACAGTACCAAAAGTCATTTTGGTCTCAGATATAATCTTCCCAATTAAGCAAAAATCCCATTCACCATTACTATTTTCATCCTTTTCACCTGCATCTTCTTGACAGATAATGACATAGTCTTCTTCTTTTTGCAGTTCCAAAGTAGCCTTTTTAAATCTTAAGTCTAACTCAGAAACCTCATTATTAGGTTTAGGGACTAACTGAGAACTTGATTGATTTTCCGCCATTTGATTTTTCCTATTCACTAGACTCACAGGATTTATGCTTTTTATAAGGTTATGATTTATAAAGATAGAGCATGAATTAGGGTTACTAGAAATAGGATAAATATGGGTATAATTTGTGATAACTATTGAGAGATTTTTGGGATTAGTTTTAACAGAAAAGGCAAGAACATGAGCTGTAGTTGACCAAAGGAGAGAAAGCGCTACTAACATTTCAAAATTATAACGGTTCTGATTCCTCCTACACGTGCGACACACATGGTTGTGTTTAACCTTAACTGAATCGGTGGAACGCCATTTTTTCCTTCCGGAGAAACCAAGAACAATGAGGATTGAAGAGGAAAGATTATCTTTAACAAGCAATAAGACAACAGCAGCAAACGCTATAATCAACACTGGATACCCGGAAAACGCCATTTAAGGACTAAGAAATCTGTAAACACACAAAGGAGATGATAAGATTAGTTGTACATTTGAATTTTGAAAAACATAAAGAGAGAACAGAAGTCAAACGAACAAATTAGATTAAGAAATTATAAGTAGAATTGAAGAATCTTTTCAAAGATGTAAAGGATTAAAACATGAAATCAACGTTTAAACATGAAACCACAGAATAGCCCTGTTTTCTGTTTAACACTGCAGAGTGCAGACAAACAAAAGCAGTTCCCCTATCACTAATAGTCTCGATCTGTAATTCTCTAGGCTCTCTCCCCTAGACCAACCACATGTGCCGTTTCAAATCCATGACCACTTCTTTGGCCGTAACCACCACTTCATTTTACAGCCTAAAATGTCGCTCGCACTATCCATCCTACCACGATCCCCACTACCTCTATATCAATCCGATCCGATTAAACAGTTGGCAGCGACAGCTTTTTCAGGAAACTAATCAATCCCATCCCATCATTATATATTCACCATCTATCAAAGATATTCTGCTTACCATATATCCACCGTTTATCTATCAGATAATCCAATATCCAATAACTAATCTTACATCTCTCAAACGTCTACCGTTGAATCATTCAATCACCTAATAATCATGTAATTACACGTCAAATCCATAATAATTTACCAAAAACAGAACGAAAATTTGAAATTTGAAATTTATATTCTCCCGCCCATGAAAATATCTTCCACAGAAATTTCCGCCTTTTTTATCGCCCATTTCATTTGTCTCTTTCTATAAAATCCCTAAAACTTTCTCACAGAAAACCATGTTTCACTTTCTCTCCGGCTGCCAAAACCCTAATCCCTGCTTCTTCTAACAGAAAAACCTCATTTTCCCCATCTAAACCTCCAATTTCACCCTTCAACCTCCATAACCTCACTGTAACAATGGTGATTCCATCTTCCGGCAGAAAAAGGGGACGGATGTTGGAATTATAATTCAAACACCAATCCGGTCACTCTAGTTTTTAGGATAATTGAAATTTGAAAAATCTAGGATTTTAGTTATTTGAGATATTTTTGGATATTTTTGATTTTAGTCTTTATGTTATCCTAGCCTCTAGGAAATTTAAATTTTAGTTGATATTTTTTTTTGCAATCCTAAAGTTTAGGAGTTATCTTTGAAGTACGGTTAATTAGAGTTTTAGGGTTTGTAGGGTTTATTTTTATGTAGCCTATAAAAGGCGGGTCCAAATTCAATGAATTATATAGTCTAACTGTTAATGATACAATCATTCTAAGAGTTTAGCCAAAAGGCTCACACAAGAATCATACAATTCTATCTAATGGTTCTAAGCCCATTATGGTATCTTATTCTCTATCTTTAATAACTAAGAGTTTACTAATCCAATTAGATTGATTATATAGTCCATAGATAAGTCTTATGAACATCTACAACTTTGTAGAAGAAGCCAAAGGTCCAATTCAACTATATAAGATAACTATTCATAAGCCCAAGTCCACTAAACAAGACCATTACACAAATCCTGGTCCACTAGAGTCAATTAACAGTCACTAATGGTCAACGTCTGGTCAACGAAGTCACATAACGGTCACCGTCCAAGGTCAGGTCAAAGTCAAGGTCAAATGGTTAACTTGGTCAACGAGTCAACACGGGTCAAGATAAAGAAACTCAGTGAGTCAACAGATCTGACTCAGTCAGATTAACCGAGTCAGCTAAACAAAACGAGTCAGACTGAACTGACTGGAATGGCTAACAGCCTAATTCTATTGCATCTACCAGAGCATACCTAACCTGATTCTATCCATTACATCATTACATAAATTCTTCACTTAAACAGAATTCCATAATTCAATATATAACTGTAATTTGAGCTTTACCTGCAATTGCAGTTCCCAGCTTTCACTCTTTCTATATTCTACTACAATACTAATCCACCTAGTCACCATTATACAACACTAGTCCAGTGTCAATCACACCCAAATCCATACTCACACCCACGTCAACTTCATTTCAATTCTAACAACACAATCATGTCCAGTTCTCAACACCACAATTCGATAACTCAATATCACTTCATGGCCTTGCCATTCTCAGCTTCATCATTACTAGTTATTCACTGCAACAACCAACTAACATAACCCTTGAAATTCCATTAGTTATACCTGAAACATTCATTTCACAGGTTCATTCCATCTTCAATATCAATATCATTAACAATCTAATTGAATCTCAATGTCTACTCCATTCACCACAGTAAACTACAACAACAACCTCATACATTCCCTGAATTCCATTTTCACCAATTTTAGATGCAAATAACAACCATTATTAAAATAACCCCATCCACCTTGTTTATCATAGCAGCATCCAACAAATCATCTTACTAACACCAATTACTTGTTCAGATCAAAATAATTCTACATAAATCTTTGTAACTCAACAATAACATCCATTTCCTTTTCCATGGAATTTAACATAAATCTAACTACATACTAAATCTCAATTACCAAACATATACACTCAATTTAAGAAATTAGACATCTTCATTAAATAACACAGAAGACATTTACCTCAAAACCGCTACTTTCATGCACATGAATTAGATTATCTTGCACTTCAATTCGATCCAGAAATCTTTCTTTACTAATCTTCTCACAATCAACACCATGTCCTTCAACTGATATTCAAACCCACGAACCCTAAGTCTCTTCTTTAACAAGAACCCTAATCCATGAAGTTTAAAACCAATAAATAAACACACCCCTCTAACGATTCTATCCAACTCTTCTTAACTCTTACTCAAATCGAAATTCCTTTCTATCAAACCCATATTTTAATTCAATCAACTAAACCCATCTCTAGTTACCTCAAATCAAAACCTCCATTAACTCATAGAAACCCTAACTCCACTTCTCCCTGATTCGTCTTAAAACCCCAACAATACTAAATCTTCCCATTCTTAAATCACATCGACAATACCTCCTACACCATCAGAATAGTTTCATCAACCAAGAATTCTCAAACGTGCTCTCAAATTCATCACTCGAATTCTACGAAAGGAGCCGAAAGATAAGTAGAAGAAGAATGAAGAAACGAGAATAAGAAAAGAAGAGAAAATGAAAGAAGAATACAAGAAAAGAAATGATATTATCTGCTTGAATCGGGTAGATAAGACCAAAGAAATGGATTAAGGCACCCAAAAACGGATAAGGGGCAGCCCAAGTCAGTTCACAATAATCTGATAATATCTTCTTCATCCGATATCCGATTGACACGCTCGAGTAGTCAATTCCGCGTAACTTTTCGAGATCCATCCCATGATACTAATTTCGTATCTAGATTTTTGTTAGATTAATTCCTCTTAATTAATGTTCGTTTAAACTAATTGAGTCATTATCGGCTATAACTCGTCACTTGACCCGTCTAACAACGTTGACGAGCTTGAGGGTCCTTACATTCTCCCCTCCTTATATCATTTTCGTCCTCGAAAATCAAACCATCCTTCTGGTCTTCAATACTCCCCACCTTAAATAATAACCTTATCTCTTCTCTAAGCGCAAACAACAAGAAACAAAGAACAAACCTATATGGCTTTCAACAACTAAAATTTGTGGCTCTAGGTTCAAAATACTAATTTCCATTTCAATAAGTTACTAGTTCTAATTATGAGAGAATATGCTCTAAAATAAAGTTTCTAGGTAAAATTCGGGATCTATTAGTTCACTAATATAAGAAGGTCTCCATTTTATGCCTAGTGATACAAGAATGCAGTTGCACTGTCTAGGTTCATGACGCCCGACAATGCCTACTACGTAACAAGTATCACCTGCACACACAAGAGTTACCAACCTAACTATTCCCCAGTGCTGGATTAACTAATTATTAATTTATTAAAATTAATTAGTTTCTAAACTTTTATCGTAATCGGTGTAAGTCTGATAAATTTACTTCGTAAATAAAATATATAACTTTTTAAGAAATTACTAATCAAAATTTATTTCATTTTATTTTAATTATCATTATTATTATTTATTTATTTTAATGAAATCGAATTTTAATTCCAAATATTATCTATTATAAACTTACTACCAGCTTAATTACTCGGATACTATTATCAACTGTGTTATTACTTTCATTATTCTTTATTAGTCGTTTATCCGGTTGGCACACTAAGTAAATATAATTCTAAATTCACGTAAAGATTGATATAATAGATTGTATTTATTCAGATTAAATCCGTATTCTATTTCTTGATAAATATTGGTGTTGACAAATTAATATGATTTAAATTTGAGTCTACATAAAATTATAATATATTCTACTAGTCTTTAAATTTTGTTATTAATGTAAAGTATTATATTAATATACGAATTGATTTTCTTTTAATTATAACATTACACTAAATATCTGAATAATATTGTTACTATTTCAGGTACATTTGTTTCATTTTATACATTCACTGGATCACTTATTAGATTAAAGATAATTTGTAATTAGTTTAATTTACAAAACTGATAAGCGTAAATAATTTTCCATAGCTATTTATTCATAATTATTAATTTTATCGTTATATTTCTTTAATGAAATTTTAGTTTAGTTAAGTTCAATATAATACCAATTGATGTATGCTAACATTACCTTATTAAAACTATTAACACTTTTATTATCATTTATAATAAATACTGTTATAATTTTTTATTATTAACATTGATGGTTTGAACTATTATTCCAACTACTCTTACATATTGAGTCCCAAAAATATTATTAACATTTATATAATTATAAACTGTTGATTCTACGGATAAGTCAAAGTATTAAATAAGTTTTTATGTGGCTTTCAAGATTTATCAAAAATACTATATTCATTATTTTTATAGTATTAGATAGTGTACGTGTTCATAATTTTTTAGATTAATTATTCTCAAATCCTTATTAACTAAAGTTATTGGTGTACCCTACAATTTTTACATCATTACATACACAAACAATCAAATAAACAAATCAATCAATAAAATAAATATTTCAATTATTGATAGCTTTTAGTGATTAAAATTTATCTCACAACCCAACTCAGTTCTAAACTAATCTAGTTCACTAACTGGCACTGGCTATTCCTATTGTTTCCCATATAAGATCTAATAGTGAGCTCTAATACCAACACTGTGGTGCCCCCTAAGCTAGCAGCTGACTAAACCAAGAATTTAACTAAATAAAGAGGCACTAATGAATCTAAACCAAACACTTAAGCATTCAATAAAGAAAAATCTACTACAACTTAACCCAAAACTAGCCCCGCTCTAAAATATACATATATATAAAATCTCATCTCAAATGATATATATACAATAGTGATTTGGTTTACAAAGAATATGCAACAATTAACATAGCATAAGTTAATCATCTAGCGAACTTAACACTTGTAGCTTTTGTTGCGCTACTCTGATCTGTCACTGAAACTGAAGGGGGAATGGGTGAGCACATCATCCCTAAAAGGGGTGCCCAGCAGGAATAACAACTAGCTTTCAAGTAATCATTAATATGATTCGAAGACAATGCAGGTTTAATCGAAAGTCAGTAATACAAGGTAAGAAAATGAAACATAAAGTAGAAACTTCTTAATAGACATTCATAAATAACAGTAAACATCCATGTATGATATGTGTGTTGCCGCACATAAGGGAATAATAATATTGCGGTGGATCGCCCTAGCCATAATAATATTGTGGTGTATCGCCCTAGCCATAGAATACTGAATATATATAAAGGAAGAATAATATTGCGGTGTATCGCCCTAGCCGTGTAATATTGCGGTGTATCGCCCTAGCAATAGAATACTGATATTGTGTCGGCACACATCTCATACCACATAGAGTACAGAAAGATATGCATGAATTTCACAACACAAAGATTGATTTATAAAATAATAATGAATACAAGAGAGTTCGTTATCGATTCCCACCTCTTTTGATGACAAGCCTAGCATACCTTGAGATCCATAATCCACGGGTTCATCCTTTGAATCGATCGTTGTTAATAGTCTAACTGTTAATCATACAATCATTCTAAGAGTTTAGCCAAAAGGCTCACACAAGAATCATACAATTCTATCTAATGGTTCTTAGCCCATTATGGTATCTTATTCTCTATCTTTATTATAACTAAGAGTTTACTAATCCAATTAGATTGATTATATAGTCCATAGCTAAGTCTTATAAACATCTAAAACTTTGTAGAAGAAGCCAAAGGTCCAATCGGAGCATAAGGGTCCAATTCAACTGTATAAGATAACTATTCATAAGCCCAAGTCCACTAAACAAGACCATTACACAAAGACTGGTCCACTAGAGTCAATTAACAGTCACTAACGGTCAACGTCTGGTCAATTAAGTCACATAACGATCACCGTCCAAAGTCAGGTCAAATTCAAGGTCAAATGGTTAACTCGGTCAACGAGTCAACACGGGTCAAGATAAAGAAACTCAGTGAGTCAAAAAATCTGACTCAGTCAGCTAAACAAAACGAGTCATACTGAACTGACTAGAATGGCTAACAGCCTAATCCTATTGCAGCTACCAAAGCATACCCAACCTGATTCTATCCATTACATCATTAGATAAATTCTTCACTTAAACAGAATTCCATAATTCAATATACAACTGTAATTTGAGCTTTACCTGTAATTTTAGTTCCCAGCTTTCACTCTTTCTATATTCTACTACAATACTAATCCACCTAGTCACCATTCTACAACACTAGTCCAGTGTCAATCACACCCAAATCCATTCTCACACCCACGTCAACTTCAGTTCAATTCAAACAACACTATTATGTCCAGTTCTCAACACCACAATTCGATAACTCAATATCACTTCATGGCCTTTCCATTCTCAGCTTCATCATTACTAGTTATTCACTGCAACAACTAACTAACATAACCCTTGCAATTCCATTAGTTAGACCTGCAACATTCATTTCACATGTTCATTCCATCTTCAATATCAATATCATTAACAATCTAATTGAATCTCAATGTGTACTCCATTCACCACAGTAAACCACCACAACAACCTCAGACATTCCCTGAATTCCATTTTTACCAATTTCATACGCAAATAACAACCATTATTAAAATAACCCCAGCCACCTTGTTTATCATAGCAGCATCCAACAAATCATCTTACTAACAACAATTCCTTGTTCAGATCAAAATAATTCTACATAAATCTTTGTAACTCAACAATAACATCCATTTCCTTTTCCATGGATTTTAACATAAATCTAACTACATACTAAATCTCAATTACCAAACATATACACTCAATTTAAGAAATTAGACATCTTCATTAAATAACACAGAAGACATTTACCTCAAAACCGCTACTTTCATGCACATGAATTAGATTATCTTGCACTTCAATTCGATTATGAAATCTTGCTCTACTAATCTTCTCACAATAAACACCATCTCCTTCAATTGATATTCAAACCCACGAACCCTAAGTCTCTTATTTAACAAGAACCCTAATCCATGAAGTTTAAAACCAATAATTAAACACAACCCTCTAACGATTCTATCCAACTCTTCTTAACTCTTACTCAAATCGAAATTCCATTCAAGTTCCAGAAAACCCTAATTCAATTCTTAAGTCTTCTTTTCTCTAATTCAAACTCAAACTTCAATCAACCTCTTCAAAACTATCAAACCCATATTTTAATTCAATCAACTAAACCCATCTCTAGTTACCTCAAATCAAAACTCCATCAACTCACAGAAACCCTAACTCCACTTCTCCCTAATTCGTCTCAACACCCCAACAATACTAAATCTTCCCATTCTTAAATCACATCGACAATACCTCCTACACCATCAAAATAGTTTCATCAACCAAGAATTCTCAAACGTGCTCTCAAATTCATCACTCGAATTCTACGAAAGGAGCAGGAAGAGAAGTAGAAGAAGAATGAAGAAACGAGAAGAATAAAAGAATAGAAAATGAAAGAAGAATACAAGAAAATAAATGATCTTATCTGCTTGAATCGGGTAGATAAGACCAAAGAAATGGATTAAGGCACCCGAAAACGGATAAGGGGAAGCCCAAGTCACTTCACAATAATATGATAATATCTTCTTCATCCGATATCCGATTGACATGCTCGAGTAGTCAATTCCGCGTAACTTTTCGAGATCCATCCCACGATACTAATTTCGTATCTAGATCGTTGTTATATTAATTCCTCTTAATTAATGTTGGTTTAAACTAATCGAGTCATTATCGGCTATAACTCGTCACTTGACCCGTCTAACAACGTTGACGAGCTTGAGGGTCCTAACATTCTCCCCACCTTATATCATTTTCATCCTCGAAAATCAAACCATCCTTCTGGTCTTCAATACTCCCCACCTTTAAGAATAACCTTATCTCTTCTTTAAGCGCAAACAACAAGAAACAAAGAACAAACCTATATGGCTTTCTACAACTAAAATTTGTGGGTCTAGGTTCAAAATACTAATTTCCATTTCAATAAGTTACTAGTTCTAATTATGAGAGAATATGCTCTAAAATAAAGTTTCTAGGTAAAATTAGGGATCTATCAGTTCACTAATAGAAGTAAGTCTCCCTTCTATGCCTAGTGATACAAGAATGCAGTTGCACTGTCTAGGTTCATGACGCCCGACAATGCCTACTACGTAACAAGTATCACCTGCACACACAAGAGTTACCAACCTAACTATTCCCCAGTGATGGATTAACTAATTATTAATTTATTAAAATTAATTAGTTTCTAAACTTTTTTCGTAATCGGTGTAAGTCTGATAAATTTACTTCGTAAATAAAATATATAAATAGTTCTCATCATTTTAAGAAATTAATCATCAAAATTTATTTCATTTTATTTTTAATTATCATTATTATTATTTATTTATTTTAATGAAATCGAATTTTAATTCCAAATATTATCTATTATAAACTTACTACCAGCTTAATTACTCGGATACTATTATCAACTATGTTATTAATTTCATTATTCTTTATTAGTCGTTTGTCCGGTTGGCACACTAAGTAAATATAATTCTAAATTCACGTAAAGATTGATATAATAGATTGTATTTATTCAGATTAAATCCGTATTATATTTCTTGATAAATATTGGTGTTGAAAAATTAAAATAATTTAAATTTGTGTCTACATAAAATTATAATATATTCTACTAGTCTTTAAATTTTGTTATTAATGTAAAGTATTATATTAATATACGAATTCATTTTCTTTTAATTATAATATTACACTAAATATCTGAATACTATTGTTACTATTTCAGGTACATTTGTTTCATTTTATAGATTCACTGGATCACTTATTAGATTAAAGATAATTTGTAATTAGTTTAATTTACAAAATTGATAAGCGTAAATAATTTTCCATAGCTATTTATACATAATTATTAATATAATACCAATTGATGTATGCTATCATTATATTTCTTTAATGAAATTTTAGTTTAGTTAAGTTCAATATAATACCAATTGATGTATGCTATCATTACCTTATTAAAATTATTATCACTTTTATTATCATTTATAATAATTACTGTTATAATATTTTTATTATTAACATTGATGGTTTGAACTATTATTCTAACTACTCTTACATATTGAGTCCCAAAAATATTATTAACATTTAAGTAATTATAAAATGTTGATTCTACGGATAAGTCAAAGTATTAAATAAGTTTTTATGTGGCTTTCAAGATTTATCAATAATACTAATTACATTATTTTTATAGTATTAGATTGTGTACGTGTTCATAATTTTTTAGATTAATTATTCTCAAATCCTTATTAACTAAAGTTATTGGTGTACCCTACAATTTTTAATTCATTACATACACCAACAATCAAACAAACAAATCAATCAATCAAATATATATTTCAATTATTGATAGCTTTTAGTGATTAAAATTTATCTCACAACCCAACCCAGTTCTAAAATAATCTAGTTCACTAACTGGCACTGTCTATTCCTATTGTTTCCCATATAAGATCTAATAGTGAGCTTTGATACCAACACTGTGGCGCCCCCTAATCTAGCAGCTGACTAAACCAAGAATTTAACTAAATAAAGAGGCACTAATGAATCTAAACCAAACACTTAAGCATTCAATAAAGAAAAATATACTACAACTTAACCCAAAACTAGCCCCGCTCTAAAATATACATATATATAAAATCTCATCTCAAATGATACATATACAATAGTGAATTGGTTTACAAAGAATATGCAACAATAAACATAGCAGAAGTTAATCATCTAGAGAAGTCAACACTTGAAGCTTTTGTTGCGCTACTCTGATCTGTCACTGAAACTGAAAGTGGTAATGTGTGAGCACATCATCCCTAAAAGGGGTGCCCAGCAGGAATAACAACTAGCTTTCAATTAATCATTAATATGATTCGAAGACAATGAAGGTTTAATCGAAAGTCGGTAATACAAGGAAACACAATGAAACATAAAGTGGAAACTTCTTCATAGACATTCATAAATAACAGTAACATCCATGTATGAGATGTGTGCATAAGGGAAGAATAATATTGTGGTGGATCGCCCTAGCCATAATAATATTGCGGTGTATCGCCCTAGCCGTGTAATATTGCGGTGTATCGCTCTAGCCATCAAATACTGATATTTTGTCGGCACACATCTCATACCACACAAAGATATGCATGAATTTCACAACACAAAGATTGATTTGTAAAACAATAATGAATACAAGAGAGTTCATTATCGATTCCCACCTCTTTTGATGACAAGCCTCGCATACCTTGAGATCCATAATCCACTGGTTTATCCTTTGAATCGATCGTTGTTAATAGTCTAACTGCTAATCATACAATCATTCTAAGAGTTTAGCCAAAAGGCTCACACAAGAATCATACAATTCTATCTAATGGTTCTAAGCATATTATGGTATCTTATTCTCTATCTTTATTATAACTAAGAGTTTACTAATCCAATTAGATTGATTATATAGTCCATAGATAAGTCTTATGAACATCTACAACTTTGTAGAAGAAGCCAAAGGTCCAATTCAACTGTATAAGATAACTATTCATAAGCCCAAGTCCACTAAACAAGACCATTACACAAAGCCTGGTCCACTAGAGTCAATTAAAAGTCACTAACGGTCAACGTATTGTCAACGAAGTCACATAACGGTCACCGTCCAAGGTTAGGTCAAAGTCAAGGTCAAATGGTTAACTCGGTCAACGAGTCAACACGGGTCAAGATAGAGAAACTCAGTGAGTCAACAGATCTGACTCAGTCAGATTAACCGAGCCAGCTAAGCAAAACGAGTCAGATTGAACTGACTGAAATGGCTAATAGCCTAATTATATTGCAGCTACCAGAGCATACCCAACCTGATTCTATCCATTACATCATTACATAAATTCTTCACTTAAACAAAATTCCATAATTCAATATGCAACTGTAATTTGATCTTTACATGCAATTGCAGTTCCCAGCTTTCACTCTTTTTATATTCTACTACAATACTAATCCACCTAATCACCATTCTACAACACTAGTCCAGTGTCAATCACACCCAAATCCATAGTCACACCCACGTCAACTTCAGTTCAATTCAAACAACATAATCATGTCCAGTTCTCAACACCACAATTCGATAACTCATTATCACTTCATGGCCTTGCCATTCTCAACTTCATCATTACTAGTTATTCACTGCAACAACCAACTAACATAACCCTTGCAATTCTATTAGTTATACCTGCAACATTCATTTCACAAGTTCATTCCATCTTCAATATCAATATCATTAACAATCTAATTGAATCTCAATGCGTACTCCATTCACCACAGTAAACCACCACAACAACCTCATACATTCCCTGAATTCCATTTTCACCAATTTCAGATGAAAATAACAACCATCATTAAAATAACCCCAGCCACCTTGTTTATCATAGCAGCATCCAACAAATCATCTTACTAACACCAATTCCTTGTTCAGATCAAAACAATTCTACATAAATCTTTGTAACTCAACAATAACATCAATTTACTTTTCCCTGGAATTTAACATAAATCTAACTACATACTAAATCTCAATTACCAAACATATACGCTTAATTTAAGAAATTAGACATCTTCATTAAATAACACAGAAGACAATTACCTCAAAACAACTACTTTCAGGCACATGAATTAGATTACCTTGCACTTCAATTCGATCCTGAAATCTTGCTCTACTAATCTTATCACAATCAACACCATCTCCTTCAACTGATATTCAAACCCACGAACCCTAAGTCTCTTCTTTATAAAGAACCTTAATACATGAAGTTTAAAACCAATAATTAAACACACCCCTCTAACGATTCTATCCAACTCTTCTTAACTCTTACTCAAATCAAAATTCAATTCAAGTTAAAGAAAACCCTAATTCAATTCTTAAGTCTTCTTTTCTCTAATTCAAACTCAAACTTCAATCAACCTCTTCAAAACTATCAAACCCATATTTTAATTCAATCAACTAAACCCATCTCTAGTTACCTCAAATCAAAACTCCATAAACTCACAGAAACCCTAACTCCACTTCTCCCTGATTCGTCTCAACACCCCAACAATACTAAATCTTCCCATTCTTAAATCACATCGACAATACCTCCTACACCATCAGAATAGTTTCATCAACCAAGAATTCTCAAACGTGCTCTCAAATTCATCACTCGAATTCTACGAAAGGATTAGGAAGAGAAGTAGAAGAAGAATGAAGAAACGAGAAAAAGAAAAGAATAGAAAATGAAAGAAGAATACAAGAAAAGAAATGATCTTATCAGCTTGAATCGGGTAGATAAGACCAAAGAAATGGATTAAGTCACCCGAAAACGGATAAGGGGAAGCCCAAGTCGGTTCACAATAATCTGATAATATCTTCTTCATCCGATATCCGATTGACACGCTTGAGTATTCAATTCCGCGTAACTTTTCGATATCCATCCCACGTTACTAATTTCGTATCTAGATCATTGTTAGATTAATTCCTCTTAATTAACGTTTGCTTAAACTAATCGAGTCATTATCGGCTATAAATCGTCACTTGACCCGTCTAACAACGTTGACGAGCTTTAGGGTCCTTACAAAACTCACTTTTATTAGCTAAAGGGGAAGATACAAAAACGACCAACCAATGGACTTTACAAGCTTATTCTCTAAGACTACGCATCTTTCACTCTCTACTTCCTAAATAGTTCCTCAACACTCGAACTATTGAACAACTCGTTTACAAGGGTTCTATGGCTATTTATAATGCCAAGAACCAGGGCCAATCCGTATGCAAATCTATTGCAAGCCCCATGAAAAACCATCTGTCCATGGGAAGTATCCTAACAGTCAGTTCCACTTTTTAACTGCTGGCTTTAATGATGGCGTATAGAATGGCGCCGCACCTGTCTTCAGCGGTTTGGATATGCCGAACTTGGTTATAAAGAACTTTATAACCGTCTCTAACTTTCTCACACGCTTGAACTCAAGTCCCGCAACATAGCCACTTGCAACTCAGCTTGCACTTATGCCAAATACTACTATTATGTCCTCCGTTGCGCTAAAATATCCAGCGTTGCGCTATTATATCCAGTGTTGTGCACTTAGCTCATTTGGATGCCAACACCCAAATATTATGCCAACTGAGTCTTGACTTGCTTAGTTCAATCTTCATGCTTCATATGCATCACTTTCATCTCCTTTGGCGAGCAACTATCACCAATGGCGTGTTTGGCCTCACCATTGATACATATGCACAATCCAAGTCTTGGGCAAAACTAAGGACCATGCCAAAGTCATTCCATGACTTTGCATCTCATCCTTTATTCCTTCCTTGAGCTGGGCTAACTCTGAATAAGGATATGCAACACTATCGCAAAATCGTGTCAATGCTAAGTAACCTTTCTTGTCTCAGCCATCTTGGAGATACATTGTCGGACATGCAGCTCCATCTGCCAGTTTACCAATTCCATGACGCGCCATGATTATGCGTCACTATGCGGACCAGTCATACTAGTCACACCATTCCAAGCCAAAATCCCTTGCCTTGGTCCTAGCCACGTCATGCGCCTATGGAAAACCCATGGCCCCAGATGCCAAGCCAAACCAAACCTAGCCAAGCTAGCCGCGCCATGCCAAACGCACATTGCCTTGGCCCTAGCCATGCTAGTCACATCATGCAAATCCAAACACCCTTGCCTTAGCCCTAGCCATGCCATGCTCCTATGGCAAAACCCTTGGGCCCATATGCCAAGCCAAATCCGCACCTAGACCAAGCTAGCCGCTCCATGCCAAACGCATTCTGCCTTTCCCTAGCTATGCTAGTCACACCATGCCAAGCTAAACGCACTTGCTTTGGACCTATCCACGCCATGCGCCTATGGAAAACCCTTGGACTCACATGCCAATCCAAACGAAACCTATCCAAGCTAGCCGCACCATGCCAAACGCACTTTGCCTTGGCCCTAGCCATGCTAGTCACATCATGCCAAGCCAAACGCCCTTGCCTTGGCCCTAGCCACGCCATGCGCCTATGGAAAACCCTTGGCCCCACATGCCAAGCCAAACCAAACCTAGCCAAGTTAGCCGCGCCATGCCAAACGTACTTTGCCTTAGACCTAGCCATGCTAGTCACATCATGCCAATCCAAACGCCCTTGCCTTGTTCCTAACCACGTCATACGACCAAGGCGAACCCTTGGCCTCACATGCCAAGCCTAACCTAGCCTATCCACCATGTTGTCCTTCCCTACGCGGCCACCAAAACGAAGACGTGCAACAATCAACGGTTCCCCTTCAATCCCAGGAGCAAATCCTAGCCATTCATGGTTACCAGATGACACATGGTAACCTTTGGCCCGAAAACCTAAGTTTGGCCACGCCAAACCATGCCATGCCAATGACATGCCAACCTAGCCGTGCCACCATGTTGTCCTTCCCTACACGGCCACTAAAATGAAGACGTGCAATAATCAACGGTTTCCCTTCAATCCCAGGAGAAAATCCTAGCCATCCAAGGTTACCAGACGACGCATGATAACCTTTGGCCCGAAAACCTAAGTTTGGCCACGCCGAACCATGCCATGCCAACGGCATGCCAACCTAGCCGCGCCACCACGTTGGCCCTCACAACACGGATACCAAAACGAAGGCGTGCAACGATCAAAGGTTTCCTCTCCTCTCAAGATGCAAAATCTCGACCATCGAAGGTCACCAGCATAACAAGTTTCCCGAGATTGACTTGCCAAGCCACAACAACATGCTACATGTTTTCCAGAAACATTCGAGACATCAACACAAATTGGGGGATGCTCATTAGGGTATTGGTTTGGTAGTCTATAGCGTACGGCATACACAAATGCCCGTTTCAAGATAGTGTAATAAGAATAAGACGGATAGTAAATGCAAGAAGCAATGGTGAAACGCTCTTTCATTATGGAACATTAATTCCATCAATATCAGGCGTTACCACCTCTTCCCATTTAACTCATCCGTTTTCTTTTCTTATGAGGCCAGAGTACGTTTCTTTTTAGACTTGTATAAATAGGCTTACCTATATCCACCAGAGAGATTTTGAGTCACACTCGGAAAGGAAACTGAGTTGTAAGAACAGGGAAACTTTTAATAATAAGCTAGATTTCTCAAGTGTGCTTTCTCTCTCTCCCCATTCCTAATCCTAATCTCACTTTCTCTTTCTTCTTCTTTTTCTAAGATATCAAATCCACTTCATCCATGAAAGCGAAAAAAAAAACACGAAGAAATCAATTAAATCTACTCTTCGATCTCTTACGCATCTTCTTCATCCGCCAATTCGATCAAATTAAATAATCACAAGACATTTAGGTATTTTCTTAATTAGTCTCAACAATTTTAGTTTATTTTGATTTGATGAATCATGGATTTAGGGTTCTTAAAGCTCTACTTGTTTTTGCTAATATAGGTTTGTAATTTTGCTATAATCTCGTAAGCCATTTTTGGGATCTTTTTCTTTAACAAGGATTTATTCCAAATTGTTTCTATCTCAACGATTGATGTCCCTTGTTTAGTTGTTTTTCATTGAGTACTTGTTTGAATTTTGATGAGCATTTTTGTTTTCCTTGATCGCGAGTTGGTAAGTATTTGTGCATTGTTTAGGGTCACCACTTTCAGGAATGTTCAAACATGCTAAACCGAAATCTTGAGAAATGGAGATGATGAGGCCCATGGAGAGTCTTTACGAAAGCTATCTCCCTTATGTATTAGTCTTGATCTGTTTGCTTTCGCACAAATCATATCTTTGGGAATGTTCATTTGATTGTGGCTTATGTGGTTGTGACTTTGTTTGTGTGAACCCATGGAATGGAGTTTTCGAGGTTGGAAATATGATTATTCTTGATGGTCGGGAAAAATACCACACTCAGAAAGGAAACTCTTGCTAGATTTCTCAAAGTGTCACCTTCTGATACAAGTCAAGTACTACTCTTCCAGAACTATTATAATCTCAACACTCTCTTCGCTTCCCTCCCTAAATCAACCCTTCTCCTCCACTTTGTGATCGAAACAAGTCTGGAACAGCCATTTCTTGGTTTAGTCCGGACTTGTACAGATTGATCTCTTGAATCTAAAGTACTCCCTTGCAGTACATTGTTTAGGGTTTAAATTGTTTCTCACTTTCACACCCGTAATTACCGAAATCAGAAGAAGCTATTTTCACTTACAAACAATTGGCGACCACAGCGGGAGGATTGATCTATCGGTTACAATATCAACTCCAACTCCTGATTTCGTTTCCCGAACGTCAATCCTAATATGGTGGAACTCAGGTCTGGAGACGCTGCCGAGAATACCAGCACATAGCACGTCCCTGATGTTAACGTCTATCCCAATAACGTCGTTACATCACCTACTGACTAAAGTAACTCCGAATGCACTCCCTCAAGCGTGACACCGCCAATCACCAGGTCCAGAGCCGTCGCCGCCTCTAATGTCTCTGCACAACCCTCTGATCACGGCAATGAAAACACCTCTTCGGGCGTTACGGCACCAGTCACCTGGGCCAGAGCAGCCGCTGCGACTCCTAATGTTTCGTTTAGCATTACACCTCCAAAAACAACTAAGGTTCCAACTACCCCACCGATGGGACGAGATACCGGAGGGAACAGAGGAATCCGTCCTTATGTCACCATCGCTGATTTGATGGAACGACAGGAAATGCTCGCCAGAGCCCAGACGGATATGGTTTCAACACAGAAAGAGGTACTCGTCTTTCTCAAGACCCTGACAGAGAGGCTACCACGTGAGTCGCGTCATCTAGAGATTCTTAGAGATGTCTCCAACAACCCCGACGTTAGCACCTCGGCGGAGCACGCCTCCTTGGACGAGGAAATTCGAGATAGAATCCCATTGGAAAGAAATCAGCCGTCCAACTTCGTCACGCGAGAATATCTGGAGCAACTTCTCTGTAACCGAATCAAGAATGATGAACTGGACATGCATCAACACCAACCCCCTTACCCATCCGAAATGCAAATAATCCCTCTTCCAAGGGGGTACTCCTCTCCTCAATTGACCTTGTACGATGGTACCGGGAATGCACATGAGCATGTATCCCGTTTCTTGGAATCCCTATGTGAACATGAATATAATCACGTTCTCCGTCTGAGGGAGTTCTCAAAACCACTTACCGGAATGGCGTATACATGGTACAACAACATCCCGCCGAACAGTATTCCCAACTGGAGTAGCATGGTTACCGCGTTTTACAAGAAGTACTTATTCGTGTCCGAACAAGTTACTTTCTCAGACCTCGGAAGAATGTACCTATAGGATAACGAACATCCGAATGATTTTGACAAAAGGTTCATGGTTCAAGCGCTCGACTGTCAAGACCCAAATGTGACTTAGCAACAGCTGGTGAACGCATGCATCAATGGTATGGTTGCTGTTTACCGCGCCTTGCTAGAAAACTTGCGTTTCCAAGCATTCTCTGAACTCTATGAAGTCGCTAGACGATCCGCAACGACAGCACCAACATTACTGGAAAGAGCTAGGCCAACTCGAACCAAAGACACGCGTGAATATACGCCTCACCAGCAAGCAATTTAATGCCGTCTCATCCTCTATGAACATAGTGAACTAAAGAGGAAAAAAGGAAGGCAACAACTACAGGCCCCTAGCCAAAACGTGAAGCACCGGCACAACGGGAAACCCCGCCACGGAAGACCGCCACTAAATCTCCCATGCATCATCATGAAACCAAAGGTAATACCTTCAATTTCCCGTTCCCTATCGAGGGGGTGATTGACCTCCTAGAAGCATGGATTCAAGATCATGTTATCAGACTTCCACCTCCCATACGTCCACCAACTGGGGATGAGATGACAAACCCCAAGTACTGCCATTACCACAGATTCGTTCACCACCCGACCGGTGATTGCAACAGACTAAAGCATATTTTCAAAGAAAAGATAGAAGCGCGAGAGCTACAACTAGGAGACAAGGGAGTACATCGATAACCACTTCCAATAAGAAACTGTGGGTTGTCTGGGGACTCCGTGCGCGATACTGTATAATCCATGATGCAGAATGTATGAGAAATTCTCTATCTTTCCAAGGTGCAAAGCTAAGATATTTTTGCATCTCTCAATCGCGTTGTATCCGGCAAACGAATTTTTCTCTCCCCGGAAACCACACCAGGGGCCCAAGATTTCCAAACGGGGGGAACCAAAGGGGAGAATTGGGTACTGCTGACCACGTCCCGTTTAAGAGGTATAGAATTCAACAACAAGCTCATCGACGCGGCCTTTTACATCAACATCATTACTTTCAAGATACTAAAGGCTGCGGGATTTACAAAACAAGACGCTACCTACTCCCCGTCTGTGATTAAGAACCCTAGAGGAGAAGATTTGAACGCGCATGGCTACATCAACCTCGAGATCAAGGTGGGAGACGCTATAACGCATAGGAAATTCCACATTGTCAAAGAACAGGGTCACGACATAATATTGGGGAACTTATGGGTACTCGACAACAAAGCCAAATTAGATGTGCACCCTCTATCGACGTCTACTCCCAAAAGAATCTCCAACAAACCGTCCCACTTGTTGTTGTATCAACGAGTTATCGAGGGAACCCGGATGCCAAGAGAAGACATGTTGGCGCTAACTCATGGATTCCAAACACAAGTAAGTCTGGCCGAACAATCTTCTCTACGACCAGTCATTTCTTCTCCTATTTCGTCATGGGGACTCGGCGCAATTACTGGCATAAACACCGTCAAGAGATGTGAATGGGATGCTGGGCCATTCAAACACTTTGCAAGAAGCTCAGAAGCAGCTACCAAAACTGACGAAGCCAAGACTCAAATGGTTACACAACACTTGAAACCGGTTTTAATCGAAGATATAGTGATTAAGGTAAACTCGTTTCAAGTTGGGAAGATAACGGTAAAAATAGCTGTTCGAATTGGTTCTCCTGATGAAAAAGAAAACGAGCCGTATCTGGTGGCAGACGTTCTTTTAGGAGGATACTACAATCTCATCAACATAGACAAGACAGAAGGCGTGATATAGTCCAATCGCGATGGCTCAAGCTTTCCCATCCCTAAAATGCTGTGTTTTTCCACCCACTCTCCCTTTAGTATTTCCTTCGGTAGTTTCTCTTGATGTATGTATTTCCCCAAGATGAATACACTGTTTATATTCTTCTTCGGAATTTTATTTCCATAAAAAAACAAACATACATCTCCTTCCGAATGGGTTTTCTGATCTCAGAGAAATACATCAAACTAACCCAAAAAACTATTGAAAAGACATTGACCATGATATCACAACCAGAAATACCTCATTTAATTATTCAAAAAAAAAAAAAAAAACAAACAAGATGAACATTAATTGGTGAATAAGAAGGTAAAGATGGATCTAAAAAAACATCAAGACGACTAAGAAACAAACATGAATGATACAATGGAGAAACTAGCCATCGAAAGATGGAACACGAGTCCCCTTGGTCAAGGCTATTTTCAAGCACTTTCCCCAATAATCGCTCGGGTAGCAAAGATTCCATTCGACAGCGTTGGCAGCAGCAACCTCAACATCCCATCCCGAAGCAACCTCAGCAGCAACGGTGTCCATCTATTTCCTGGTGCCCGCTTCAACGTCTGGTCCAGCATATGCCACCATGACCCCTCCAATATCGCTGACGACATCTCTGGCGTCAACTCCGAAGGCTACTTCAGTCCTGTCAAATGCTTCCTCGAAGGTTTTCCCAGCGACCATTAGAAGAAGATTTCTTGATTCATATGCATCAGAATCAATAACTATGGCGCTTCCCTCTAAAAGTTCCACATGCTCAGTTTTCCGTTGTTTTGACCTAGAAACAGTCCGATCCACCCTAACACTGGACCGAGGAAAAGTTTTGCTGCACTGGAGCTTCTCAACATACCAAGGTTCTTCCTCACTTTCTCGTTCCTCCTCCATGTTCACCGAACCCAAAAAACTCCGAACACGCGCCTGCACTTCTTTGAGATAGATAGAAGGGAGGTCCTTGATAATTACACCAGCCTCATGGAACAGAGATTCGATTCTACCTAATGCCTCCTCATGAGAAGAAAACTGGTTTTGGCAGATTCCAAAGTTTTTCTCCTTAGAATTAGAGGCATGGATATCTCTGGAGGATCCCATCATACACTACAAAGAACATGGAAAATGATCAAGTTCCCACCCTATCTATGCCAACATACATAAAAAAGAGGATGAAATGATAATGAGAATAAAACACGAGATGATACCTGTAAATAGGATGGGCGCAGACGAACTATGCGGATGGAGGGTTCAAGATCATCTTTTATGTTCAGTGGAATGACGCAGTCCCAAAAAGAAAAGTTTTTTATACTATCTGTGAGATAAGGCATGATATCTGATCCTAATTAAACCTCATGCCTGGTTGTGCGAAATAATTAGGGTTTGGTGAGAAAACGTGGAAGAACGTGTTTGAGACGCGCTAGATCGTGTTTTTCTTTCCCGCCGCCGGAACTGAGATTCAGAAGCAAAACCGGTAACGTAACCAAAGTAGAAAGAGCAACGCTCCCCTTTTTTGTGGGCATAACGCTTTTGGGTTGAAGAGAATAGGAACTTTTTGTTTGAGCCAAGTAAGGAAAAGAGGCAACTGGGCCCTTGAAGACAAATCACCAAGCCATCCGCGCCATGTCTCAGCCTCACCTCTCCTAGACGTCCGTGCACGCCTTAGCTCACCGAACCGCACCATGCCATGGCCGCGCCAGGCCAAGCCATTCGCTCCATTTTCGCGGCCCCACCACGCCTATCCGTCCATGCACGTTCCACGATTCCATTGTCGTGGCCCTCCCTTCCAAGCCGCCTGATTTTACATTACCGAGACCACGCCACCTCTTGGACCCTCGAGCCAAGCCGTCCACTTTCGTCGCCTTCCAAGATCACGCCCCCTTTTCCTTGGAGATGTACGACCAGACCAAGACGGTAACTTTCATATCACCAATCCACGGTCTGCATTCCCAGTACAACTTATGCAGGGCCGCCAACACGGGAAGCCAAAACTCTCTTTACCACTCAAAAAGGTTAGTCGGATTCTCCTGACCATCTTTGCAATGATTTACACCTCGATTCCGTCCTTATCTGTCACCATCATATGCTTACCTCGCAACAAGGCACCTGTTTCGAGCTAAGAAGGGGACTTAATGTTGATGGTAGTTTTTAGTTTAGGGTTAAACTCGTAAAACACTAAACCATAGAAGACAGTGATTCACAATATTTAAAGTAACAAGCACTTACTAGGAACATTTACCGAAACCTTTAATGTGTCTCTAAAATAATTACCGGGGTATCTTTTTTCAAATTAGGGTTACGACAAGCCAAACCTTAATTCCCACGTGTGCCAATGGAAAATCATTCCAACCACACCGACCGCGCCAAAGCATGCCAACCATGCTAGCCGCACCTATGGGCCAATGAAAAATTATGCCATCCACATCGACCGTGCCAAAGCATGCCAACCATGCTAGCCGCACCTCTGTGCCAATGGCAAATCATGACAGCCACACCGACCGAGCCAAAGAATTCCAACCATGCTAGACTCACCTCCGTGCCAATGGCAAAGCATGCCAGCCACACCTACCGCACCATGCCAAACGCACCTCACCATGGACCTATGCCGCGCCAACATACTAGCCTTCACTATGCGGCTATCAAAACAAAGGCATGCAACAATCAACGGTTGCCCTTCAATTCCAGGAGAAAATAATCCTGGCCATCTAAGGTTACCAAAGGACCTTTGCCCCCAAAACCCTAGCTTGGTCACGCGCCTAGCCTAAACTAGTCACGCCATTCGCCTATGGAAAGCCCTTGGCCCCACATGCCAAGCCAAACCAAACCTAGACAAGCCAAACCAAACCTAGCCAAGCTATCCGCGCCATGCCAAACTCACTTTACCTTGGCGCTAGCCATGCTAGTCACATCATGCCAAGCCAAACGCCCTTGCCTTAGCCCTAATCACGCCATGCGCCTATGAAAAATCCTTGGCCCTGCATGCCAAGCCAAAACCGCACCTAGCCCAAGCTAGTCACGCCATGCGCTTATGGAAAAACCCTTGGCCCCACATGCCAAGACAAAACCGCACCTAGCCCAAGCTAGTCACGCCATGCGCCTATGGAAAAACCCTTGGCCCCACATGCCAAGCCAAATCCGCACCTAGCTCAAGCTAGCCGTGCCATGCCAAACGCATTCTGCCTTGGCCTTAGCTATGCTAGTCACACCATGCCAAGCCAAACGCCCTTGCCTTGGCCCTAGCCATGCAATGCTCCTATGGAAAACCCTTGGCCCCACATGCCAAGCCAAACCAAACCTAGCCAAGCTATCCGCGCCATGCCAAACACACTTTTCCTTGGCCCTATCCATGCTAGTCACATCATGCCAAGCCAAACGCCCTTGGCTTGGCCCTAGCCACGTCATGCGCCTATGGCAAACCCTTGGCCTGACATGCCAAGCCAAACCAAACCTAGCCAAGCTATCCTTCCCTACGCGGCCACCAAAACGAAGATGTGCAACAATCAACAGTTTCCCTTCAATCCCATGAGCAAATCCTTGCCATCCAAGGTTACCAGACGACACATGGTTACCTTTAGCCCGAAAACATAAGTTTGGACACGCCAAACCATGCCATGCCAACGGCATGCCAACCTAGCCGTGCCACCCTGTTGGCCTTTCCTACGCGGCCACCAAAACGAAGACGTGCAATAATCAACAGTTTCCCTTCAATCCCAGGAGAAAATCCTATCCATCCAAGGTTACCAGACGACACATGGTAACCTTTGGCCCGAAAACCTAAGTTTGGCCACGCCGAACCATGCCATGCCAACGGCATGCCAACCTAGCCGCGCCACCACGTTGGCCCTCACTACGGGGCTACCAAAACGAAGGCATGTAATGATCAACGGTTGCCCCTCCTCTCAAGATTCAAAATCCCGACCGTCGAAGGGCACCAGGCTAGCAAGTTTCCCGAGCTTGACTTGCCAAGCCACAACAACATGCTACATATTTTCCAAAAATATTCAAGACATCAACACAAACTGGGGGATGCTCATTAGGGTATTGGTTTGGTGGTATATAGCGTGCAGCATACACAAATGCCCGTTTAAATATATTGTAATAAGAATAAGACTGATAGTAAATCCAAGAAGCAACGGTGAAACGCTCTTTCATTATGGAACATCAATTCCATCAAATTCCATCAATACTAGGCGTTACCACCTCTTCCCATTTAACTCATCCGTTTTTTTTTTCTTATGAGGCCAGAGTACGTTTCTTTTTAGACTTGTATAAATAAGCTTACCTATTTCCACCAGAAACACAAGTTTTTGGTCAGGGAAAAATACCTCACTCAGAAAGGAAACTCTTGCTAGCTTTCTCAAAGATTTCACCTTCTGATACAAGTCAAGTACTACTCTTCCAGAACTATTCTGGTCTCAACACTCTCTTCGCTTCCCTCCCTAAACCTACCCTTCTCCTCCACTTTGTGACCGAACCAAGTCTGGAACGACCATTTCTTGGTTTAGGCCGGACTTGTACAGATCGATCTCTCGAATCTAAAGAACTCCCTTGCAGTACATTATTTAGGGTTTAAATTATTTCTCACTTTCACACCCACAATTACCGAAATCAGCAGAAACAGGCGCACACAATATGAAAGGCAACACTATGTTAATCCTATGAAGGTATGAATCATTACTCTTGATATCATTCATGAAACTATTCTAGTGTCAAGTTTTGTTAAAACAATGTATGATGTCAGCCTCATGGTACATCTTGATTAGGTGGCGTTTCCTTGTGGTTGTTTTATTGATTGAGATTGTACGAAGGCCTTTCCTAATTTCATTACTTTAGTTATAAGCATTGTGATCTCAGTTGAGAGATAATTTGTTTTGGTTCAAATGTCAATCAAGTTTCATTTAACCTTGAAGTACTACAGTTTCATTTGCTTAAGCCTACTTGGCTGGATTTCTAAAGATTGATCAGAACCGCAAGCTTCTCAGTTATTTCACATTTGCATTGTTGGACCCGATTGTAAAACTAGTTGTTGTATGTTTAAAACATTATAACAACATAATAAATTTGTATTGGGACAAACTAGTTGAAGGTAAAAACTAAAAAGCATTCCAGTATATGTTAAATGGGACATGGGATAGCTCATCCCATGTATATATATACATGTTCGTTCCATCATAGTAACCTAGTATAAAAGAATGCATTTGTATCTTGTGAAACTTTTTTTTTCCAGCATAATTTAAAATTTTACTCTTATCCAGTAGGTTTTCACTCTCCCTTTTCATACTATCTTCAGTTTTCTCAAGGATTAGAACTCCTACCAACTCGTCTTGATGATCAACACAGAAAAAGAAATTGCATAGTTGGTAACATAATTGTTCTACCGCATCTCTTTTCTGTTTGTGTTATCATTAGTTTACTTTTATGTACCAGTATGGTTTTGTTGCATAATGGAAGTCCTAATCGTAGCAGTTGTTGGAATGAGTTGGTGATCCTTACGCATTTATCTCACAAATATCTTTCATTTTTGTTGCGTTGCATTGCCATGTGGTAAAAATGGTGAGTGTACATAGTCCACATGGAATATTCGAGTCCAGGTGTCCAGAGTCCATGCATGCCGACTTAGACGAGTTAAATCAGTGACACATGCTTAAACCAACGATTCAAGGGATTATTCTGCCATTTTAAGTCTACTTAACTAGGCTAACTTTCCATCCACCATATTTGGTCAAATAAGGCCTAGTTTTGTAAGAAATAAAAAGAGGCTTAGTTTTATAAACCGTAAAAAAACAATCCTATATTTGTAAAAAAATCCTTTTGGATATTAATGAACCAAATCAAAACAACAACTAAGAAAAGGCAAAGAAAAGTTCAAGACAAAACAAATTTGAAGACAAAGAAAAAGATAAACAAAGGAAACTTCGTTCATGAGCGCATTGAATGGAAGTTTTGTGAAATGATAAACAAAATGAAGAACAATGTTCGAAAATTTTATTTTTAAAGTCTATATTTCAAATTATTATTGTTTAATTTTGTGTCTTGTAAAATGACTATTAATGAAATTTGATGTTTACACATAGTGGGTGCTATAGTGGAAAAATCAGCAGCATGGTATGTGCATAGGAATTAATAGGCCAAAGAACACTATGTTAAAGGATAGCCCTTTAGTTGCAGTCTGCTGTGATGCAAAGCTACTTGTTATTTGTTTCCGTGTCATATTTGAATTGGAAAGAGTTGTAGGTATGCTCTAGAATTTTCAACAATGTTTTTTTATTCTTCGAAAAAGAGGTCGAGCCTCAAACAATTAACATTCATAATAAACTTACTTGGAATCAGCAGAGTTACATGAATGATCTGGGTATATTCATCAGACTTAACAAGCTCAACCAGACAACATATTACAACCAGACAACATACATTTTTATACATCCCTACAACATAGATACAGACCATAATATGCAGAAGACTTCTAACCATTCCATGTTGATTCCTAAGTACATGGACAAGTTTAAATGGCCTGATTTGGGACAAGATTAACTCATACAAACCTCTCAAAAAATCTACATATTGTAGAGATGCTAGGATCCATAGATCCAACTATTTCTCAGTTTTTTTTCTTCGTAATCACAGTAACACAAATGACTTCGGAATAATAGAATACACAGATCCCACCAAAAGTCATGGTTTTCATTGAAGATACATGTATACAAGTAACACTGGTAACTAAAATCGATTTTCTCGAAGCTGAATCGGGCTAGATCAGTCTAAAACTTCGTCCGACTCTTTCTTGTGTATCCATTTGTTGCAGGTGTTTTCAGTGTTGCTAGTGTCTTAGGTGTCTTTTCTGCTGACGGAGGTGTTCTTACTGTTGCTGATGTTAGAGTTCCATTGATGTTAATGATGATCATACAAAAAAAAAATGAAAAAAGAAAGAAAAAACTAAATATCTCTAAAATCAGAAACCGAATAGAAAGCAAGACTCATATCTAGATTAGGCTTGATCAAAGAAAAGAAAAACTCCTAATAAGGATTGATCTAAATTCAAACAGATCCAAACCCTAACTAAATCCAGGTTCCTAAATAGTGAAAAGGTCCCTAAAATAGTGAAAAGAAAAGATTGAAAAAAAAGAAGAAGATTAAGACGATTTGAATCGAGATATATGAGCACTGCAGATTAGGATAAACCGGTTTTAGTTTCTTTTTCTTTTTCTTTTCCTATGGAGAGAGAGTCTATTTCAGCACTGTTTGGTACTAATGTTGATAACTTTCTTAGGGTTAGTCCACCGGAAATTGTTATCTAATTTTTTTGTTGTTGTGTAATTTTAGGAAGATATGACCAACAATGTGACTTTGTCATATCAGTTGCTCAATTCTGACTTAAAGTGAAGTGAACAAGGTATACTATGACCGACAGTGAGATTTTGAGGAATATAAAATGTAATAAATATGATCTGCCGTGTCTGGTCCATTTCTAAAAGAGAAATTAGATTAATTGCCTAAATATTTTTAAAACATGGTTCAAATGGACGAGTAAAAATTAGTATATGTAAAATGGACATCAAAAAAATAGCAAGAATGAATCTGGATCATCTTGGCTTAAACTTATAAAATAGCGAGGCTGAAACTGGATGTATCCTGATGTGAATTAAAAATAAAAAAAATATTTGAAAATGGGTAGGATGAAATTGTTTTCATCTTGGTTATTTTTACATTCTCGTCCATTTAAACAATATCAAATTTTACATGTCTTTTTCACCCAAGAATTATCGTTATTAGATTAATTGACCAATTTAGTGTTTCTAAAAATTTCAGAAAATGAAGTATAATCTTTTGTTGATTTTTTTCGGGGTCTAATATTTTTTGCCTGGTTGTCTATTATTGAAATCTAAATGATGCAGTTTGTTTATTATTATTATTATTATTATTATTATTATTATTACTAGTACAACCGTTGCCACCGTGGGAGGACCGGCCGAAGAAGAAAATTTGCTACTATTTTTACCCAGTTTCTGAAAAAGTGATACTTTTGATTTGCTTCAGAAAAAAATAATATTTTTGTTCCGTTTCAGAAAAAGTTTCGAGTCTATTTGTTTATTGATTTAACTTTAAGTTTAGTGTTGCTCTTTTTTTTTTGGCTTTTTAGCAGTGGATTCTCCACAGTTGCAGTCAACCGCCACATTTCATGAACCTAAACTAGAGACGGAAATAGGTCCGATATCAAACTTGATCACACCACAATTACCTTCCTGTGTTCAAAAGAACTTTCTTGAATCTTGTATTTTTTTTTTCTTCCTTGCGTTGATTCAGTCAGCTGGGCTAGCCCGCCTAGCCGTGAAATGAAATACATACAGTGTCTTGGTTTACTGTTTGATTATATTTTGGGCTAAACAAGGCCCATTAGGGTAACATCTCATCTTTTCTCTGATTACTAGCACTCAACATCACTCAACATATTTTGGGGAGGTGGCGGTGGTAAATGATCTAATTCACTCACTCTTCTCTGTTTCTTGATTTTGGGAGAGAGAACCCTGAACTTAGGGTTTCTTCCTTGGATTTACATTTCAGAGTTTTTCGATTTGAGCTTTGATTGATTTTGGGTAATGCATCATCCAATTAAGTGGGGTTTTATCAATTAAGGGGGGTTATATTTTCAGCAGCGACCCTTTGCCACGAAGAAGAAGAAAAAGAGATCGATGGGTCTTATAGCTGAAGATAAATCAAATCAATCAGTTCGGTATGTGCAGAATCGGAAAACAAGTCAATGAATCTGTCCAAGCTGTGGAGAGACAAGACTGCCCTGGAGAATAAGAAGTTGAATCAAGGTGGTTCAACTCCATCTACACAACTCAGTCACGGAGGCGTCTAATAAGAACTTAGTGGATGATTTAAGAGACAAACGGCATTATGATTTTTCCTCAGGAATTATTCTCAACAGCTAATTTTATGGAGTGCTTTTTGCACAGTTATGGTTTGTGTGTATAAAACTATGTGTTGTTTCACTTAAAAAAATTATGAAATAAATTGATTATTTGAGTTGGTCTATGGATGGATTCCGATTTGTTGTTCTGCTCTTTAGCTTTTTTTTTTTATTTTTTTTTATTTTGTAGCAGTGGATTCTCCACAATTGGTTTATTTTTTATCGCTTTTATGCGTATTATCACAACATAAAGGAGTTCTAGAAATAGATAGGGACAACAAGTTAGTATAATGTATTGTTCATTTCAGAGCATACATGAATCAACTTCAAGTTATAAAAATTCTGGGATTGTCATAGCTTTTGAGATGTTTTTCATGACGATCTGAACAACAACAGGGATGGTGGTTTTACTGATACTCAACTGAATTAGGGACGATAACAATTCTTTATATTGCCGTGTTTTTACAAGTCTGCTGGATGTACGATTATTAGCTTCTTTTGAGAAATTATGGAGGCAACGCTATCATGGAGCCCTGTGATACATCAGACATTTTTCGTTCTCTGATTCTCACTCCCTGTCGGACCATAGTTATTTTACATATATGATAGTCTGCAATACCTTCCATGAATGCTGAATTTTGGCTGAATTTTGGTTAGATAGGGAATAAAAATTAGAGAACAAAATATTCGAATCAGGAAGAAATTTACATCTACCCGATTGCACCACCATATCTACAGAACTCCTTTGATCCACCTCCTTACTTTGTTTCATTTTGTATCAATGTTTGTTTCTTGTTCTGTATCTCTTAATTGCTAACGTTTTCCACAGAAAAGGAAACTAGTGCTTAAATGGGTTTGCCTCTCTAAGCAGTGTGTGGTCAAGAAATCCCCTTGTATTCGTAGCTCTCAGAACCTGGATATGGCACTGAATTTGCTAGGAATTCCATGTAAAGGGATAGCCCTTTTTAGTTGCAGTCTGCTGTGATGTAAACCTACTTGCTGTTTGTTTTGGTGTCAGATTTGAAGCGGAAAGAGTTACAGATATGCCTTTATTTCTATTTTTTTGTCAAACTGATAGAATTTTCAGCCCTGTTTGGTACTAACGCATATGTAATCGGCACTATTGACTGTAACAAGTCTTTCTTGGTATGCTGAGACTCTCCCCATATATCTGCTCTTAAAAATTTCCCTGCGCGATATTACAACTACTGGTTATGTGCCTCACCTAACGAGTGGTTGAAGTACTGGAACTGGACATGCCAGCCATGATGCGATAGAACAGTAAAAAAAAACAGAATCATTTTTATTTTTATTTTTTGATTGATAAAAATATTGGTGCCGAAGAATTTCAAACTTAAGTCACTGATATCATCATCAAATGACTTTATCACTGTATTATATTTACATCGGCAATAGGAAAGGAAATTACATTAGATATATTCACTCTTGCACACTCACACCAACCCAAACAAACCCCACAAACATGACCAGCACAAGTAACACGCGGATCTTGAATATCAGTAGTAGCAAAACACCTCGGATAACTGGCAAACGATAGACAAAAAGGAGAAGCATACAGGATGTGGATGAGGCAATCTTTAATTAGTTTTTGGCAAAAAATTCAAAGGCTTAAAACCCCCAATTGTCTTCACACTTTCAATTGGGTCACCAAGTGAATAGCAGTACATCGTCTGGTTTGCATCCCTCAACCTTTTAAGCACGGCACAAAATACCTCTTTATTGTATGTCTTTGACTCGCACCAATTCAGGCACCCCCTTCTCCATTCAGCAAACGTAAGCGAAGGCACCGAAAGCCTATTATGATCACAAGGACCAAGCACACCAGCTGGTAAAGTAGTAGGCTCAATTAAACAAGCCTTCTGTACCGAACGCCTAAGACAATCATCACAAGAACTACCGGGACCTGGAATATCAGGAGCCATTAAACAAGCCCTATTACCACCTGGTGCTCCCTCATGATCCTCACTCCTGCACGTTGACATAATTAAGGTCATGAATAATAAACACACAAGATAAGAAAAGGTGTTTAAAAAGGGTATGACAATCCTGTATTATACTTACATGATATGAGAAGGAACGAAGGTGAATAAGAAGAAGAAGAAGAAACCAATGAGAGAAAGAGGAGGTTTTGTGGACATTGTTGAAATTAGTTAGACTTATACTGAGAGTTAGCCTAGCTTTATATTTTGGTGCAACAAATTAAGATCAATGTGAGCCTCTTTTTATAGTATGTATGTAATGTAAAACCACAAAAATCACTTTTAAAATCTGATTTAGTTATTAGTTAATTAACTAGTCGTGAGAACTAAGAAGGCACGCACGAACTTTCATTTTGTAATTTAAGCTTTTTTGTATTAGTAAGAGAGAGAAAATAGAATCTTGTTTAATCATCATAGAATCTTGTGTAATCATCATCTACACGTTTGTTAACGCGTTTTTTTTTGTGTGTGTCTTAGTCATCTACACGTATGTCTTAGTCTCCATGCCCATTAGTATATTGCATTCTTCAGAGCAAATTCTGGGGTTGTCTTAGTTTTTGAGATTTTATTCATGACGATTTAGACAACAAGTATGATAGTTTTGCCGGTACTCAACAGCTGTAACATCAATGACAACTCTTTATATTGCTGTGTTTTCACATATCTAATGGATTTACGATTCTTAGCTTATTTTTGGAAATTATGAAGGCAAGGTTGTAAGGGAGGCCTGCGGGACATTCCCATTCTCTGTTTCGACTCCCCTATCTGACCAAAGTTCTTTTAGATGTAGGCAACTCTTGATAGTCGTCTCAATATGCTGAACTTGATAGGGAGTATAGCACTTTGATTATCACATTTTATTTGCAGAGGGTATGAAACTGAAATATGGAGTTTTGACATAATATAAGTGAGCCATTGTAATTCTACTGAACTCCGTTTGTTAAATGATATTTCCTGATCCTTTTCCTGTAATTAATGCTACCATGTCTACATAACTCCGTTGCCAGTGGCCCAGTGCCGGACTCTTAATTAATATTTGGATTCGTCTTTCTTCTACTCTTTAGTTTGTTTCATCTTGCACAAAAATGAAAAACTTGTTCTTGAATGGTTTTCCAGCAAGCAAGCAGTGGGAAGTTATTTTACTTGCTGAAGAAATCCCTTGTAACTCACTGAACTTGCACTTGGCACAGAATCTGCCAAGGCTATACAAGGGGATAGCCGGCCCTTTAGTTGCAGTCAATTGCTACATTTGATGAACCTAAACTAGAGACGGAAATAGGTCCGATATCAAACTTGATCACACCAAAATCACCTGCCTGTGTTCCTAAGAACTTTCTTGCATCCTGTATATATGTTTTTTTTTCCTTCCTTGCATTGCATTCAGTGACTAAATTTCAGTCAGCTAGCTGTGACATGTGACAGTGTCTTGATTTAGAACCATCTTTTGGGCACCACCCAAAAACAGTGGGGGACTACCCATCAGTTTTTGGTGTGGATATTAGAAGTAATATTTGGTCACCCCTTATAATTATTATTTTTTATACCCATTCTACCCTTAACCAAAAACTTAGTTAATGATTAGTGATTAGTTAAAAATTGATTAGTGATTAGTTAAAAACTGATTAGTGATTAGTGTTTTATAAGTTGGATTTTTTGTTTTAAACATTTGTTTTGGAAGGATAAGAAGAAGGAAATAGGAAGAAGAATATGGGTGAACCAAAAAACTTTTTTGATTTTAGTAATTATGAATTGAGTGATTCATGTGATGAAACCTCAGAATCAATCAGAACCCCTTCACCTCCTTGTGTATATGTCAATACTTCAAATGATCCAAATATGAGTTATTTGTTAGAAGGAGAAAACTTTTTGCCCCAAAGTGAATCCAACCCATCAAATGATGGATTTTATCAAATACAACTCGAAGATGAAGATATGGGTACTCGGTATGTCTCATTTTAGTTAATGTAGGTTGAATTGTGGGAAAAATTGGACAAACTCAAAATTTCAGGGTAAAAGTTCGGCTAGGTATTCCTAGTTCGGTTTACCATATTTAAAACATAGGTAACCCGAACGTTTACAAGATGTAGTTCGGTTATTAGATCTTGTAGAGCGGAGTTCGAACTACCGTTAATGGTAGTTTTTGATAGTTCGGTTAGGAAATTACGGAAGACATAACCGAACTGTTTTTATAGACTTTACAGTTCATAGTTCGGTTTAGTAGATTTTTATAAATTGGTAACCGAACTTTAAGTTCCAACATCGCAAAATAAATGTATACCACATTGCTAACCGAACCATTATGTTCGGTTTGTTCTTATTTTCATTCTCATTACCGAACCTTTGCGGATAAAATGTAAACATAGAGTTCGATAAGCTACAATTGTTTTACTAAAACATACATAACCCGAACTTTATGTTCTAGGGTCCATTTTTGACATTTCCGAACTTGAGCGTGTTTTTTGTTTATGGTATTGACGTTGTGCTATTACTTGTAGGTTCCATGTGATTCAATTGAACCAATGGAAAACCAACCTCCCCCGATTGGTATGTTGTACGATGACACATCCCATCACTACATGAATGACTTGGTATTCGATAATACGAAAGATGCAAAGACTTGGGCTAGACAACATGCACAAAAAGACATGTGCGTATTAGTATTAAATGGGAGAGAAAAGAATAGTCGCTTTGAAATGGTTTGTGAGAGAAGCGGTGATCCCGATAGAAGCCACAAGAGGAAGGGTTATGTTTATGAAGGAAAGACAAATAGGAAAAACAAAACTTTCTCAAAGAAGATTAAATGCCCATTCAAGCTTTCCTTTAATTACAACAAAAAATTGAAGGGATGGGTTCTCTACCGGGTTATGGAAGGTCGTCATAACCACCTCGTCCCAGAGCATCTTGAAGGACATTTCATGGCGACCAAGCTAACTCCTCAAGAGATGGAGAAGGTAGCTAATATGAGGAAAATGGGTCTTACACCTTCAAATGCTCCAAATGCTAAAGGAGGATAACAAGGATAACCACTCATCTGTGTCCACCATTAACAATGCAATTGAGACAATTAGAAAGAAGGAATGGAGAGATAGACAAGTGATGCAACAATTGTTTTTTTTGGCCAAAGAGAAAGACTACGCGGTTCAAAAGGATGTGGATTCGGAAGGAGAGATAACACAACTATTTATTGCGCATCCAACAAGTGTTAAATTGGCTCAATGCTTTCATGAAGTTCTAATAATGGATTGCACTTACAAGACAAACAAGTACGAGATGCCATTGTTGAATATTGTTGGCGTACATCGACCAGAAGTCACCGTTTACCGTGGCATTTTTTTCTTAAGGGACGAGCAAGAACCTAGTTATATTTGGGCACTACAACAAGTTAAGGCAATCTTCCGAGGTGATGATATTCCGGGGTTATAGTGACCAGACAATGAAGTCGCATTGATGAATGCAATAGCGGAAGTGTTCCCACTAGCACATAATATGCTTTGTACGTTCCATATATGGTGTAATTTGTTGCATAGGTGCAAGCCAACAATTTGTCCACCCAAGAAAAAAGGATATGAAGAGATTAAGATGCTAATAGGAACATGAACGAGCGGATGCAAAGAGGAAGTTGATAAACAATACGATCTAAATTTTGCTAAATGGGTTGCATTCAACGGTGAATGGGAATCATTATGTTGGTCCTTTACCGAGGAAGAGTATTATCAAAATCTTGCGGAGTTTATCGCCCATTGGGATACTCCCGATTACCCACGATGTTGTATCGTATGTTCTTCTCCAATGGTTGGAACCACACAAAAGAGAGGTTTGTGTATGCCTTTACCAACCAATATAAACACTTGGGAAATCAAGCGACAAGTTTAGTAGAGTCGGCTCACCACCGGTTGAAGAAAAATCTCTTTGGATGTGTTGATAATTTCGTAACATCGTGTGGAATGCTATGGAGAATTACTTCAAGCGCGACATTGATAGAATTAAAGGGAAGTTCCAAAAAAGCCTTATATTCAAAATGAAAGGAAAATATGCCGACCATCCATTGTTCAAGGGAATCCATTACAATGTATCTCGGCAATGTATGAAGTTGTTGATTATAGAAGTCGAGTTGATGGATAAGTGGGAAACCACGTCGGATGAGTGTGTGTATGTAACATGAAGAAGTCTATGGGACTCCTTGTCGCCATATGATATTCAACTATGAGCATGGCGTAATTCCTTTAAGCGAAATCGATCCATTTTGGAAGCATCTAAGTTTCATCCCTCCTCCAAAGGGAGAAAAAGCCAAGAAGAGTTTGGTGATAACGAAATGGGTAGAACCGTACTAGAGATGTATCGTGGCATGAGCAAGCTCCAAAAACAAATTTTCTGGGATGACATGAGGAAAATCTTATATCCACAAACGCAAGATAATGTTTATGAACCGGTAAAAGGCAAGCGCAAAGGTAGACCAAGCAAAAAAGAAACTAAAAAGCAACTAAGAGAATATGCAAAGGTGTTACATAAGAAGAAAAGTCAGCAAAACGCCACTACTAGAGACCCTTGTGGCCATGAGTATACCGCGGCAATGTACTTGGAGAAACCCAAGAAACGGGTAGGAGTATTGAGGGTAAAAGGAGAAACAAGTGAGCGGGTTTTTGAAGAAAAAGGGACCGATGTGTCCAACACAACCAAGCCAACCATCTTCCTAGCGACGTGAAGCTTAAGTCTCCGATGTTCCCCATCCAACCATCTTCCGTAGACGTGAAGCTTGAAGCTCCAAATAAAGACTATTTGAATAAGCTACCTCTACACATTAGAGAATACGTTATATCCACAAACGACGTTCCTCCCATGGTAATTGTGGGTTTCATGTTGTCAATCAACAAGTTGGTCCTTTCATTGAAGGTGCCAAGAGAAATAATGGGTGTGCAATCACTCATATAAGGCAAAGATTGTTATCCAAACTAAAGGAGAATCCGGCATTTTACAAGACAATGTTGTACGATGAGAGTAGTATCAATGAGCAATATGTTAGGTATCAACGTCGTCTTCATGGGGGTCAACCGATCACAAGGGATTATTGGATGAGCATTCCTATATGTGGACACTTAATCGCCGAGGCATTCAATTGTGTGGTTCATTGTTTCTCAAAAAGTGGTAGTTTCACCTTCACCCCAAAATAACAAAGTATGTGTTGAACAACCTAAACGAAGGAGATGTGTGATGGCATTTATTAACAACAACCACTTTATAGGCCTACGGTTAAAACCCGATTGTCCATTGCCTCCAATATGTACAACCTCTTATTGGCATGCATTTAATCCGGATACAATGTTGGGTTGGTGTATCATGTATGAGAATAACATGGAGATGTGGAATGCTTTGATCGAAGTCCAAGAAATTGTTCATGAAGGTCCTATTTCACTAGAAGATGATTAAATGACACATGTAATGGAACTAATTATGCTTATGAATCTAAAACTTTGTTCTTTGAAGAGTGGTAGTAATTATGGAGTAAATGTTATTATTTTATGGTGTTGGCGGTGTGATTCATTTACATTAATAAATATTTTACGTGGCGAACACCAATTTCGGTAACCTAGGTCAAAATAAGAAGGTTACCGAACCTTAGTTCAGTTAGTAAATTAAATTACAAGATATAGTTTAACTGAGTTCAAGCAGAATCAAATTACGAGCCTAACCGAACGTTGCGAGACGAAGTTCACCCCTTACAAAATTTAATATCCAAAACGCGTTATGAAAAAGTCTTTAAGGAGGCGAAAATGATTTTCATATTTGAAATCCTTTGTCTTCCATCTTCGCCATTCGTTCTTTGATGTTAAAAGGATTTCGTTGAATCCTTCACCCCTAAGCGATACCGCCTTTACAATACTGAAATAAAGCCATAAATTCCACAACTCTCTCTAATCTTTTGAAATCGAAAGAACAAAGCTATATGATCACGGTTATAAGGGTTCATTGTGTCAACATAATTTTTCATGAATTATCCCCCATAACTCGACTCATAATACCATTCATTCTTCGTTCTTCACCCCTCTTTGGATAGTATATTATGTAGTTTACGCAAAGAGAAAGATCTTCAACTAGATTAAATTTATGACTAGTAGGTGACATTTTTAGCAGATTTAGAAACAAAATGTTAACTATAGACCCATATATATATAACACTTTGTTGTATAACGGTCATAAAATTAGCCGTTACTTGATATTACATTAAAATTTCTAATTTATGTATTATCTTTTGAAAATTTTGAAAATCCAGGGATGATTTCGGTTAGCGAGAAAACCTTGCGACATAACCGAACTTAAAAGTTCGGATGCAACTTAATTTCTTGAGATAACCCAACTTTGTTGGGAAGGCTCAAAGACAAAGCGGAACATATATGTGACACAAAACACACTTCAAAACAAACCTTAGAGTTGGTTTATGTGATTTTTTCATCAAGAGAATGAGTTGTCCAACATGTGCAATGACAAAATTTTGAAAATCCGGGATGATTTCGGTTACAGAGAAAACCTTGCGACATAATCGAACTTAAAGTTGCGGATGCAACTTAATTTCTTGAGATAACCGAACTTTGTTGGGAAGGCTCAAAATTTTGAAAATCCAGGGATGATTTCGGTTACTTGAGAAAACCTTGCGACATAACCGAACGTAAAGTTCGGATGCAACTTAATTTCTTGAGATAACCGAACTTTGTTGGGAAGGCTCAAAATTTTGAAAATCCGAGGGATGATTTCTTTAGGTGAGAAAACCTTGCGACATAAATCCGAACTTAAAGTTCGGATGCAACTTAATTTCTTGAGATAACCGAACTTTGTTGGGAAGGCTCAAAGACAACCGAACATATATGACAAAACACACTTCAAAACAAACCTTAGAGTTGGTTTATGTGATTTTTTCATCAAGAGAATGAGTTGTCCAACATGTGCAATGACAAAATTTTGAAAATCATTTCTTTAAGAATGATAAAACCTTATGACATCACCCAAATTTAAGTTCGGTGACACGGGACTTTCTTAACCGAACTTTAGGTTCGATGACCTCTTATTTTTTTCAAAAGGTAACCGAATTATATGTTCGATGACTTTTCCTGTAATTATTAACATGTTACATAACTTATAAGTTCGGTTTGCTAGTTTTAAATATTAGGTCACGAAAACCATAATGTATTCAACATTTCGTCCTTTCTAAAATTGAAAACACAAAACTCAAATCCTTAAGTAATTGTTTAAAACTGCATACCAAATCCATAACCAACTTGTTTTTGAAATGAAATATCTGAAATCACTAATGACCACTCTTACGACCCCTCTTTCTACCTCCTTGCTTTCACGAGGTTTTGGTCGAACTTCCTCATCACTTGGGGTTTCATCTCCCGCACCGGTTTTTCCTCCACAACGCCACTCGAACCTTCACCTTGTTGTCGACCCCTCTTGAGGTGCTTAGTCCTACTTGGTCTGCACCATTCTTTTAGTTATAAGACCCTCCCACTCCTTGTAGTAGGGCGCTTGTTCCTCTAGGTCAACATCGGCTCTCCGGTTTGATTTTAGCCATCCATTTCTTCAACAATTTCGATCCCTTCAAAACCTAATTCCAATTTTAAGCATAAGCAAATATATTTTCAAAACCTTTAAACAACCCAAATTATAAGACAAAGACATTTTCTTACCACATTATCCCATAACCTTTTTGCTTCATCTCCACAAATAGGTATATCCTTAGCTAAGCCTCCCTCTCCTTTGCCTTCGCTTTCGCCGTATCCGCTTGCTTGTTGTTCTTTATTTATCACAAAGGGATGATGATTTCTTCATAATACTCCTTGTAATCTTAAAGTCACATGCATTTACATCTTCCTCACAAGGTACACAATCACCTCTTGGTAAGTGGTATTCTCCAAGTGCATTCCAATGTGCTACCGCAGAGTTGGTTCATGTTTTGGAACAAAATATTTCTCATTATTCTTTGTTCCTTGAACTCCGCAAAGTGAAATTTTCATTCTCCACATCGGGATCCATTTGGACGCAACAAAGTTGTCTTAGTATTCTCCTCGGATTATATATCATGTGAGCCGTTAGGATGCCAAATAGGTCCATAGTATGGCGTGACGGTAGAAAAACCATTAAGATCGTCTTCATCTACCGATACATCATCGGAGTACGGCGTATGGGTGAAATATCACATCGTTCACCGTCAAAGTTATCCATTCTGCCTCAACAAAGTCAACTCCTCCTCTTTAGACTTCTTTTGTAAATCCAAAAACACCCATTTTCCCCGCTCAGGTGCGTCATAGGGATAAGGTTTCTTTTCCTTGCCTAATCCCAATGAAGGAAGTGGTCGTAAATCCAAACTTTGAGAAAATAGGAAAATATTAACCATATTCATGAAAATATAATTGGAAGGACATCAATTTAGTAGATAATTTTCTCATTAAAAATGTAAAAGGTCACCAACAAGAGTTAAATAGCCTCCAATTTGATTCGTCTTAATCCTCGACCCTTTGCTCATTTCTTCCATAACAAAAGCAAGCACCCCTAGGGCCCAAGAGTAATTGTTGATGTCGTCGAGATCCTCCAAAAGTCTGTAGATACATTGCATCCACCCTATTCCCCGAAGTGTCTGGAAAATAATGATTCTCTAGTGATATAACCAATAAAGTCGTGACATATACCTAAGGGTGTCCTGGTCCATCACCAACTTTCCTCGCTGCACCTTCTTTTTGGTCCCTCCAAATGCTTCCTTCAACTTAACCAACTTGAATTTCTTCACCTTTTTCTTCAATCCTCCATTTGCCTCATGTGTATTATACTCATCACCATCGTTTAGGGACCTCGCGAACGTCTAAACTCACATTGAGACTTTCTTGCATCCCATCCAAGACATTTAATAGCCAATTCTTCAAGAGCTTCATAACTCATCGAGGGGTTGTAGCCTTCTCGAAGGCATTTACCTTCCACCGGTAAGCCGTTGATATGGTGGCAATCATCGGGAGTTATTCCCATCTCGCCAAATGGAAGATGCATAGTATATGTCTCGGATAATACCTCTCGAGAAATGCGGATGGAAAGCGTCAAAATCTACATGTGCAAGCTCAATAGCTCTCCATAACACACATTCTTTAACCTTTGCTACAAACTCGTCACACTCAAAGAAAAGATCCCATTTGGACGCCTTTTGACGTTTAATAAGACGAATCGCATCATTATGATCCTACGAAAACAAACATAACACTATTAATACTTAACGAAACATGTCCCAAAAAATAAATAAATAGTTTTGTTAGTTAAGGTTAACTTAAAGAATACCTTTGTCGCATAGATCTTCGCGACCCTGAGTGTTTGTAGCCAAACAATGTTGCCCCTCCATCATTTGGAGTACCATAAGTTGGGTTCCGAGGTGACAAACATAAATTATCAGGGGGAATGTGTGAGTATCTAGCACTAGGCGGCTTCGGCTTCTTTTTCTCTTTAACGGGAACAATTTCTTGTTGTCCCTCCTCTTCCTCCTCTTCCTCCTCTCCCTCCTCTTCCTCCTCTCCCTCCTCTCCCTCCTCTCCCTCCTCTTCCTCCTCATCAAACTCTTCCTCTTCTTCTTGACCCTGTCCTACTTCTTCCCCTACATTTTCAACGTGTTCTCTTTGTTGTTCAGCCTCTACATTTCCTTTGGTCTTCATTTCCTTGCACTTCTTCATAATCATTCTCTTGGTTCACTTCTCCAGAATTCCATCCCCTCCATGTTTGGCATGTGACCAGTTTTTCAAAAATCTAAATGTTTTGCTCCCCTAGGGGTTGAGTTTTGAAATCCTCATCTAGTTGTTGTCTCAATCTTTCTCCTTTGTTCCTAATGAACAAAAACCAAACTATTAACTAAACATAAGAGAATATTGTGTTACCAAATCAAATCAACTAAAGAATGAAGTAAACACGCATGTAGTTACCAAATTAAAGTCTCGGTTACCAAATAAGTTTTTTCTATCAAACCGAACTCATTCTTTCAAAGTAAAAGATGAGTTCGGTTACAAAAATGTTTTTCATGATATCACGAACTATGTAGTTCTTACTTTACAAAAAAGAATAACCGAACAGAGAAATATATGAAGAGTTCGGCAATTAAAAAATTAAACCTAACCGAACCCTTTCTTTCCAAGTAAAAGACCGAGTTCGGTTAGGTACATGTTTATCAATTAGATCTCACCGAACTATGTAGTTCTATGACCAGGAAGGTATTGGCTTAATCCTAACTGTTCTAATTTATGGTAAGTTCGGTAAGAATGTTTAAGGTTTTACAAAAATCTCCTAACCGAACTACTCGCCCGAACTACCATTTTTAATGAGTTTTCATGATTTTCAATCGATTTCTTCTACAAATAACGAATTATAAGGAATGGGCATGAAGAAAATTACCCGCGTATTTGCATTTCACTTGAATCGGGACTTAAATTTTTGCGGTTGGATGATTGATTTTTCTCGAAACGGTGCTTCAAGTTCTTTAAACTTTAGCAATTGTTTTGGGAGATTCACTATATGTGGGAGTCCCTGACTCAATCCTCAAGTCTCAGGTGTTTGCTTGGTACGCATTGCTTATAAAGATTGATTAATCGACGATGATTTTTTCTAATCGAGCGATTAACGAACGATGTCTAATGAGGAAGAAGAAGAGGAGGAAAAGAAGAGAAGAAGAAGAAGAAGATGAAAAGAAGAAGAAGATGAAAAGATAAAACTGATTTTTATTTTTTATTTAGGTTTTAATTAGTGGGTTAGATTAGTGGGTAATGGGTTAGATTAGTGGGTAGTGGGTTAGTTTAGTGGGTTGGATTAGGATTAGTTATAAACTTAATTAGAGTAAGGGTAATTTAGTCTTTCACAATTTTTTGGGACACCCCTTATAATGTAGGGTGGTCATCTATATCAATGGGTAGTCCCCCACTGTTTTTTGGGTGGTGCCCAAAAGATGGTTCTTGATTTACTGCTTCATTGTATTTTGGGCTAAACAAGGCCCATTAGGGTAATATCTCATCTTTTCACATCACACCACATATTTTGGGGCGGCGGCTAATTCACTCACTCTTCTTCCTTTCAGAGTAAAATCCAGGGTTTTCTTCCTTCGATTGTACATTTCAGAGTTTTTTCGATTTGAGCTTTGATTGATTTTGGGTACTGCATCATCCAATTAAGGGGGGTTTTATTGATTTATAGAGATCTAGATTCAGCAACACATTACCATGAAGAAGAAGAAGAAGAAGAAGAAGAGATCGATGGGTTGTTTTATCATAACTGAATTATTGATAATCAATCAATCAATCAATCAATGGGTATGAGCAGATTCGGAAAAAATGTCACTGAAATTGTCCAAGCTGTGTAGAAAGTGAAGACTGCCTTTGAGAATAACAAAGAAGAATCAAGGAGATTCAACTCTATCTACACAACTCAGTCTCAGAGGGGTCTAGTAAGAATTTAGTGGTTGATTTCAGAGACAAAATGAATTATTATTCTAAACAGCTAATTTTATGGAGTGTATTTGAACATTTTGCACAGTTTTGGTTTGTGTGTGTGTTTTTTCACTTGCAAAGAGTTATGAAATAAATTGATTATTTGAGTTAGTCTATGGATGGATTCGGATTTGTTCTTCTGCTGCCTTTCATTTTGGTGACATATTTGGATTTGTTGTTCTACTGTAAGATAAAGTCCAATTATCAATTGGACTCTACTAGCTCCTTTGTGTATGGTAGACTACAAATTCTTGGAGGTTGTTATAGGAGACAAGTTCAGCAATCACAAATTCTGACAAGGTAAAGCTCTATTTCGATTGCCGTTGCCAATGTTTCAAATTCAATTCCTGAATGTCTAAATGTTGGCAGGTATTGGTAAATGTTTTGGGAGTCAAGTAGTTCGTTTACTTGTTTGTTTGGTAAATCCGTCTCTAACATTGAGCTTGGTTTAGCTTCAACTTATTGAACAAGGTTGTCTGTTGTTACATTTTTGCTGTAACTGTTTTGGCTCTTGGATTTGAGCATGTTTGTTTCCATTTAACCTTAAGATAGTGTTGCTAGCGTTTTTTTAGCAGTGGATTCTCCACAGTTGGATTTTTTATTCGCTTCTATTTGGACTTCTAGAAATGGATAGGTTTTTGTATCTTGAGGCAAGATGGTAAACTTGTTTTTAGCTGGTCCCTCAGACCCATTAGTATAATGCATTCTTCAGGCTTCAGAGCATACATGAATCAACTTCAATTTGTAAAATTCTGGTATGTCATAGTTTTTGAGATTATCTTTTCATGACGATCTTAAAAACAACACAATGGTGAGTTTACTGATAGTCAACTGTAGTAGCATCATCAATAACAACTCTTTATATTGCTTTGTTTTCACATCTCTACTTGATGCACGATTATTAATTAGCTTCTCTTTAGAAATTATGGAGGCAATGCCGTGATGGATCCCTGCGTGACAGTTTTCGTCTCTCATTCTTACTCCCTATCTGACCAAAGTTCTTTTGCAGATAGGCAACTCTTGATAGTCTACAATATGCTGAACTTTGGTTTGGTTGGGAGCAAAAATCAGAGAACAAAATCTTCTCACGGCAGAATCAACAACAGATTTACATCTACTTAATAGCAGCACCACCATGTCTACAGAACTCATTTGATATGGTAAGCCGTATTCCTGGTCCTCTTCCTGTAATTAACACCACCTTGTTTTTCATCATATTGCCAGTGACAGGCTATTAATATCTGGATTCCTCTTTTACTTTGTTTCATGTTGTATCCATGTTTGGTTCTTGTTCCACATCTCTTAATTGATAACGTCTTGCACAAAAAAGGAAACTTGTGCTTGGATGAGTTTTCCTGTAAGCAGTGGGTGGTCAATGTAGCTCTCAGAACCTGCATACAGCACTAAATTTGCTAGGAATTCTATGCAAATGGATAGCCCTTTAGTTCCAGTCTGCTGTGATGCAAGGCTATTCACATGCAAGTTTCGGTGTCAGATTTCGGTACTAATGTTGATAACTTTCTTAGTGTTAGTATATCTAAAATTGTTAAGAATTGAGCCTGATTTTAAATGAACAAGGTGCCGTATGACTGACAATGCGATTTTGAGAAATAAGAAATGTATTATCCATCACTGGTCCATTACTAATTTTTTTCTTCTGTAAAAATGAGGCATACTCTTTTTTGTTTGGATTTTTGGGTCTGCAATCGCATTATCATTTTAATTAGGAAACTCTGAACTTGGTTTGATAGGCAGTAGGTCAACAGGGTCAAGAACACATTTAAGTCTACTCATTTGAAGCACTCCATTGTTAACGGCACCATGTCAACAGGGCTCCGTTGCCAGTGCCAGACTCTCAAATATACGGATGCCTCTTTCGTCTAATCTTTACTTTCTTCAATTTTGTATGAATGTTTAGTCCATGTTCTGTTTTTTTCCTTTAATAATGTCTTGCACGAAAAAAGAGGGTTTTCGAGTAACCAATTTACGTGCTGATCTATATATGCTTTATATTTTCATTATAAATTTTAACTAACACAAATCCATTCCATTGGATTATCCGCATCTAATCCGTTCATCGGTGGATCCATTTGATGTTGGATGAGATGCGGATGTCAAATTTGAAATCCGTAGTGAATTGGATTGGATGCGGATAAGGTAAGAAACTGGTCCATACCGGCCCATGTTCGCCCAGTGTCTTGATTTTATTGTATTCAGTGAACTCGTCTTGTAAGGTTTTGGGCTGAACAAGGCCCATTAGGGTTATATATCATCTTTTATTTTCATCACTCGCATCACATAACACTACATATTTTGGGGCGCCGCCTCATCTTAAATCACTCACTCTTCTTTTCTTCCGTTTCTTTCTAGGGTTTGATTTGTGATTTTCAGAGAATAGAAGAAAACCCAAATCAGGAATAGATTTAGTTTTTCGATTTTATTGATTTTGAGTAGTGCATCATTTGAAAGAGGGGTTTAATTCATTTACAGAAATCATCTTGCAAGCTAGATTCAGCAGTGACTCTTTACCATGAAGAAGAAGAAGAAGAAAAAGAAGAGATCCATGGGGCTTTATAGCTGATTGTACTTGGTATGAGCAGAATCGGAAAGGAAGTCACTGTATCTTGCCGAGTTGTGGAATGACAAGAGTGTCCCAGAGTATAACCCAAATGGGATCTTGGATACCCAACTTCATCAACTCTAGTCAGTCAAAGAGGCATCCAAAAAGAATAGCAAGGAAGATTATAGAGACAAACCTTGGATGACATCTATGATCTTTTCTCTTCGATCAACAGCATCCTTCAGTTTTTGCAGAGTTTTGGGTATTCAATTTTGTGTATAAAACTTTTTTTTTTTTTCATTCTTTCAAAGAATTATGAAATGAATTGAATAATTGATCATTCTATGAATTCCACTTTGTTCACTGTCTTTCATTCTGTCTCAAATGTTGCTCCCTTGTTCTGCATCTATCAAACATGTTATGTTCCTGAATGGGTGTTCCAGTAAGCAACTGGGATGCCAGTTTTCACCATCTGAACAAGTCCCTTGTAGCTCCTAGAACCTGCATTAGCTTTGCACAGGAATGCTGTGCAAAAGGTTAACTTTAGTTTTGGTCTCAAGTGATGTGCTTGTCTCTTGCTGTTGTTGCTTGGTTTAGCTTAATCTATCAATTCAAGTTAATTAACAAGGTCATTTGATTTAAATTGATTTTCTTTCTTTCTTTTTTTTAATTTGGTGAACTTTTGGATTACTGCTGCTCGTGCTTTTTTCCATTTGTTTTATGACAGTGGATTCTCTACAGTCCTTTTAGTTTTCGCTTCTACGATGTACCGCTAGAACCTAAAGTAATTCTAGAAATCACTTCAATTTGTAGTATATTTCTGAGATTGCCATAGTTTTTAAGCTTTTTTTTTCATGGTGATCTAAACAACAACAACTGGGATGGTAATTTTACTTAATACTCATCAGCAACGGTGTGATGGAGCCCTGCGAGACGTATAGGAAACCCTTGATAGTCTGCAATAAGCTGAACTTTGGTTTGATAGGGAGTAGAAAGCACTCTCAATGTCTGCAAAACTCCTTTGATATGGTAAGCCCGATTTCTGATCCTTTTCATGTGCTTAACGCCGCCCTCTTTGTCATTCTATTGCCAGTGGCAGACTTTTAATATCTGGATTCCTCTTTCATTTTGTATGCATGTTTGTTTCTTGTTCTGTGTCTATCTATCTACTGATATATGTTGGGTCAATTTACACCTAAAATTGTGAAAAATTTTGCGTGTAATTTTAAAGATATGATTTTGCCCATTTCTGATTTTAAATGAAGTGAACAAGGTACTATGACCGACAGTTAAATTTTGAAGAATACAAAATGTAAAAAATGAGCCATCACTTGCAGAAAAATGAGGCACAATCTATGGAGTATTAAAATCAAAACCATCTAGCTTGCAACAAATATCTTCCAACTGCCTCTTCGTTTATTATAATTTTTCCTGCGCATGGATCTCGACGATAGATTATAATACATTTCTGGCTGCACGTTCCCGGATCCGCATTGTCTGATTCGCAATTAAGATTAGTTATTTCGATGGGATAATACAGTGGCTATCCCATCGAAATGATAAACTCTGCTCCTATATGAGCACCACCAGTTCCCCGTACATCTTTCTACCACCGGTTACCAATGGCGACCAAACCATCATGTTTCACCATCCTTGTAATCTTCCTCTCTTTATTGAATTTCACTTCATTTTCGCAACCGCTGCTGCATGATGAAAAACCAGAGACTTACATAATACATGTCTCTCCATCACATAAACCTCCCACCTTTGAATCTCACCATGATTGGTACCATTCCACTCTCGAATCCCTTCCTCCGTCGTCTCATCCTCGATAAATTCTATACACATACACGAGAGCAATGAATGGATTTGCAGCACGGTTGACGCCTTCTCAAGTCTCTCATCTTCAAAATCTCCCTGGTATTCTTTCCATCCTTCCCGATACGGTGCACCAGCTCCAGACAACTCATACTCCTAGCTTCCTTGGTCTGTCCACAACTTTTGGTCTTGGGAAGCAATCAAATTTCAGTGAAAATGTCATTATTGGGGTTCTTGATTCCGGAATCTGGCCGGAAAGTCCGAGTTTCAGTGGCACTTCTTCCGGTCTAGGTCCGGTGCCTAGTAGGTGGAGAGTATCTGTGAGACGGGACCTGATTATCCAAGCTGCAATGAGAAAGTAATCGGTGCACGCTATTTTTACCAAGGACATAAAGCTCTGGTTGAAAGCAAAATGGGTTTGAGAGCAGCAGATTCATTATCACCAAGAGATACTATCGGGCACGGCTCACATACTGCATCCATTGCGGTTGGATCCGTCGTGCAGAATGCTGGATTCTATGAATATACAAACGGAGAAGCTAAAGGGATGGCAAATAGAGCCAGAATTTCTGTTTACAAGGTCTGTTGGAGTACTGGTTGTGCAGATTCAGATATCACAGCTGGGTTTGAAAAAGCTATAGAAGATGGAGTTGATGTGATTTCATTATCGCTTGGTCCTGGAGGCCCCAAACCATACGATCAAGATCCGATCGCTATCGGAAGTTTCCGTGCTATGAAGAAAGGAATTCTAGTTTCTGCATCGGCGGGAAATAACGGGCCTCAGCCATTTACAGTAAATAATCTTGCACCATGGATATTCACAGTCGGAGCGTCGTCGGTCAATAGATAATTCGGTGCTGATGCCGTTTTGGGCGACGGTACGGTTATCAACGGTGCTTCATTGTACTCCGGTGATCCGCTGCCGAATTCCGACGTTGACTTAGTTTACGGCGCCGATTATGGTAGCCAGTATTGCGAAGAAGGGAAGCTGAATTCTGCTGCAGTCACCGGAAAGATTGTCGTGTGTGATGCTGGCTTAATTTATGGTGTTGTTAAAGCGAACACGGTGAAAAATGCGGGTGGCGTTGGAATGATTATTGTGAACTTCAGGCAGTTTGGAGACGAGACGAGGCCTGAAGCGTATTTACTTCCCGCCGTCGAAGTGACTAACAAGATCGGTGCTAAGATTGTTGCGTACATTAGGTCGCAGAGTACACCGACTGCTACGTTCCAATTCCAAGGTACTGTGATTGGATCTTCACCTTCAGCTCCCAAAGTTGCTGCAATGTCCAGCCGCGGTCCTAATGGTGTGACCATGGAGATTCTCAAACCGGACGTTATCGCGCCCGGTTTGAATATCTTAGCTGCTTGGACGGGAGCTACCGGACCAAGCATGTTACCAACAGATACAAGGCGGGTCGAATTCAAAGTCGAATCGGGTACTTCCATGGCATGTCCTCACGTCAGCGGATTGGCGGCGATGCTTCGTAATGCTCATCCTACCTGGAGCCCTGCTGCAATCAAGTCCGCCTTGATGACAACTAGTTACAATGTTGACAATTCAGGTAATACGATTATCCCAAAAGCTCAAATATTTCTCTTTCATCACTGTGACTTGAATACTGTGCCAAAATTCGAATACACCTGAGTTTTATCCAAATACCACCTGCTATACCAATACCACCCTAAAATACCACTTATCTTCTCATGAATCCAGCCTCCTAGAAACTCCGACAACCAAGGACGGGGCAGCGGTCTTTATTCTTTCCCCTTGGGTCTGAGTCTTTCGGGAGTGTGCTGATTGACTCTCTCCGGCGACTAAGGACGGGTCGGATATCGACCTCTCCCCTTAGGTCCGAGGGTACTTGGTCAGTGGGATTCATGGTGGTAAAACATCATTCGACTATTGGAGCTATTGATCTGTGAGGTAAGGTGTAGGAATGACAACATCTTATGCACAGGTGGGAGATAAGAATTTTGAAGTTTGTATGTATTGGAAAGAGTTGAAACCCAGAATTGTTGGAAATTTCGGAGATATACGAGCATGGTTGTGTTGCTCGTACAGAACTCCTAGGAAGCAAGACTAATTCTTAAAAAACTCTACAACTTCTTACTAATTTCTTGCTTACTTACAACTACAAAATGTTGATACACATGCCTATTTATAGGTTTACTTACTTCTAGATAGTTCTATCTAGACTCTTCTTTACACTCTCATTACACCCTTATCTAGAGGGAATATTCTAGGTATAATACCAAGGATAAGTATGAAGGAGCTTATCCTTCACATGTCTAATACTTTCTTATCTAGAGAGAATACTCTAGAATACAACAAGGATAAGTATAGAGAAGTTTATCCTTCACATGTCTATTTTGACTAATACTTATCCATTCTAACACATGACTAATTTGACTTGTAGAATTCTCTACACAATTCTACACTAATATAGACAACTCTAAATTACAAATTACAATTTCCAACATCCCCTCCTAATTTGTAATCTCCTTTTCATAGTTTCGATCTTCACCCAATTTCTCGTTCATTCTTCATTTCTCATGCTCGTGGTCGTGTCTAACATTTCTTCGCATCGACATCGTATCGTCCTCTCGTAGTGTCTCCTTAGCTTTCGTCTTTCATCCTCTTTTCTTCCAGCTAGCCTACCTTTTCTGCTGGCCTCTAAGTGGGTGCGTTCCCACCGTCTCGGCCTTCACTCATCCTGGCCTTTACGCGGCCTTCTCTTAGCCTTCACTCGGCTTTCCTATAGCCTTCACTCGGCTACTCTCGTCACGAGTAGAGGATTAGCATCTCGTGACAACATGGCTTTTCTCGTGCCATGTCCGAAAGTGCACTCTTTTCCACATGCACTCCCTGCAATTTCTCTTTTTCCTTTGAGCTTCCATCATGGAGACACTTTTACATCTTCAACGATATTTTATCTCATGAGCAACATCTTTTTTTTTTTTTTTTTTCTCAACTCTTGTTAATTCTCTTTTACCTAGTCATGGGTGATAATATGGGGTATAAAACAAACATCCAAAACTCAAAATACTCAAACTGCACATGGTTGAGAGTCGTACCTTTCATCCTCTCATCTCCTTTAGGACTCCATAAACGATTTCAATATGCGCAGATGACTTTGACGCCCCATATGGATCGAACCTCCGCTCTGATACCACTTTGTTGGAAATTTCGGAGATATACGAGCATGGTTGTGTTGCTCGTACAGAACTCCTAGGAAGCAAGACTAATTCTTAAAAAACTCTACAACTTCTTACTAATTTCTTGCTTACTTACAACTACAAAATGTTGATACACATGCCTATTTATAGGCTTACTTACTTCTCTAGATAGTTCTATCTAGACTCTTCTTTACACTCTCATTACACCCTTATCTAGAGGGAATATTCTAGGTATAATACCAAGGATAAGTATGAAGGAGCTTATCCTTCACATGTCTAATACTTTCTTATCTAGAGAGAATACTCTAGAATACAACAAGGATAAGTATAGAGAAGTTTATCCTTCACATGTCTATTTTGACTAATACTTATCCATTCTAACACATGACTAATTTGACTTGTAGAATTCTCTACACAATTCTACACTAATATAGACAACTCTAAATTACAAATTACAATTTCCAACATCCCCTCCTAATTTGTAATCTCCTTTTCATAGTTTCGATCTTCACCCAATTTCTCGTTCATTCTTCACTTCTCATGCTCGTGGTCACGTCTAACATTTCTTCGCATCGACATCGTATCGTCCTCTCGTAGTGTCTCCTTAGCTTTCGTCTTTCATCCTCTTTTCTTCCAGCTAGCCTACCTTTTCTGCTAGCCTCTAAGTGGGTGCGTTCCCACCGTCTCGGCCTTCACTCATCCTGGCCTTTACGCGGCCTTCTCTTAGCCTTCACTCGGCTTTCCTATAGCCTTCACTCGGCTACTCTCGTCACGAGTAGAGGATTAGCATCTCGTGACAACATGGCTTTTCTCGTGCCATGTCCGAAAGTGCACTCTTTTCCACATGCACTCCTGCAATTTCTCTTTTTCCTTTGAGCTTCCATCATGGAGACACTTTTACATCTTCAACGATATTTTATCTCACGAGCAACATCTTCTTCTTTTTTTATTTCTCAACTCTTGTTAATTCTCTTTTACCTAGTCATGGGTGATAATATGGGGTATAAAACAAACATCCAAAACTCAAAAAACTCAAACTGCACATGGTTGAGAGTCGTACCTTTCATCCTCTCATCTCCTTTAGGACTCCATAAACGATTTCAATATGCGTGAGATGACTTTGACGCCCCATATGGATCGAACCTCCGCTCTCGATACCACTTTGTTGGAAATTTCGAGATATACGAGCATGGTTGTGTTGCTCGTACAGAACTCCTAGGAAGCAAGACTAATTCTTAAAAAACTCTACAACTTCTTACTAATTTCTTGCTTACTTACAACTACAAAATGTTGATACACATGCCTATTTATAGGCTTACTTACTTCTCTAGATAGTTCTATCTAGACTCTTCTTTACACTCTCATTACACCCTTATCTAGAGGGAATATTCTAGGTATAATACCAAGGATAAGTATGAAGGAGCATATCCTTCACATGTCTAATACTTTCTTATCTAGAGAGAATACTCTAGAATACAACAAGGATAAGTATAGAGAAGTTTATCCTTCACATGTCTATTTTGACTAATACTTATCCATTCTAACACATGACTAATTTGACTTGTAGAATTCTCACACAATTCTACACTAATATAGACAACTCTAAATTACAAATTACAATTTCCAACATCCCCCCTAATTTGTAATCTCCTTTTCATAGTTTCGATCTTCACCCAATTTCTCGTTCATTCTTCATTTCTCATGCTCGGTCGTGTCTAACATTTCTTCGCATCGACATCGTATCGTCCTCTCGTTAGTGTCTCCTTAGCTTTCGTCTTTCATCCTCTTTTCTTCCAGCTAGCCTACCTTTTCTCGCTAGCCTCTAAGTGGGTGCGTTCCCACCGTCTCGTCCTTCACTCATCCTCGCCTTTACGCGGCCTTCTCTTAGCCTTCTTCACTCTGGCTTTCCTATAGCCTTCACTCGGCTACTCGTCACGAGTAGAGGATTAGCATCTCGTGACAACATGGCTTTTCTCGTGCCATGTCCTAAAGTGCACTCTTTTTCCACATGCACTCCCTGCAATTTCTCTTTTTCCTTTGAGCTTCCATCATGGAGACACTTTTACATCTTCAACGATATTTTATCTCATGAGCAACATCTTCTTTTTTTTTTTTTTTTTTCAACTCTTGTTAATTCTCTTTACCTAGTCATGGGTGATAATATGGGGTATAAAACAAACATCCAAAACTCAAAATACTCAAACCGCACATGGTTGAGAGTCGTACCTTTCATCCTCTCATCTCCTTTAGGACTCCATAAACGATTTCAATATGCGCAGATGACTTTGACGCCCATATGGATCGAACCTCCGCTCTAATACCATGTTGTTGGAAATTTCGGAGATATACGAGCATGGTTGTGTTGCTCGCATAGAGCTCCTAGGAAGCAAGACTAAATCTTAAAAAACTCTACAACTTTTTACTAATTTCTTACTTACTTACACTTACAAATGTTGATACACATGCCTATTTATAGGCTTACTTACTTCTCTAGATAGTTCTATCTAGACTCTTCTTTACACTCTCATTACACCCTTATCTAGAGGGAATATTCTAGGTATAATACCAAGGATAAGTATGAAGGAGCTTATCCTTCACATGTCTAATACTTTCTTATCTAGAGAGAATACTCTAGAATACAACAAGGATAAGTATAGAGAAGTTTATCCTTCACATGTCTATTTTGACTAATACTTATCCATTCTAACACATGACTAATTTGACTTGTAAATTCTCTACACAATTCTACACTAATATAGACAACTCTAAATTACAAATTACAATTTCCAACATCCCCTCCTAATTTGTAATCTCCTTTTCATAGTTTCGATCTTCACCCAATTTCTCGTTCATTCTTCACTTCTCATGCTCGTGGTCACGTCTAACATTTCTTCGCATCGACATCGTATCGTCCTCTCGTAGTGTCTCCTTAGCTTTCGTCTTTCATCCTCTTTTCTTCCAGCTAGCCTACCTTTTCTGCTAGCCTCTAAGTGGGTGCGTTCCCACCGTCTCGCCTTCACTCATCTCCTGCCTTTACGCCTTCTCTTAGCCTTCACTCGGCTTTCCTATAGCCTTCACTCGGCTACTCTCGTCACGAGTAGAGGATTAGCATCTCGTGACAACATGGCTTTTCTCGTGCCATGTCCGAAAGTGCACTCTTTTCCACATGCACTCCCTGCAATTTCTCTTTTTCCTTTGAGCTTCCATCATGGAGACACTTTTACATCTTCAACGATATTTTATCTCACGAGCAACATCTTCTTCTTTTTTTATTTCTCAACTCTTGTTAATTCTCTTTTACCTAGTCATGGGTGATAATATGGGGTATAAAACAAACATCCAAAACTCAAAAAACTCAAACTGCACATGGTTGAGAGTCATACCTTTCATCCTCTCATCTCCTTTAGGACTCCATAAACGATTTCAATATGCGCAGATGACTTTGACGCCCCATATGGATCGAACCTCCGCTCTGATACCACTTTGTTGGAAATTTCGGAGATATACGAGCATGGTTGTGTTGCTCGTACAAAACTCCTAGGAAGCAAGACTAATTCTTAAAAAACTCTACAACTTCTTACTAATTTCTTGCTTACTTACAACTACAAAATGTTGATACACATGCCTATTTATAGGCTTCATGACCAACTACTTACTTCTCTAGATAGTTCTATCTAGACTCTTCTTTACACTCTCATTACACCCTTATCTAGAGGGAATATTCTAGGTATAATACCAAGGATAAGTATGAAGGAGCATATCCTTCACATGTCTAATACTTTCTTATCTAGAGAGAATACTCTAGAATACAACAAGGATAAGTATAGAGAAGTTTATCCTTCACATGTCTATTTTGACTAATACTTATCCATTCTAACACATGACTAATTTGACTTGTAGAATTCTCTACACAATTCTACACTAATATAGACAACTCTAAATTACAAATTACAATTTCCAACATCCCCTCCTAATTTGTAATCTCCTTTTCATAGTTTCGATCTTCACCCAATTTCTCGTTCATTCTTCACTTCTCATGCTCGTGGTCGCGTCTAACATTTCTTCGCATCGACATCGTATCGTCCTCTCGTAGTGTCTCCTTAGCTTTCGTCTTTCATCCTCTTTTCTTCCAGCTAGCCTACCTTTTCTGCTAGCCTCTAAGTGGGTGCGTTCCCACCGTCTCGGCCTTCACTCATCCTGGACTTTTACGTTTTCTCTTAGCCTTCACTCGGCTTTCTATAGCCTTCACTCGGCTACTCTCGTCACGAGTAGAGGATTAGCATCTCGTGACAACATGGATTTTCTCGTGCCATGTCCGAAAGTGCACTCTTTTCCACATGCACTCCCTGCAATTTCTCTTTTTCCTTTGAGCTTCCATCATGGAGACACTTTTACATCTTCAACGATATTTTATCTCACGAGCAACATCTTCTTTTTTTTTTATTTCTCAACTCTTGTTAATTCTCTTTTACCTAGTCATGGGTGATAATATGGGGTATAAAACAAACATCCAAAACTCAAAAAACTCAAACTGCACATGGTTGAGAGTCGTACCTTTCATCCTCTCATCTCCTTTAGGACTCCATAAACGATTTCAATATGCGCAGATGACTTTGACGCCCCATATGGATCGAACCTCCGCTCTGATACCACTTTGTTGGAAATTTCGGAGATATACGAGCATGGTTGTGTTGCTCAGATTGAACTCCTAGGAAGCAAGACTAATTCTTAAAAAACTCTACAACTTCTTACTAATTTCTTGCTTACTTACAACTACAAAATGTTGATACACATGCCTATTTATAGGCTTACTTACTTCTCTAGATAGTTCTATCTAGACTCTTCTTTACACTCTCATTACACCCTTATCTAGAGGGAATATTCTAGGTATAATACCAAGGATAAGTATGAAGGATCATATCCTTCACATGTCTAATACTTTCTTATCTAGAGAGAATACTCTAGAATACAACAAGGATAAGTATAAAGAAGTTTATCCTTCACATGTCTATTTTGACTAATACTTATCCATTCTAACACATGACTAATTTGACTTGTAGAATTCTCTACACAATTCTACACTAATATAGACAACTCTAAATTACAAATTACAATTTCCAACATCCCCTCCTAATTTGTAATCTCCTTTTCATAGTTTCGATCTTCACCCAATTTCTCGTTCATTCTTCATTTCTCATGCTCGTGGTCGTGTCTAACATTTCTTCGCATCGACATCGTTATCGTCCTCTCTCGTAGTGTCTCCTTAGCTTTCGTCTTTTCATCCTCTTTTCTTCCAGCTAGCCTACCTTTTCTGCTAGCCTCTAAGTGGGTGCGTTCCCACCGTCTCGCCTTCACTCATCCTGGCCTTTACGCGCCTTCTCTTAGCCTTCACTCGGCTTTCCTATAGCCTTCACTCATTTACTCTCGTCACGAGTAGAGGATTAGCATCTCGTGACAACATGGCTTTTCTCGTGCCATGTCCTAAAGTGCACTCTTTTCCACATGCACTCCCTGCAATTTCTCTTTTTCCTTTGAGCTTCCATCATGGAGACACTTTTACATCTTCAACGATATTTTATCTCATGAGCAACATCTTTTTTTTTTTTTTTTTTTCTCAACTCTTGTTAATTCTCTTTTACCTAGTCATGGGTGATAATATGGGGTATAAAACAAACATCCAAAACTTAAAATACTCAAACTGCACATGGTTGAGAGTCGTACCTTTCATCCTCTCATCTCCTTTAGGACTCCATAAACGATTTCAATATCAAGCTGATGACTTTGACGCCCATATGGATCGAACCTCCGCTCTGATACCACTTTGTTGGAAATTTCGGAGATATACGAGCATGGTTGTGTTGCTCGTACAGAACTCCTAGGAAGCAAGACTAATTCTTAAAAAACTCTACAACTTCTTACTAATTTCTTGCTTACTTACAACTACAAAATGTTGATACACATGCCTATTTATAGGCTTACTTACTTCTCTAGATAGTTCTATCTAGACTCTTCTTTACACTCTCATTACACCCTTATCTAGAGGGAATATTCTAGGTATAATACCAAGGATAAGTATGAAGGAGCTTATCCTTCACATGTCTAATACTTTCTTATCTAGAGAGAATACTCTAGAATACAACAAGGATAAGTATAGAGAAGTTTATCCTTCACATGTCTATTTTGACTAATACTTATCCATTCTAACACATGACTAATTTGACTTGTAGAATTCTCTACACAATTCTACACTAATATAGACAACTCTAAATTACAAATTACAATTTCCAACATCCCCTCCTAATTTGTAATCTCCTTTTCATAGTTTCGATCTTCACCCAATTTCTCGTTCATTCTTTCACTTCTCATGCTCGTGGTCACGTCTAACATTTCTTCGCATCGACATCGTATCGTCCTCTCGTAGTGTCTCCTTAGCTTTCGTCTTTCATCCTCTTTTCTTCCAGCTAGCCTACCTTTTCTGCTAGCCTCTAAGTGGGTGCGTTCCCACCGTCTCGGCCTTCACTCATCCTGGCCTTTACGCGCCTTCTCTTAGCCTTCACTCGGGCTTTCCTATAGCCTTCACTGCTACTCTCGTCACGAGTAGAGGATTAGCATCTCGTGACAACATGGCTTTTTCTCGTGCCATGTCCGAGTGCACTCTTTTCCACATGCACTCCCTGCAATTTCTCTTTTTCCTTTGAGCTTCCATCATGGAGACACTTTTACATCTTCAACGATATTTTATCTCACGAGCAACATCTTCTTCTTTTTTTATTTCTCAACTCTTGTTAATTCTCTTTTACCTAGTCATGGGTGATAATATGGGGTATAAAACAAACATCAAAACTCAAAAAACTCAAACTCGCACATGGTTGAGAGTCATACCTTTCATCCTCTCATCTCCTTTAGGACTCCATAAACGATTTCAATATGCGCAGATGACTTTGACGCCCATATGGATCGAACCTCCGCTCACGATACCACTTTGTTTGAAATTTCTGGGAGATATACGAGCATGGTTGTGTTGCTCATAAAACTCCTAGGAAGCAAGACTAATTCTTAAAAAACTCTACAACTTCTTACTAATTTCTTGCTTACTTACAACTACAAAATGTTGATACACATGCCTATTTATAGGCTTGTTTACTTAGATAGTTCTATCTAGACTCTTCTTTACACTCTCATTACACCCTTATCTGAGGGAATATTCTAGGTATAATACCAAGGATAAGTATGAAGGAGCTTATCCTTCACATGTCTAATACTTTCTTATCTAGAGAGAATACTCTAGAATACAACAAGGATAAGTATAGAGAAGTTTATCCTTCACATGTCTATTTTGACTAATACTTATCCATTCTAACACATGACTAATTTGACTTGTAGAATTCTCACACAATTCCTACACTAATATAGACAACTCTAAATTACAAATTACAATTTCCAACATCCCCTCCTAATTTGTAATCTCCTTTTCATAGTTTCGATCTTCACCCAATTTCTCCGTTCATTCTTCATTTCTCATGCTCGTGGTCGCTGTCTAACATTTCTTCGCATCGACATCGATTGCCCCGTCCTCAGTAAGTGTCTCCTTAGCTTTCGTCTTTCATCCTATTTTCTTCCAGCTAGCCTACCTTTTTCTGCTAGGCCTCTAAATGGGTGCGTTCCCACCGTCTCGCCTTTTCATCCTCGCCTTTACGCTTCTCTTAGCCTTCACTCGGCTTTCCTATAGCCTTCATCAAGCTACTCTCGTCACGAGTAGAGGATTAGCATCTCGTGACAACATGGCTTTTCTCGTGCCATGTCCGAAAGTGCACTCTTTTCCACATGCACTCCCCGTAATTTCTATTTTTCCTTTGAGCTTCCATCATGGAGACACTTTTACATCTTCAACGATATTTTATCTCATGAGCAACATCTTCTTTTTTTTTTTTTTTTTTCTCAACTCTTGTTAATTCTTTTTTACCTAGTCATGGGTGATAATATGGGGTATAAAAACAAACATCCAAAACTCAAAATACTCAACCGCACATGGTTGAGAGTCGTACCTTTCATCCTCTCATCTCCTTTAGGACTCCATAAACGATTTCAATATCTTGAATTTACTTTTGACGCCCCATATGGATCGAACTCCTCCGCTCGATACTCACTTTGTTGGAAATTTCGGAGATATACGAGCATGGTTGTGTTGCTCGTACAGAACTCCTAGGGAAGCAAGACTAATTCTTAAAAAACTCTACAACTTCTTACTAATTTCTTGCTTACTTACAACTACAAAATGTTGATACACATGCCTATTTATAGGTTTACTTACTTCTCTAGATAGTTCTATCTAGACTTTTCTTTAATTTCATTACACCCTTATCTAGAGGGAATATTCTAGGTATAATACCAAAGGATAAGTATGAAGGAGCTTATCCTTCACATGTCTAATACTTTCTTATCTAGAGAATACTCTAGAATACAACAAGGATAAGTATAGAGAAGTTTATCCTTCACATGTCTATTTTGACTAATACTTATCCATTCTAACACATGACTAATTTGACTTGTAGAATTCTCTACACAATTCTACACTAATATAGACAACTCTAAATTACAAATTACAATTTCCAACATCCCCTCCTAATTTGTAATCTCCTTTTCATAGTTTCGATCTTCACCAATTTCTCGTTCATTCTTCACTTCTCATGCTCGTGGTCGCGTCAACATTTCTTCGCATCGACATCGTATCGCCCTCTCGTAGTGTCTCCTTAGCTTTCGTCTTTCATCCTCTTTTTCTTCCAAACTAGCCTACCTTTTCTGCTAGCCTCTAAGTGGGTCGTTCAACCGTCTCGCCTTCACTCATCCTTGGCCTTTACTGCCAAGCTCTTCTTAGCCTTCACTTCACTGCTTTCCTATAGCCTTCACTCGGCTACTCTCGTCCACGTAGTAGGGGATTAGCATCTCGTGACAACATGGCTTTTCTCGTTCCATGTCCGAAAGTGCACTCTTTCCACATGCACTCCCCAATTTCTCTTTTCCTTTGAGCTTCCATCATGGAGACACTTTTACATCTTCAACGATATTTTATCTCACGAGCAACATCTTCTTCTTTTTTTATTTCTCAACTCTTGTTAATTCTCTTTTACCTAGTCATGGGTGATAATATGGGGTATAAAACAAACATCCAAAACTCAAAACTTCAACCGCACATGGTTGAGAGTCGATACCTTTCATCCTCTCATCTCCTTTAGGACTCCATAAACGATTTCAATATGCGCATGACTTTGACGCCCATATGGATCGAACCTCCGCTTTCCGATACCACTTTGTTGAAATTTCGGAGATATACGAGCATGGTTGTGTTGCTCGACATTGAACTCCCCTAGAAGCAAGACTAATTTAAAAACTCTACAACTTCTTACTAATTTCTTGCTTACTTACAACTACAAAATGTTGATACACATGCCTATTTATAGGCTTACTTACTTCTCTAGATAGTTCTATCTAGACTCTTCTTTACACTCTCATTACACCCTTATCTAGAGGGAATATTCTAGGTATAATACCAAGGATAAGTATGAAGGAGCATATCCTTCACATGTCTAATACTTTCTTATCTAGAGAGAATACTCTAGAATACAACAAGGATAAGTATAGAGAAGTTTATCCTTCACATGTCTATTTTGACTAATACTTATCCATTCTAACACATGACTAATTTGACTTGTAGAATTCTCTACACAATTCTACACTAATATAGACAACTCTAAATTACAAATTACAATTTCCAACATCCCCTCCTAATTTGTAATCTCCTTTTCATAGTTTCACATCTTCACCCAATTTCTCGTTCATTCTTCATTTCTCATGCTCGTGGTCGTAACCAACATTTCTTATCGACATCGTATCGGGGCCCTTCCTCGTAGTGTCTCCTTAGCTGCCTTTCATCCTTTCTTCCAACCTAGCCTACCTTTCCTGCTAGCACTAAGTGGGTGCGTTCCACCGTCTCGGCCACTCATCCACGCCTTACACCTTTCTTAGCCTTCACTCGGCTTTCCTATAGCCTTCACTTTCATTTACCCCTCGTCACGAGTAGAGGATTAGCATCATGGATACATGGCTTTTCTGAAATGCCATGTCCTTCGAAAGTGCACTCTTTTCCATATGCACTCCCTATAATTTCTCCTTTTTCCTTTGAGCTTCCATCCATGGAGACACTTTTACATCTTCAACGATATTTTATCTCATGAGCAACATCTTCTTTTTTTTTTCTCAACTCTTGTTAATTCTCTTTTACCTAGTCATGGGTGATAATATGGGGTATAAAACAAACATCCAAAACTCAAAAAACTCAAACTGCACATGGTTGAGAGTTACCTTTCATCCTCTCATCTCCTTTAGACTTATAAACGATTTCAATATCTGCAGATGACTTTGACGCCCATATGGATCGAACTTCGCTCACGATACCACTTTGTTGGAAATTTTTAGGATATCTGAGCATGGTTGTGTTGTTGTCTACGGACCTCTATGAAGCAAGACTAATTCTTAAAAATCCACAACTTTCATTAATTTCTTGCTTACTTACAAATCTACAAAATGTTGATACACATGCCTATTTATAGGCTTACTTGCACTTCTCTAGATAAGACTTCTATCTAGACTCTTCTTTACACTCTCATTACACCCCGCTTATCTAGGGGAATATTCTAGGTATAATACCAAGGATAAGTATGAAGGAGCTTATCCTTCACATGTCTAATACTTTCTTATCTAGAGAATACTCTAGAATACAACAAGGATAAGTATAGAGAAGTTTATCACTTCATGTCTATTTTTGACTAATACTTATCCCATTCTAACACATGACTAATTTGACTTGTAGAATTCTACACACAATTCTACACTAATATAGACAACTCTAAATTACAAATTACAATTTCAACATCCTCCTAATTTGTAATCTCCTTTTCATAGTTTCGATCTTCACCCAATTTCTCGTTCATTCTTCACTTCTACTATAAACTATAGTCGTCATCTAACATTCTTCTGATCGACATCGTATCGTCCTCTCGTAGTGTCTCCTTAGCTTTCGTCTTTCATCCTCTTTTCTTCCAGTTTAGCCTACCTTTTCTGCTTGCCTCTAAGTGGGTGCGTTCCCCGTCTCGAGCCTTCACTCATCCCTGCCTTTACGCGGCCTTCTCTTAGCCTTCCTGGGCTTTCCTATAGCCTTTCACTCAAAATTTACTCTCGTCCACCGAGTAGAGGAGTTAGCATCTCGTGACAACATGGCTTTCTCGTGCCATGTCCGAAAGTGCACTCTTTTCCACATGCACTCCCCCGCAATTTCTCTTTTTCCTTTGAGCTTCCATCATGGAGACACTTTTACATCTTAAAACGATATTTTATCTCATGACAACATCTTCTTCTTTTTTATTTCTCAACTCTTGTTAATTCTCTTTTACCTAGTCATGGGTGATAATATGGGGTATAAAACAAACATCCAAAACTCAAAAAACTCAAGCGCACATGGTTGAGAGTCGTACCTTTCATCCTCTCATCTCCTTTAGGACTCCATAAAAAACGATTTCAATATGCGCCGAGATGACTTTGACGCCCATATGGATCGAACCTCCGCTTCCTGATACCACTTTGTTGGAAATTTCGGAGATATCACGAGCATGGTTGTGTTGTAAAATGCAGAACTCCTAGGAAGCAAGACTAATTCTTAAAAAAACTCTACAACTTCTTACTAATTTCTTGCTTACTTTGCTAACAAAATGTTGATACACATGCCTATTTATAGGCTTACTTACTTCTCTAGATAGTTCTATCTAGACTCTTCTTTACACTCATTACACCCTTATCTAGGGGAATATTCTAGGTATAATACCAAGGATAAGTATGAAGGAGCTTATCCTTCACATGTCTAATACTTTCTTATTCAGAGAATACTCTAGAATACAACAAGGATAAGTATAGAAGTTTATCCTTCACATGTCTATTTTGACTAATACTTATCCATCTAACACATGACTAATTTGACTTGTAGAATTCTCTACAATTCTACACTAATATAGACAACTACAAAAATTATAAATCACAATTTCCAAC
>JAJJWX010001790.1:0-190144 GCA_023529315.1 Papaver bracteatum | reverse complement strand
AATTTCTTCACGGATTTTTTAAATCTCACCATAACTCAAACTAAGTTGTACCAAACTTCTTTGTCTTTCTCAACTTCTAAATCAAACCACTGTTTCCGATTTATCACAACTTCTAAACAAATCCTCTTTATTCGTTTTTAATTTGAACGGTTGTAGTAAACTCGTCCAAAACACCCAAATACTCGTACCAATTTCTCAAGACCATCGATCCCTCATATGATTTAAGTCCGGCATTAATTAACCTTGATTCAAGTCCTTCTTTCCTTTCGATACCCTCACAAACACCGCTCGACGACAACAAGGACAGTAACCTAGAGCGACAGCAAACCTCTTTTTTTTTTTTTTAAGAAAAAGCAACTTCGACGCCTTCACGGACAAACCCTAAACAGCTCCACCTTGGTTTTTATGACCATCTTTTCTTCAACTCTTCTCATCAAAAACACCTGTAACACCTTATTTTTTTCAAACCCTAACGTCTTCTTCCGGTAACTTTTATTATCATCACAACTTTGCAAAACTCTTTATGAAAAGATCTAATTCTCTTCCTCTCTCTCTCCCTCTCACCTTTATCTGATACCATGTTAAGGATCGAGCAAAAGAGAGGAGAGCATAAACGCTGGAAGCAATAGACTACATTGGTAATAATCTTGGTGTATCTTTCTCATTAATTTTCTAGCTATTTATACAATCACAAGAGTTGTCTCTCAAGGCACAAGGCTTGGTTCTCAAGATATTTCATTCCTAATATAACTCTCACAACTTAAATATGTATATCTTCTAAATAAGGACTTTCCCATATTATTTCCTAATATTTGTGAACCTAAATTGTTCAAACATAGTAAGCCCCTCCAAACACTTTCGTATGGCGATGCAATCAAATAATAATTAGACGCCTCAGACATGCACTTAAAATAAATGAATTCCCAAGAAGAGTAAAAATAAAGACTAGTTGGATATTGATAATTTTCTTTTTTCTAAAGATTTTTAAGGGCTTATTTTTCTCTAATAATTAGACGCCTCAAGTACATGCACTTAAAATTGCGCTTTAAATAGGCTCCATCATTAACGCCTTCGCCACAGTCATTGCCTCTTCAATCTCATATATGTCAACCTAATATTTCATCTCATTGTATGCGCACTATTACTACTACAGGAGAAAGATCATTGTAGAAGCTGGAACCTTCATGTAACTAATCATCGATGTGTGTCCTTCCAAACAGAACGATCCCTTCATCATCAATACCTTTCACTATGGTCCCCAAAAATATCTTCTTATTCTTCCCGAGTTGCCTCAATTTCAAATTCATTGAGGGACGGATTTAAACACCCTATTAATGGTGTTAATGGTGCACCTGGTTTAACTTAACAACCTCTCAAATGGGTAAAACGGTTAGGCCAACTTGAACTCAGAAAAAAATACGAAGCTCCAACAAATCCCCAAATGGAAGATCAAGTTTCCAGGAGAAGCAGTCTGTTCAGTCCCCTTCGTAGTTTAAGGACATTTCGGTCCCCTTCGTAATTTAAGGACGTTTCGGTCCCCATATTCGTAGTTTTAGGACATCTCGGTCCCCTCTTCATAGTTTTAGGACATATCGGTCCCCTTCGGAAGTTTAAGGACATTACGGTCCCTTCATAGTTTAAGGACATTTCGGTCCCAATTTTCGGAAGTTTAGGGACATTACGGTCCTCTTCGTAGTTTAAGGACTTTTCGGTCCTCTTCGTAGTTTAGGGACTTTTCGGTCCTCTTCAATTTCTTGGGTAGAATACTTTTGTACTCCTTAGAATTTAACCCTCTTCGATTTTTGGGTAGAATACTTCGTACTCTTAGAATTTAACCCATTTTTGTTATTCTTTACAACTCATAGGATTTTAACCTACTATTGTTGATTTTTTTTATTTTTTTCTTCTTCACAACATTTTTTGTTTGTTCTTCTATTCATCTTTGTTCCAGCCACGCTTTTGTTCGAAAACTGTAACACTTCTTTGGTTCTCCAGACTTCACCAACTTAATCATCACGGCATCAGTTCAACCAATCAACGGAAACTGACTCCAAACTGTAGTATCCTTCGCAACTACGATGGTTCACAACTATCGCAAAGATGCCACTGACCATCAATAACAACCTTTGTTGGCTGTTTTCACTGCCCTTAACTCTTCCCAATTCACACGGACTTTAACTATCTTATTCATGTTGATCATCACAATCAATCGCATCACCATCGCAAATACAACCAGTTTCTTACCTTTCTTCATATCGACGGCAGCAAAATTTCTTCACGGATTTTTTAAATCTCACCATAACTCAAACTAAGTTGTACCAAACTTCTTTGTCTTTCTCAACTTCTAAATCAAACCACTGTTTCCGATTTATCACAACTTCTAAACAAATCCTCTTTATTCGTTTTTAATTTGAACGGTTGTAGTAAACTCGTCCAAAACACCCAAATACTCGTACCAATTTCTCAAGACCATCGATCCCTCATATGATTTAAGTCCGGCATTAATTAACCTTGATTCAAGTCCTTCTTTCCTTTCGATACCCTCACAAACACTGCTCGACAGACAACAAGGACAGTAACCTAGAGCGACAGCAAACCTCTTTTTTTTTTTTTTTTTAAGAAAAAGCAACTTCGACGCCTTCACGGACAAACCCTAAACAGCTCCACCTTGGTTTTTATGACCATCTTTTCTTCAACTCTTCTCATCAAAAACACCTGTAACACCTTATTTTTTTCAAACCCTAACGTCTTCTTCCGGTAACTTTTATTATCATCACAACTTTGCAAAACTCTTTATGAAAAGATCTAATTCTCTTCCTCTCTCTCTCCCTCTCACCTTTATCTGATACCATGTTAAGGATCGAGCAAAAGAGAGGAGAGCATAAACGTGCGAAGCAATAGACTACATTGGTAATAATCTTGGTGTATCTTTCTCATTAATTTTCTAGCTATTTATACAATCACAAGAGTTGTCTCTCAAGGCACAAGGCTTGGTTCTCAAGATATTTCATTCCTAATATAACTCTCACAACTTAAATATGTATATCTTCTAAATAAGGACTTTCCCATATTATTTCCTAATATTTGTGAACCTAAATTGTTCAAACATAGTAAGCCCCTCCAAACACTTTCGTATAGGCGATGCAATCAAATAATAATTAGACGCCTCAGTACATGCACTTAAAATAAATGAATTCCCAAGAAGAGTAAAAATAAAGACTAGTTGGATATTGATAATTTTCTTTTTTCTAAAGATTTTTAAGGGCTTATTTTTCTCTAATAATTAGACGCCTCAAGTACATGCACTTAAAATTGCGCTTTAAATAGGCTCCATCATTAACGCCTTCGCCACAGTCATTGCCTCTTCAATATCATATATGTCAACCTAATATTTCATCTCATTGTAGGCGCACTATTACTACTACAGGAGAAAGATCATTGTAGAAGATGGAACCTTCATGTAACTAATCGTCAGATGTGTGTCCTTCCAAACGAACGATCCCTTCATCATCAATACCTTTCACTATGGTCCCCAAAAATATCTTCTTATTCTTCCCCGAGTTGCCTCAATTTCAAATTCATTGAGGGACGGATTTAAACACCCTATTAATGGTGTTAATGGTGCACTGGTTTAACTTAACAACCTCTCAAATGGGTAAAACGGTTAGGCCAACTTGAACTCAGAAAAAAATACGAAGCTCCAACAAATCCCCAAATGGAAGATCAAGTTTCCAGGAGAAGCAGTCTGTTCGGTCCCCTTCGTAGTTTAAGGACATTTCGGTCCCCTTCGTAATTTAAGGACGTTTCGGTCCCCATATTCGTAGTTTTAGGACATCTCGGTCCCCTCTTCATAGTTTTAGGACATATCGGTCCCCTTCGAAGTTTAAGGACATTACGGTCCCTTCATAGTTTAAGGACATTTCGGTCCCAATTTTCGGAAGTTTAGGGACATTACGGTCCTCTTCGTAGTTTAAGGACTTTTCGGTCCTCTTCGTAGTTTAGGGACTTTTCGGTCCTCTTCAATTTCTTGGTAGAATACTTTTGTACTCCTTAGAATTTAACCCTCTTCGATTTTTGGGTAGAATACTTCCGTACTCTTAGAATTTAACCCATTTTTGTTATTCTTTACAACTCATAGGATTTTAACCTACTATTGTTGATTTTTTTTATTTTTTTCTTCTTCACAACATTTTTTTGTTTGTTCTTCTATTCATCTTTGTTCCAGCCACGCTTTTGTTCAAAACTGTAACACTTCTTTGGTTCTCCAGACTTCACCAACTTAATCATCACGGCATCAGTTCAACCAATCAACTGAAACTGACTCCAAACTGTAGTATCCTTCACAACTACGATGGTTCACAACTATCGCAAAGATGCCACTGACCATCAATAACAACCTTTGTTGGCTGTTTTCACGCCCTTAACTCTTCCCAATTCACACGGACTTTAACTATCTTATTCATGTTGATCATCACAATCAATCGCATCACCATCGGCAAATACAACCAGCTTTCTTACCTTTCTTCATATCGACGGCAGCAAAATTTCTTCACGGATTTTTTAAATCTCACCATAACTCAAACTAAGTTGTACCAAACTTCTTTGTCTTTCTCAACTTCTAAATCAAACCACTGTTTCTGATTTATCACAACTTCTAAACAAATCCTCTTTATTCGTTTTTAATTTGAACGGTTGTAGTAAACTCTGTCCAAAACACCCAAATACTCGTACCAATTTCTCAAGACCATCGATCCCTCATATGATTTAAGTCCGGCATTAATTAACCTTGATTCAAGTCCTTCTTTCCTTTCGATACCCTCACAAACACTGCTCGACAGACAACAAGGACAGTAACCTAGAGCGACAGCAAACCTCTTTTTTTTTTTTTTTTTTTTTTTTTTAAAAAAAAGCAACTTCGACGCCTTCACGGACAAACCCTAAACAGCACCACCTTGGTTTTTATGACCATCTTTTCTTCAACTCTTCTCATCAAAAACACCGTAACACCTTATTTTTTTCAAACCCTAACGTCTTCTTCCGGTAACTTTTATTATCATCACAACTTTGCAAAACTCTTTATGAAAAGATCTAATTCTCTTCCTCTCCTCTCTCCCTCTCACCTTTATCTGATACCATGTTAAGGATCGAGCAAAAGAGAGGAGAGCATAAACGTGCAGAAGCAATAGACTACATTGGTAATAATCTTGGTGTATCTTTCTCATTAATTTTCTAGCTATTTATACAATCACAAGAGTTGTCTCTCAAGGCACAAGGCTTGGTTCTCAAGATATTTCATTCCTAATATAACTCTCACAACTTAAATATGTATATCTTCTAAATAAGGACTTTCCCATATTATTTCCTAATATTTGTGAACCTAAATTGTTCAAACATAGTAAGCCCCTCCAAACACTTTCGTATAGGCGATGCAATCAAATAATAATTAGACGCCTCAGTACATGCACTTAAAATAAATGAATTCCCAAGAAGAGTAAAAATAAAGACTAGTTGGATATTGATAATTTTCTTTTTTCTAAAGATTTTTAAGGGCTTATTTTTCTCTAATAATTAGACGCCTCAGTACATGCACTTAAAATTGCGCTTTAAATAGGCTCCATCATTAACGCCTTCGCCACAGTCATTGCCTCTTCAATCTCATATATGTCAACCTAATATTTCATCTCATTGTATGCGCACTATTACTACTACAGGAGAAAGATCATTGTAGAAGCTGGAACCTTCATGTAACTAATCATCGATGTGTGTCCTTCCAAACGAACGATCCCTTCATCATCAATACCTTTCACTATGGTCCCCAAAAATATCTTCTTATTCTTCCCGAGTTGCCTCAATTTCAAATTCATTGAGGGACGGATTTAAACACCCTATTAATGGTGTTAATGGTGCACTGGTTTAACTTAACAACCTCTCAAATGGGTAAAACGGTTAGGCCAACTTGAATTCAGCAAATAATACAGAAGCTCCAACAAATCCCCAAATGGAAGATCAAGTTTCCAGGAGCAGCAGTCAATTCGGTCCCCTTCGTAGTTTAAGGACATATCGGTCCCCTTCGTAATTTATGGACGTTTTGGTCCCCATATTCGTAGTTTTAGGACATCTCGGTCCCCTCTTCATAGTTTTAGGACATATCGGTCCCCTTCGAAGTTTAAGGACATTACGGTCCCCTTCATAGTTTAAGGACATTTCGGTCCCAATTTTCGAAGTTTAGGGACATTACGGTCCTCTTCGTAGTTTAAGGACTTTTCGGTCCTCTTCGTAGTTTAGGGACTTTTCGGTCCTCTTCAATTTCTTGGTAGAATACTTTTGTACTCCTTAGAATTTAACCCTCTTCGATTTTTGGGTAGAATACTTCCGTACTCTTAGAATTTAACCCATTTTTGTTATTCTTTACAACTCATAGGATTTTAACCTACTATTGTTGATTTTTTTTATTTTTTTCTTCTTCACAACATTTTTTTGTTTGTTCTTCTATTCATCTTTGTTCCAGCCACGCTTTTGTTCAAAACTGTAACACTTCTTTGGTTCTCCAGACTTCACCAACTTAATCATCACGGCATCAGTTCAACCAATCAACTGAAACTGACTCCAAACTGTAGTATCCTTCACAACTACGATGGTTCACAACTATCGCAAAGATGCCACTGACCATCAATAACAACCTTTGTTGGCTGTTTTCACGCCCTTAACTCTTCCCAATTCACACGGACTTTAACTATCTTATTCATGTTGATCATCACAATCAATCGCATCACCATCGGCAAATACAACCAGCTTTCTTACCTTTCTTCATATCGACGGCAGCAAAATTTCTTCACGGATTTTTTAAATCTCACCATAACTCAAACTAAGTTGTACCAAACTTCTTTGTCTTTCTCAACTTCTAAATCAAACCAACTGTTTCTGATTTATCACAACTTCTAAACAAATCCTCTTTATTCGTTTTTAATTTGAACGGTTGTAGTAAACTCTGTCCAAAACACCCAAATACTCGTACCAATTTCTCAAGACCATCGATCCCTCATATGATTTAAGTCCGGCATTAATTAACCTTGATTCAAGTCCTTCTTTCCTTTCGATACCCTCACAAACACTGCTCGACAGACAACAAGGACAGTAACCTAGAGCGACAGCAAACCTCTTTTTTTTTTTTTTTTTAAGAAAAAGCAACTTCGACGCCTTCACGGACAAACCCTAAACAGCTCCACCTTGGTTTTTATGACCATCTTTTCTTCAACTCTTCTCATCAAAAACACCGTAACACCTTATTTTTTTCAAACCCTAACGTCTTCTTCCGGTAACTTTTATTATCATCACAACTTTGCAAAACTCTTTATGAAAAGATCTAATTCTCTTCCTCTCCTCTCTCCCTCTCACCTTTATCTGATACCATGTTAAGGATCGAGCAAAAGAGAGGAGAGCATAAACGTAGGAAGCAATAGACTACATTGGTAATAATCTTGGTGTATCTTTCTCATTAATTTTCTAGCTATTTATACAATCACAAGAGTTGTCTCTCAAGGCACAAGGCTTGGTTCTCAAGATATTTCATTCCTAATATAACTCTCACAACTTAAATATGTATATCTTCTAAATAAGGACTTTCCCATATTATTTCCTAATATTTGTGAACCTAAATTGTTCAAACATAGTAAGCCCCTCCAAACACTTTCGTATAGGCGATGCAATCAAATAATAATTAGACGCCTCAGTACATGCACTTAAAATAAATGAATTCCCAAGAAGAGTAAAAATAAAGACTAGTTGGATATTGATAATTTTCTTTTTCTAAAGATTTTTAAGGGCTTATTTTTCTCTAATAATTAGACGCCTCAAGTACATGCACTTAAAATTGCGCTTTAAATAGGCTCCATCATTAACGCCTTCGCTACAGTCATTGCCTCTTCAATCTCATATATGTCAACCTAATATTTCATCTCATTGTATGCGCACTATTACTACTACAGGAGAAAGATCATTGTAGAAGTTGGAACCTTCATGTAACTAATCATCGATGTGTGTCCTTCCAAACAGAACGATCCCTTCATCATCAATACCTTTCACTATGGTCCCCAAAAATATCTTCTTATTCTTCCCGAGTTGCCTCAATTTCAAATTCATTGAGGGACGGATTTAAACACCCTATTAATGGTGTTAATGGTGCACCTGGTTTAACTTAACAACCTCTCAAATGGGTAAAACGGTTAGGCCAACTTGAACTCAGCAAATAATACAGAAGCTCCAACAAATCCCCAAATGGAAGATCAAGTTTCCAGGAGCAGCAGTCAGTTCGGTCCCCTTCGTAGTTTAAGGACATATCGGTCCCCTTCGTAATTTAAGGACGTTTCGGTCCCCATATTCGTAGTTTTAGGACATCTCGGTCCCCTCTTCATAGTTTTAGGACATATCGGTCCCCTTCGAAGTTTAAGGACATTACGGTCCCCTTCATAGTTTAAGGACATTTCGGTCCCAATTTTCGAAGTTTAGGGACATTACGGTCCTCTTCGTAGTTTAAGGACTTTTCGGTCCTCTTCGTAGTTTAGGGACTTTTCGGTCCTCTTCAATTTCTTGGTAGAATACTTTTGTACTCCTTAGAATTTAACCCTCTTCGATTTTTTGGGTAGAATACTTCCGTACTCTTTAGAATTTAACCCATTTTTGTTATTCTTTACAACTCATAGGATTTTAACCTACTATTGTTGATTTTTTTTATTTTTTTCTTCTTCACAACATTTTTTTGTTTGTTCTTCTATTCATCTTTGTTCCAGTCACGCTTTTGTTCGAAAACTGTAACACTTCTTTGGTTCTCCAGACTTCACCAACTTAATCATCACGGCATCAGTTCAACCAATCAACTGAAACTGACTCCAAACTGTAGTATCCTTCACAACTACGATGGTTCACAACTATCGCAAAGATGCCACTGACCATCAATAACAACCTTTGTTGGCTGTTTTCACGCCCTTAACTCTTCCCAATTCACACGGACTTTAACTATCTTATTCATGTTGATCATCACAATCAATCGCATCACCATCGGCAAATACAACCAGCTTTCTTACCTTTCTTCATATCGACGGCAGCAAAATTTCTTCACGGATTTTTTAAATCTCACCATAACTCAAACTAAGTTGTACCAAACTTCTTTGTCTTTCTCAACTTCTAAATCAAACCAATTGTTTCTGATTTATCACAACTTCTAAACAAATCCTCTTTATTCGTTTTTAATTTGAACGGTTGTAGTAAACTCTGTCCAAAACACCCAAATACTCGTACCAATTTCTCAAGACCATCGATCCCTCATATGATTTAAGTCCGGCATTAATTAACCTTGATTCAAGTCCTTCTTTCCTTTCGATACCCTCACAAACACTGCTCGACAGACAACAAGGACAGTAACCTAGAGCGACAGCAAACCTCTTTTTTTTTTTTTTTTTAAGAAAAAGCAACTTCGACGCCTTCACGGACAAACCCTAAACAGCTCCACCTTGGTTTTTATGACCATCTTTTCTTCAACTCTTCTCATCAAAAACACCGTAACACCTTATTTTTTTCAAACCCTAACGTCTTCTTCCGTAACTTTTATTATCATCACAACTTTGCAAAACTCTTTATGAAAAGATCTAATTCTCTTCCTCTCCTCTCTCCCTCTCACCTTTATCTGATACCATGTTAAGGATCGAGCAAAGAGAGGAGAGCATAAACGCATGAAGCAATAGACTACATTGGTAATAATCTTGGTGTATCTTTCTCATTAATTTTCTAGCTATTTATACAATCACAAGAGTTGTCTCTCAAGGCACAAGGCTTGGTTCTCAAGATATTTCATTCCTAATATAACTCTCACAACTTAAATATGTATATCTTCTAAATAAGGACTTTCCCATATTATTTCCTAATATTTGTGAACCTAAATTGTTCAAACATAGTAAGCCCCTCCAAACACTTTCGTATGGGCGATGCAATCAAATAATAATTAGACGCCTCAGTACATGCACTTAAAATAAATGAATTCCCAAGAAGAGTAAAAATAAAGACTAGTTGGATATTGATAATTTTCTTTTTCTAAAGATTTTTAAGGGCTTATTTTTCTCTAATAATTAGACGCCTCAAGTACATGCACTTAAAATTGCGCTTTAAATAGGCTCCATCATTAACGCCTTCGCCACAGTCATTGCCTCTTCAATCTCATATATGTCAACCTAATATTTCATCTCATTGTAGGCGCACTATTACTACTACAGGAGAAAGATCATTGTAGAAGATGGAACCTTCATGTAACTAATCGTCAGATGTGTGTCCTTCCAAACAGAACGATCCCTTCATCATCAATACCTTTCACTATGGTCCCCAAAAATATCTTCTTATTCTTCCCGAGTTGCCTCAATTTCAAATTCATTGAGGGACGGATTTAAACACCCTATTAATGGTGTTAATGGTGCACCTGGGTTTAACTTAACAACCTCTCAAATGGGTAAAACGGTTAGGCCAACTTGAACTCAGCAAATAATACAGAAGCTCCAACAAATCCCCAAATGGAAGATCAAGTTTCCAGGAGCAGCAGTCTGTTCGGTCCCCTTCAGAAGCTTAAGGATATTTCGTCCCCTTCGTAATTTAAGGACATTTCGGTCCCCATATTCAGTAGGGGCTTTTAGGACATTTCGGTCCCCTTCTTCATAGTTTTAGGACATATCGGTCCCCTTCGAAGTTTATTGACATGGTCTCTTCATAGTTTAAGGACATTTCGGTCCCAATTTTCTAAGTTTTAGTACATTACGGTCCTCTTTAGCTTTAAGGACATTTCGGTCCTCTTCAGAGGTTTAGGACTTCTCGGTTCTCCTTTCAATTTCTTAAAATACTTTTGTACTCCTTTAGAATTTAACCTCTTTTATTTCTTGCAGAATACTCCGCATTCTTTAAATTTAACCCATTTTTGTTATTCTTTTACAACTCATAGGATTTCCACCTACCATTGTTGATTTTTTTTTTTTTTTTTTTTCTTCACAACATTTTTGTTGTTTGTTCTTTCTATTCATCTTTGTTCCAAATACACTTTTGTTCGAAATCGTAACACTCTTTGGTTCTCCAGACTTCACCAACTTAATCATCACTACAGACTTCAACCAATCAACTAAACTAACTCCAAACCTGTAGTAGCCTTCAAATCACGATGGTTCACAACTATTGGTAAATATGCCACTCACTCATCAATAATAACAACCTTTGTTGGCTGTTTCCTACTAGCCTCAACTCCTTCCCAATTCACACGGACTTTAACTATCTTATTCATGTTGATCATCACAATCAATCGTGATCACCATTCCAAGAATACAACCGGCTTTCTTTACCTTTTCTTCATATCGACTGTGTGACAAAATTTCTTCACGGATTTTTTTAACCACCATAACTCAAACTAAGTTGTACCAAACTTCTTTGTCTTTCTCAACTTCTAACCAACCAATTCCGCTTCCTCGATTTATCACAACTTCTAAACAAATCCTCTTTATTCGTTTTTAATTAACGGCCGTAGAACTCACCTAAATACTGTATCAACTTCTCGAAGACCATCGATCCCCATATGATTTAAGTCCCATTAATTAACTTTTGATTCAAGTCCTCTTTCCTTTCGATACCTCACGAACATTGCTCTACGTACAACAAGGACAAGAATCCAGAGCGACAAAACCTCTTTTTTTTTTTTTTTTTAAGAAAAACGTATTTTTACGCCTTCATCACAAACCCTAAATAGCCCACCTTGTTTTTTATGACCATCTTTTTCTTCGAACTCTTCTCATCAAAAACAATTTGTAACACCTTCTTTTTTTCAAACCCAACGTCTTCTTCCCAGAATCTCTTTATTATCATCACAACTTTGCAAAAACTTCTTTATGAAAAGATTCATTCTTTCCTTCCTTCCCCTCTCACCTTTATCTCGATACCATGTTAAGGATCGAGTAAGAGAGAGGAGAGCATAAACGTGCTAAGCAATAGACTACATTGGTACACCTGGTGTATTCTTCTCTTTAATTTTTAGCTATTTATAGAATCACAAGAGTTGGCTCTCAAGGCACAAGGCTTGGTTCTCAAGATATTTCATTCCTAATATAACTCTCACAACTTAAATATGTATATCTCCTAACAAGGACTTTCCATATTATTTCCTAATATTTGTGAACCTAAATTGTTCAAACATAGTAAGCCCCTCCAAACACTTTCGTAAGTGCATGCACCAAATAATAATTAAACGCCTCTCAAGACATGCACTTAAAATAAATGAATTCCCAAGAAGAGTAAAAATAAAGACTAGTTGGAGATTGATAATTTTCTTTTTCTAAAGATTTTAAGGGCTTATTTTTCTAATAATTAGACGCCTCAAGACATGCACTTAAATTGCGCTTTAAATAGGCTCCATCATTAACGCCATTGTATACCATTGCCTCTTCAACTCACATATGTCAACCTAATATTTCATCTCATTAGACACTATTACTACTACAGAGAAGATCATTGTAGAAGTCGGAACCTTCATGTAACTAATCATCGATGTGGTGTCCTTCCAAACAAGTAACGATCCCTTCATCATCAATACCTTTCACTATGGTCCCCAAAAATATCTTCTTATTCTTCCCTAGTTGCCTCAATTTCAAATTCATCGAGGATTTGATTTAAACACCCCATTAACGGTGTTAATGGTGCACTGGGTTTAACTTAACAACCTCTCAAATGGGTAAAACGGTTAGGCCAACTTGAACTCAGAAAAAAATACAAGCTCCAACAAATCCCCAAATGGAAGATCAAGTTTCCAGAGAAGCACTGTCAGGTCCCCTTCGTAGGGCTTAAGGACATTTCGTCCCATTCAGAATTTAAGGATCGCTTCGTCCCCATATTCGTAGTTTTAGGGACATTTTCCCTCTTCATAGTTTTAGGACATATCGTCCTCCTAAGTTTAAGGACATTACGGTCCCCTTCCATAGTTTATGACATTTCCTTATCTCCAATTTTCTAAGTTTAGTGGACATTACGGTCCTCTTCGAGGTTTGGTTGGACTTTTCAACTCCTCTTCAGTTTAGGGACTTTTCGCCCTCTTCAATTTCTTGCAGAATACTTTTTGCACCTTTAGAATTTAACCCTCTTCGATTTTTTCGGCAGAATACTCGCACTTCTTAGAATTTAACCCATTTTTGTTATTCTTTTACAACTCATAGGATTTTTAACTCTACTATTGTTGATTTTTTTTTTATTTTTTTTCTTCACAACATTTTTTGTTTGTTCTTCTATTCATCTTTGTTCCAATTTCACGCTTTTGTTCAAAACAGAAACACTTCTTTGTTCTCCGTACTTCACCAACTTAATCATCACTAAGATCGCTTCAACCAATCAACTAAACTGACTCCAAAACTCGTAGTATCCTTCCCAACCACGATATTCACAACTATCGGCAAAGATGCCACTCACCATCAATAACAACCTTTGTTGGCTGCTTCACGGTCTTAACTTTCCCAATTCACACGGATTCTAACTATCTTATTCATGTTGATCATCACAATCAATCGCATCACCATCGATAAATACAACCAGCTTTCTTACCTTTCTTCATATCATGGCAGCAAAATTTCTTCAATGGATTTTTTTAAATCTCACCATAACTCAAACTAAGTTGTACCAAACTTCTTTGTCTTTTTCTCAACTTCTAAATCCAACCACCAAGCTTTCCCGATTTATCACAACTTCTAAACAAATCCTCTTTATTCGCTTTTAATTTGAACGGCTATTATAGTAAACTCCGCCCAAAACACCCAAATACTCGTACCAATTTCTCAAGACCATCGATCCCTCATATGATTTAAGTCCGGCATTAATTAACCTTGATTCAAGTCCTTCTTTTTCCTTTCGATACTTTCTACAAACACCGTTTTACGTAAACAAGGATGTAACCTAGAGCGAGTTAAGAAACCTCTTTTTATTTTTATTTTTTTTTTTAAGAAAAGCAACTTCTCGACGCTCTCACTTGAGAAACCCTTAAACAGCTCCACCTTGTTTTTATGACCATCTTTTTTCTAACTTTCTCATCAAAACACCGGAAACACTTATTTTTTTTCAAACCCCAACGCTTTCTTCCCAGAATCTCTTATTATCATCACAACTTTCAGCAAAACTCTTTATGAAAAGATCTAATTCTTTCCTTCCTCTCTCCCTTTCACCTTTATCTCTGATACCATGTTAAGGAATTGAAAGCAAAGAGAGGAGAGTATAAACGCAAGGAAGCAATAGACTACATTAGTAATAATCTTGGTGTATCTTTCTCATTAACTTTCTAGCTATTTATACAATCACAAGAGTTGTCTCTCAAGGCACAAGGCTTGGTTCTCAAGATATTTCATTCCTAATATAACTCTCACAACTTAAATATGTATATCTTCTAAATATGGACTTTCCCATATTATTTCCTAATATTTGTGAACTCTAAATTGTTCAAACATAGTAAGCCCTCCAAACACTTTCAAAGTGAAGTATAATCAAATAATAATTAGACGCTAAAGATACATGCACTTTTAAAATAAATGAATTCCAAGAAGAGTAAAAATAGAGACTAGTTGGAGATTGATAATTTTCTTTTTTCTAAAGATTTTTAAGGGCTTATTTTTCTAATAATTAGACGCCTTAAGACATGCACTTAAAATTGGCGCTTTAAATAGGCTCCATCATTAACGCCTTCACCATTGCCTTCAATCTCATATATGTCAACCTAATATTTCATCTCATTGAGGCGACTATTACTACTACAGATAAAGATTATTGTAGAAGCTGAACTCATAACTAATCATCGTGATGTGTGTCCTTCAAAATAACGATCTCCTTCATCATCAATACCTTTCACTATGGTCCCCAAAAAATCTTCTTATTCTTCCCGAGTTGCCTCAATTTCAAATTCATTGAGGGATGATTTAAACACCCTATTAATTGGTGTTAATGGTGCACTGGTTTAACTTAACAACCTCAAATGGGTAAAACGTTAGGCCAACTTGAACTCAAAGAATAATGGGCTTTAAGCTCCAACAAATCCCCAAATGGAAGATCAAGTTTCAGAGAGGCATTACAGTTCAGTCCCTTCGTAGTTTAAGGACATATCGGTCCCCTTCTAATTTAAGGACGTTTTGGTCCCTATATTCGTGTTTTAGGACATCTCGTCCCCTTTCATAGTTTTAGGACATATCGGTCCTTCTTAAGTTTAAGGACAACACGGTCCCCTTCATAGTTTAAGGACATTTCAAATCCCAATTTTCGAAGTTTAGGACATTACGTCCTCTTTCGTAGTTTAAGGACATTTCATTCTCTCGTGAGTTTAGGACTTTTCGGTCTCCTCTTCAATTTCCTGGTAGAATACTTTTGTACTTCTTAGAATTTAACCTCTTCGATTTCTTGGGTAGAATACTCCGATCTTTAGAATTTAACCCATTTTTGTTATTCTTTACAACTCATAAGATTTTAACCTACTATTGTTGATTTTTTTATTTTTTTTTTTTCTTCTTCACAACATTTTTGTTGTTTGTTCTTCTATTCATCTTTATTCCAGCCACGCTTTTGTTCGAAATCAGAATACTTTTTGGTTCTTCCAGATTTCACTAACTTAATCATCACGATCGCTTCAACCAATCAACGGAAATGATCTAAACCTAGTAGCCTTCAAGTAACTACGATGGTTCACAACTACTTCCAAAGATGCCACTCACCATCAATAACAACCTTTTGTTGGCTGTTTTCACGCCCTTAACTCTTCCCAATTCACACGGAATTTAACTATCTTATTCATGTTGATCATCACAATCAATCCCATCACCATCGGCAAATACAACCAAACTTTCTTACCTTTCTTCATATCGACGCAAAGAAATTTCTTCACGGATTTGTTGTTAAAATCTCACCATAACTCAAACTAAGTTGTACCAAACTTTTTGTCTTTCCTCAACTTCTAAATCCAACCACCTGCTTCATTTATCACAACTTCTAAATAAATCCTCTTTATTCGTTTAATTTGAACTACCGTAGTAAACTCATTCAAAACACCCAAATACTCGTACCAATTTCTTAAGACCATCGAACCCTCATATGATTTAAGTCCTAATTAATTAATCCTTTGCTTCAAGTCCTTCTTCCTTTCGATACCTCATCGAACACTCTTACTGCTGTAACAAGGACAGAACTCAGGAACGACAAAGCAAACCTCTTTTTTTTTTTTTAAGAAAACGCAGCCTTTCCACGCCTCTCACTGACAAAACCCTAAACAGATCCACCTTGGCTTTTTATGACCATCATCTTGCTTTTAACTTCTTCTCATCAAAACACCGGTAACACCTTATTTTTTTTCAAACCTAACGTCTTCTTCCTAAGTTTTATTATCATCACAACTTTGCAAAACTATTTATGAAAAGATCTAATTTCTTCCTCTCCTTTCCTCTCTCTCCCTCTCACCTTTCTCCGATACCATGTTAAGGATCGAGCAAGAGAGAGGAGAGCATAAACGCAAGGAAGCAATAGACTACATTGGTAATAATCTTGGTGTATCTTTCTCATTAATTTTCTAGCTATTTATACAATCACAAGAGTTGGCTCTCAAGGCACAAGGCTTGGTTCTCAAGATGTTTCATTCCTAATATAACTCTCACAACTTAAATATGTATATCTCTTTAAATATGGACTTTCCCATATTATTTCCTAATATTTGTGAACCTAAATTGTTCAAACATAGTAAGCTCCTCCAAACACTTTCGTAAGTGGCAATGCAATCAAATAATAATTAGACGCCAATACATGCACTTAAAATAAATGAATTCCTAAGAAGAGTAAAAATAGAGACTAGTTGAGATTGATAATTTTTTCTAAAGATTTTTTAAGGGCTTATTTTTCTCTAATAATTAGACGCCTAAAGACATGCACTTAAAATTGCGCTTTAAATAGGCTCCATCATTAACGCCTTCCTACCATCGCCTTCTTCAATATCATATATGTCAACCTAATATTTCATCTCATTGTAGGCAGATGACTTATTACTACTACAGGAGAAAGATCATTGTAGAAGATGAACCTTCATGTAACTAATCGTTTTATGTGTGTCCTTCCAAACAGAACGATCCCTTCATCATCAATACCTTTCACTATGGTCCCCAAAATATCTTCTTATTCTTCCCCGAGTTGCCTCAATTTCAAATTCATTGAGGGACGGATTTAAACACCCCATTAATGGTGTTAATGGTGTACCTGGTTTAACTTAACAACCTCTCAAATGGGTAAAACGGTTAGGCCAACTTGAACTCAAAGAAATAAATACAAAAGCTCCAACAAATCCCCAAATGGAAGATCAAGTTTCCGGAGGAGCAATCATTGTCCAAACTAATGCCCCGTAGTCAAAGAATTCCTTTTGAAAAAGCAAAGAACATCTCCTTTGAAGAAACTATTGCGTGCAACAAATACAAACAGAGATTCCTTCAATGTCAACCAATGTTTCATTCAGCCTACTTGATTCATCACGCCGTAGGTTTAGCATTCAATCTAAACTTGTTATGTTAGAGTAGCTGGCAGAATTTATTAATATTGAGCTATATTCCATCAAGAAAGCCATATTCCACCTGCAAGTTATGTTAAATTGAATAATAATCGATGGAGCACTCACATCTAATCATCTTGTAGTTGTTCGTAAAACACTTGAATCGAATTATGGTCCCTTCATCTTGGCGGCCCGCTAAAACACATTTTCTCACGATGGCGAGAATATGGCGGGGTTGTGTGTCTTGTGAATTGGGTTTCAGGATCGTGGCCTTGTTCATGTCAAATTCATAATGCGATAATGTATGAGACGAGCTAATGCAACAATATCTTTTAGAATGTGGAACCAAGCCTACTTAGTCCAAGTAGAATATTTCTTTCACTTGGCAAAAAAAATTAAAAATGAGCAAGAAGAATAATAAAGTGTATTAATTTTTTATTCTTGTTTTGAATATCATATGGTGAACATCTATTTTGTGTTATGTTTTTTGACCGAGGTTTTCGTAGGTGCTTACAAAAGTGTTATCCATTTATGAGGTTCTTTATTCCATTAAATAGGTTCGTATCTCAAAACAAACCGTATGATTCCACTTCAATTTTGTTTCTTTATCGAAGCCGTGCACTTTCTTTGTTCACGAGGCGTTGAGTATGTCTTCTATATACAAAAAGTGTAATCGCATATAATGCTGAAATTATTCGTGAAGATAGCACCTTCTCCGCAAACAATGCTTCCGTGGCCAATTTTCGTAATGATCTAACAATGGAATCATAGTCATAAAAGTTGTCATCATGGTCTAAAATTATTTTATTTTGTAACTCAAAATTTTGCTAAGTTATGCTAATAAAATCTCAAAAAAGAATCTCCATGTAGTTTATTTGCATCTCAGAGGAAAATTTTTTCTCATGACTAAATCGAAAAACATGTCTGATCATGGCTGGTGTGTGGTTTCTAATGGAAGATTAGCTATGAAAAGGTGGAATATTGAACTATTCCACCATTTGGTCCGTATAGATATGCCATGAAATTTCTTGTTTTGATTCATTTGCAATGTTGATTTCTATTAGAAATTGAGATGAAACTTCGAGCTCATACCATATTAGATTTATGATAAGAGTAAGATCATGTAAATAAAGAAGACACGAGAGATTAAAGTGGTTCGGTACTAACGCCTACGTCCACTGAGAAACCCCGTAGGATGAATGATATTGATCATCAGTAATCAATAAGATGATTTACAAACCTCACACACATAAAACTCACGTAAGGAGAGCACTCAACTCTCACTTACTAAGGACCCAATCTCACAAATTTTTGGGTGAATACAAATGATACTACAAATGCATATTTATAGGTTTACAAAACCAACTACTACCTTCTAGTTTTCTATAGAGAATACTAATTGCCTTATATTTTTGACTCACTTTAGACGACTAACATATTTTCACATGTTTTACATTATGTTACTTGACCAAATTCTTTTGATCATTCTAGATACTTTGAACTCTACCTAACTCTAGACTTCTTTAAACCTTGTTCACATTAGTTCATATTAGACATTACAAATTAGCATATTCCAACAATTATCCAGAATATCTTTGACTATATCTTCATGGTTTCCTTGTATATGGAGGATATATTCTAACACCCCCCCTCAAGTTGAGCACGAAAATGTTTTGAAGTGATCAACTTGAACTGTTGTTGAAAAAGATGGTTTAGCTCTTGGTGTAAAACTATGAAATGAGTTTAGTAAACGTAATAGAGTTGTGGTGTTTTTAGGCGTGGTACCATTTTAACACCCCCCCCCCCTCAAACTAAAAGCATGGCAGGAGGATTCTAGCACACGGATTGCGGCCCGCCAACTGTGGTTGCACGCGGATTGTGGCCTAAAGAATGCTGTCCATGCTAGGGCTACACTGAATGAGTGGCACGAAATCCACGGATGCATACTCAAGGATACTGAGAAAAGTACGGAAACCACGATACACCGACGCCGGATACTTTTGAGTGGTACGTAAACCACGGATACACTGACATTGGGTGGTATGGAAACCACTGACACACGGATGGACACGGGTAGCGTTGAGTGCGGTCTGGCTCTGATACCATGTTAGAAATTGAGATGAAACTTCGGAGCTCTGATACCATATTATATTTATGATAAGAGTAAGGATCATATGTAAATAAAGAAGACACGAGATATTAAAGTGGTTCGCACTAACGCCTACGTCCACTAAGAAACCCCGTAGGATGAATTATATTGATCATCAGTAATCACTGAGATGATTTACAAACCTCACACACATAAAACTCACGTAAGGAGAGCTCTCAACTCTCACTTACTAAGGACCCAATCTCACTAATTTTAGGTGACTACAAATGCATATTTATAGGCTTACAAAACCAACTACTACCTTCTCTAGTTTTCTCTAGAGAATACTAATTGCCTTATATTTTTGACACACTTTAGACCACTAACATATTTTCACTTGTTTTACATTATGTTACTTGACCAACTTCTTTTGATCATTCTAGATACTTAAAATAAAAAATGTCTATTTATAGATTACAAAGAGAAGAAGAGAACTATGATTTAAACTATGGAGGCTTACTTACCATGGAGGCTTATTGTAAGGAATCTCGAGCTCGTCAACGATATTATACCAATCAAGAGACGTCTTAGTCGTTAATTACTCGATTAGTGTAATTCGAACGTTAATTATTAGGAATTAATATAACAACGATTTACATACAAAATTAGTATCATTGGATATATCTCGAAAATTTATACGAAATAGGTTACTCGAACGTGTCGATCGGACACCGGACAAAGAAGTAATCATCGGATTGATTTGAAGGGCAAAATAATATTTTCACAAATAGACTGGCCTGGGCTTCCCTTAGCGAAGCGAGTGGGTCAAATAGTGTTATCATTGGTCTTATCTTCACCAACCGAGAATATAAATTCATTCTCTTCTTCTTATTTTCTCTTTTCTTTTTCTTTATCTTTTCTCTTTTCTTTTCTTCTTCCGTTTTTCTTCTTCGCTTCTCCCTGTTGAATTCGACTTAAAGGATTGAGTTATTTTTGTGATAAGTTCTTAGGAAGATTGTTAGATTGATTGATTGATTGGAGACGAAGGTGATGTGCTGTTGAATTCTGATGTGTTCGGGTGATACTTGTTAGGTAGTAGGCATTGTCAGGCGTCGCGAACCTAGACAGGGCAACTGCATTCTTGTATCACTAGGTATTGAAGGGAGACTTGCTTCTATTAGTGAACTAATAGATCCCAAATTTTAATGAGAAACTTTATTATTGAATATCTTCTAAAAGTACTTAGAACCAGTAAGTTATTGACTTAAAAATTAGTGTAGAAAATTTTCATGTAAGAAACTTAGACTTCCCTATTTGATAGAATCTAAATGAGTATAGTTAAACCTAGAGCTACAAATTTTAAATTTTAGTTGTAGAAAGCCGTATAGGTTTGTGCTTTGTTTTATGTTGTTTGCGCTTAAACAAGAGATGGGATTATTCTATAAGGTGGGGAGTATATGAAGACCAGAAGGATGGTTCGATTTTCGAGGAAGAAAATGTTATAAGGTGGGGAGAATGTAAGGACTCTCGAGCTCATCAACGATATTAGACCAGTCAAGAGACGTCTTAGCCGTTAATTACTCGATTAGTGTAACTCGAATGTTAATTATTAGGAATTAATCTAACAACGATTTAAATACGAAATTAGTATCATTGGATATATCTCGAAAAGTTATACGAAATAGGTAACTCGAACGTGTCGATCGGACACCGGACGAAGAAGTAATCATCAGATTGATTTGAAGGGCAAAATAGTCTTTTCACAAATAGACCGACCTGGGCTTCCCTTAGCGAAGAGAGTGGGTGAAATAGTGTTATACTTGGTCTTATCTTCACCGACCGAGAAGATAAATTCATTCTCTTCTTCTTATTTTCTCTTTTCTTTTTCTTTTTCTTTTCTCTTTTCTATGACCATCTTTTCTTCGAACTCTTCTCATCAAAAACATCGGTAACACCTTCTTCTTTTTGCAAACCCTAACGTCTTCTTCCGGTAACTTTTATTATCATCACAACTTTGCAAAACTCTTTATGAAAAGATCTAATTCTCTTCCTCTCCTCTCTCCCTCTCACCTTTATCTGATACCATGTTAAGGATCGAGCAAAAGAGAAGAGAGCATAAACGTGCGGAAGCAATAGACTACATTGGTAATAATCTTGGTGTATCTTTCTCATTAATTTTCTAGCTATTTATACAATCACAAGAGTTGTCTCTCAAGGCACAAGGCTTGGTTCTCAAGATATTTCATTCCTAATATAACTCTCACAACTTAAATATGTATATCTTCTAAATATGGACTTTCCCATATTATTTCCTAATATTTGTGAACCTAAATTGTTCAAACATAGTAAGCCCCTCCAAACACTTTCGTGCGGGCGATGCAATCAAATAATAATTAGACGCCTCAGTACATGCACTTAAAATAAATGAATTCCCAAGAAGAGTAAAAATAGAGACTAGTTGGAGATTGATAATTTTCTTTTTTCTAAAGATTTTTAAGGGCTTATTTTTCTCTAATAATTAGACGCCTCAGTACATGCACTTAAAATTGCGCTTTAAATAGGCTCCATCATTAACGCCTTCGCCACAGTCATTGCCTCTTCAATCTCATATATGTCAACCTAATATTTCATCTCATTGTAGGCGCACTATTACTACTACAGGATAAAGATTATTGTAGAAGCTGGAACCTTCATGTAACTAATCATCAGATGTGTGTCCTTCCAAACAGAACGATCCCTTCATCATCAATACCTTTCACTATGGTCCCCAAAAATATCTTCTTATTCTTCCCCGAGTTGCCTCAATTTCAAATTCATTGGAGGGACGGATTTAAACACCCTATTAATGGTGTTAATGGTGCACCTGGGTTTAACTTAACAACCTCTCAAATGGGTAAAACGGTTAGGCCAACTTGAAATCAGCAAATAATACAGAAGCTCCAACAAATCCCCAAATGGAAGATCAAGTTTCCAGGAGCAGCAGTCAGTTCGATCCCCTTCGTAGTTTAAGGACATATCGGTCCCCTTCGTAATTTAAGGACGTTTTGGTCCCCATATTCGTAGTTTTAGGACATCTCGGTCCCCTCTTCATAGTTTTAGGACATATCGGTCCCCTTCGGAAGTTTAAGGACATTACGGTCCCCTTCATAGTTTAAGGACATTTCAGTCCCAATTTTCGGAAGTTTAGGGACATTACGGTCCTCTTCGTAGTTTAAGGACATTTCAGTCCTCTTCGTAGTTTAGGGACTTTTCGGTCCTCTTCAATTTCCTGGGTAGAATACTTTTGTACTCCTTAGAATTTAACCCTCTTCGATTTCTTGGGTAGAATACTTCCGTACTCCTTAGAATTTAACCCATTTTTGTTATTCTTTACAACTCATAGGATTTTAACCTACTATTGTTGATTTTTTTTTATTTATTTTTTTATTTTATTTTCTTCTTCACAACATTTTTGTTGTTTGTTCTTCTATTCATCTTTATTCCAGTCACGCTTTTGTTCGAAAACTGTAACACTTCTTTGGTTCTCCAGACTTCACCAACTTAATCATCACGGCATCAGTTCAACCAATCAACGGAAACTGACTCCAAACTGTAGTAGCCTTCTGCAACTACGATGGTTCACAACTACTGGCAAAGATGCCACTGACCATCAATAACAACCTTTGTTGGCTGTTTTCACGGCCCTTAACTCTTCCCAATTCACACGGAATTTAACTATCTTATTCATGTTGATCATCACAATCAATCGCATCACCATCGGCAAATACAACCAGTTTCTTACCTTTCTTCATATCGACGGCAGCAAAATTTCTTCACGGATTTTTTTAAATCTCACCATAACTCAAACTAAGTTGTACCAAACTTATTTGTCTTTCTCAACTTCTAAATCCAACCACCTGTTTCCTGATTTATCACAACTTCTAAATAAATCCTCTTTATTCGTTTTTAATTTGAACGGCTGTAGTAAACTCTGTCCAAAACACCCAAATACTCGTACCAATTTCTCGAAGACCATCGATCCCTCATATGATTTAAGTCCGGAATTAATTAACCTTGCTTCAAGTCCTTTTTTCCTTTCGATACCCTCACGAACACTGCTCGACAGACAACAAGGACAGTAACCTAGAGCGACAGCAAACCTCTTTTTTTTTTTTTTTTTTTTTTTTTTTAAGAAAACGCAGCTTCGACGCCTTCACGGACAAACCCTAAACAGATCCACCTTTTTTTCTCTTTTCTTTTCTTCTTCGCTTCTCCCTGTTGAATTCGACTCAAAGGATTGAGTTATTTTTGTGATAAGTTCTTAGGAAGCTTGTTAGATTGATTGATTGATTGGAGACGAAGGTGATGTGTTGTGGTTGATTGAGAACGGGAAGACGATGATGGGGTTGATGTTGTTAATCGAAGTTAAGGTTTGTGTGGGTAAAATAGAAGAATTAAGAGATGGAATTGGTGTTCTATGAGAAGGAATTGAGATGGGTTTATGTTCTATTGAAGTTTTGGAGATGATTCATTGATGAATTGAATAATTAGGGTTTTGAGATTGATGTTGAGTGAATGTTGAAATTGATAATTGATTCGGGTTATTGTTAGATGGAGATTGAGAGGGTTGTAGTCTGATTGATCTGGCAGAGTTATGTTAGTGAAGAATCATGAGTTAGGGTTTGTGAATTGAAGCTCTTTTGAGGTTACATACTGATGGACTGTGGATGATGATGAACCAGGATTTTTCTGAGTTGTTGTTTGAAGAATTAGAGAGGGTTGTTGAGGATAGACCAAGAGAAATATGAGGAGGCTGTTAATTGGGTTACTGTGAAGTGAAATAGAAGTAGAGATGATAAATAGTTAGTTAAATGTTATAGTTTTGCAGAGATGTTTGAAGTGGAGTGGGTTGAGTTCGTTGAACTGATAATGCAAGGATGGGAAGTTGGAAGTGCTGCTGATGTTGAGATGGAGTTGCATCTGATGGTTCTCTGCAATGAATAAAATTCAAGGTATATGTGAAGTTCAAATTGAGGTAATTGTTCTTCTATGTAACTTAAGTAAGGTTATGAAAGTTATATACTTGAATCTATGAAAATTATCAATGATCTGGGATTTAAATGATTATGTGAACATGTGATGAAATTACAGATTGGTCAAATTATAGTCAAGAATATGGTAATGAGTTTGTTAGTACAGGGCTGGGGTTATGGTTATAGAATTTGAATTGTGAGTGATGGTAATGAACTGAAATGGGTTGTTTCGGTTTATGCTTAATATGAGGTGAGACTAACGTGTATGAAGGTGGTTATGTGTTGTTGATCTGAGTTGTAGGTGTAGTAATTAAGTTAGTGATGTTATGTTGAATTGAGACTGCAGAGTTGTTCTTATTGAATGAAACAGTTAGTTTCAGGAATAACAAAGCCTTAACGACGCCTCAAGGTTAAGGATAAACTAGTTGTATGAGACGTTGTGTGGATGAAGTGTTGGTATGGGAAATGATTATATGGAGTTGGACCCTCTGTAGAAATTTGTAAATACAATTTCAGGTAAAATATGAGTTGTGATTAAGAATGCTCTTGTGAAGTTTATTTGGATTCAGTGTACTGTTGTAATGTTGATGGTGATGGATATGTGGTGTATGAGCTGTTACAGGTGAAGTTTGGGTGGTTTATGCCTGAGGTGTGTAACTGATAATGAGGGTTGTAGGTTATAGATAATAGCTCCAATGGAGGCTTCTTACTGCTTTTGCAGGTAATCTATATTGTGTTTGTAATTCATTAAATTAAGAATTATCTTGAATGAATGTAATCTGTAGTTTTAGTTTGACATAATTGAAATATAGTTAAGAGTCTTGGTGTGTTGCACCATGATTGTGCCTTAGTGTTGTTTGGCCTGAGCAAGGGCCTTAGTTTGTATAAACCTGAATCAGTCTTGTGGACTGAGTTTCCCAGACTTGACCTGGGTTGGACCCTTGACCCGATTTGACTCAGTGAACCTTGACTAAGTTGGATCGTTGACCATTGACCATGGACATTGACTTGATTTGGACGTTGACTGTTAGTTCAACCGTTAGTGACCGTTAGATTGACCCAGTTGGGCCAGGCCTTATTAATGGGTTTGTTTAAGTGGGCTTGGGCTTTAGACTAGTTATCTTATATTGATGTTTTGGACCACTTATAGTCCAAATTGACCTTTGGCTTCTTCTACAAAGTTGTTGATATTCATAAGACCTAGCTACGAACTATAAGATCAATCTAATTGGATTAGTAAACTCTTAGTTATGCTAAAAGATAGAGAATGAGATACCATAATGGGCTTAGAACCATTAGATAAACCTATATGATTCTTGTATGAGCCATTTTGGCTAGATTCTTAGACTTCTTGTGTGATTAACAGTTAGCTATTAACAACGATCGATGCAAAGGACGAATCAGTGGATCTTGGATCGCGAGGTAGGCCTGGCCTGTCATCAAAAGGTGTGGGAATGCATTTAACTCTTTGTATTCATTATTGTTGCTTTTATAAAAGTTTATGATTAACGGACTCATGCATTGTCTGTTTCTGCATTCCATGTTTTGTTTAAAATGCATTATGACAATCCTGTTGATTTCTGTGAATCTTTCCTCGATTTGGAAAGGACTTGTATTGTTTGTTGTCAGTATGAATTGTTATGGGAAATGAGAATTTCCACTTATGGTATATAGGATACGCTCTTTCACATTTATACCTACTTTAATTCAGCTTTTATTGTTTTGAGCTGGTCACCATGGTCTTGGTGGCATCCATAGCTAAATAGGTGTGAATTGCCGGTTAGGAATTTACAACCATATTAGCACATTGTTTGGTGAAGGAGTTTGTTCCATATACATGTATGATTATTTCAGTGACTTAGTCACTGTTTAATGTTTTCAGAAAAACATGTATTGTTTTCCAAATCTTGCCTATGATTACTTAGAAGTTAAATGTTAATTATTCCCACTTCAGTTTCTTTGACAGATCAGAGTTGCGCAGCAAAAGATTCAAAGGTTGAGTTCGCTAGTTGATTAACTTCTGTTATTTTTATTTGAAAACCAAATGACTATTATATGTATCATTTGAGAGAAGATCTTGTATATATATTTCTGAGAGGGGTTAGTTTTAGGTTAAGTTTTATAGTAGATTTTCTTATATTTGATTGATTCAGTGAATGTTTAGTTTTAGTGCCTCTATATTTAGTTAATCTCTTGGATAAGTCAGCTGTTATCTTAGGGGGCGCTACACTTATCAACTTTGGCAACTCTAGATATTTCTAGAGACTCATTTTACGCATGTTATTTGTCTAACATTGACTCCATTTTCTTCATTTACCTAACAACACCATAGTGGTAGGTGACATATATTCCAACACCCCCTCAAGTTGAACACGGAGAGAAATGTAGTGTACAACTTGAATGATCTTTAAAAGAGGACTCGGCATGATAACAACTAAGCAATAATGTTGATGTGGCACTCTTGAACAACAACTCTGAGAAGAAGGTGACAAAGCTTGAGCTCGAGAAGGAGGTGATCATCATGTTATGGTTTCAATGGAGAATGGATATCGAGCAAGTTTGTTGCATGCATGGACGGAAGAAGAACAATGGTGATTCTCGGGTTTTCTGTTGGTAGAGAACAATGAAGAACGAAGCTTGGTTTCCGTTTCGGTGGAGTTGTCTGATGATAATGGCAGTAAAAATGGTGCTCGATTCATTGAGACACAACTAATGAAGGAGCTCGGTGATGGTATTGCTGCTCGAGTTTATCCAGTGAATGATGGAATTTGGTGATCGATTGCGGCCATGGACGAGGCTGTGATGAGCTAGAAGAACAAACCATGAACAATGAAGCTCGGTTTGTGAAACAAAACATGGATAGTCCCTGATGCCATGGACGACGAGATGTGGATGGTACGAGGAGATGGTGGGGTGACCACAGCAGATGGAGGAGGAGATGCTGGATAAGTCTTAAGTGACTCGTGATGAGTTGGTAAGGGTGGTGATGAATATGATGTTGGTGTAGGAGGAGGTGGATAACTGTAGACTAGAGGAGGTGGATAACTGTATACTGGAGGTAGTGGAGAACGATATATGATCTGTGGAGGTGGTGGACTACGTCTCTTCACCTCAGGAGACGACTTGGTAGGTGATGGGTGTCGGACAACTTGGTGGAGCACGGTAACAAGATGACTTGGTACAATCACAAGGCATTGCATCATCAGAAGCACACATCTTTGCGCTTCTTTTTCTGATGGTTCAATCACTGGAGGTCTAGGTGATGTTGCTGGTGGTGGTGGTGGGAAAACCGGCTTGCAAGAGATTGGGGATTCTACTGGTGGTGGTGTTGGGAAAACCGGCTTGCAAGGGTAGGGTTGCCTAAGGCTTATAAACTTTTCTTTACATTATGGGGGATTCGGGCTATGTGGGACTATTTCTAACAATTTCATCGTCAAATTCTTCGCCTCTTGTTCTCTCCTTCATGTAAGTTCAATATTCTTGTTCCTTTGCATGAGCTAGACTTAAAATGCTAGAGCAGAATAAAGAATAAGCATTGATCTAAAATACTTGTCCTGACTCTCATATTTTTTTCAAACATAGTACCTTGAAAGAGGCTTCCGAAAAGAACAGCGGGATGAGGCTTCATTGCAAAACAAAAAGGTTACAGAGAATCAAATCTCGTAACTAGCGGTGAGTTTTATATCCTTGTGATTATCAGATGAGAATTTTTTGAATGTGGTAATTGGTACAACATAAGATTAGATAAGATAAGGTGCACAATAGACATGAGAGTTGTCTTGTTCAATAATGTGGTGTCTAATGAATTTTGTGCCTGAAATAGGAAAACAAAACGTAGTTGAATATAAATTTTTACAGAATGAGGGTTTACAGCCCAATCTGAGATTTTTCTTGTTCAATAATGAGAAAGACTGGTAAAGCATAAAATGTTTGGATTTTTCTTAGAATGTTCTGTAGTTTGTTGGCATTGGGATAAGGTCGGTACAGAATGAGGGTTTACAGCCCAATCTTAATTTTGACTGGCTCTTACGATCATTATCACTCAAAACAATTGAAGCCTCTATCCAACTGCATTTTACCTTTTATTTTATGGTTCTTTTGGATCTCCATGAACTTATATCTCATTAGCAGCAGTTCAAACTTTAGTCAGTTTTGCAGCAGGCATTCAGTAAAGCCACCGAATTTAGCTGTGTCTCGTATTCCACCACTCATATTATTTAAACACATTTGATGGACTTCTCCACCTGCAGGTTATGTTAAATTGAATACTGATGGAACACATAATATAGAAATTACAAAGGGTCAAGTTGCCGGTGACTCTCATGTGTAAATGGGCTCTGTATGGTGCCATGGTTTTTTTATTCACATTCTGAAGGATATTGTTGATCTAGCTCATCTTTCCAGGATGTTTCTTTTACTCACAACTTTGGTGAGTCTAATTCCGTCGCTAATTTATCAGCCAAGCAGGCTACTTATCCTTTTGTTAGTCATGCATGGAATTCAAATCCTCCACCCTTTTTGGTTTAGCTTTTGTCTGATGAATGGACAGTGCTTTCCCATTATGTGGAGCCCACCAAAACGAGGAAGGCATGAAACGAAAAAGTGGATTACCTTGTTTCTTGTTTTGAATATTATATGGTGAAGCTTTCTTACGTTTTTCACCTCAGGTGAAAGTGCTTTTTACCAATTTGTTCATAAAGGAAGAAAATCTTTATACCATTTCCATTTAAGAGGCAATATATTCTCTAGTTCTTCTGGTGGTTCCCTCCCAGTCCTTGGATGAAAAGAATTCTATACATCTAATTGGTCTTGTCAGATATATGATTTTCTCCATTAACTGCAAGCTATTTCTTTGCATTCTCGAAGAATCTAGTATTCAAAGGAAATTGAAACACACGATAGTTGAGTAACACACATTGGGCAAACTAAATTGAAACACACGATAGTCAAGTGAGCCTACGATCTTCTTTGTAGAAACAATTTTGATTATGCTGCAGATTAAGCAAACTTTCTCCATGTTGGTCGCAGAAATATTAAGGAAGGGAGTTTCCATATCCTTGATGTGTCACACTGTCACCAATGTGCAGAATCATTGGATCACTTCTTCTTAGAATGTCAGTGTAGTTTGTCAGCTTTTTATTAGGTCACTACAGAATGCCTGTTTATTGTATCTTCTACCCATCTAAATGTGGATTGGCTTCTTAATTGGTGTCATTATACCTTTTATATTCCATCAGCAGCAGTTTAGAGGACTGAATGGAAGAATTAACATGGCAGAATTACGGGCCATTAAAGAAGTGCTCAAACGAAGGTTCAAATTGTCGGTGACTCAATGTATATTTCAGTCTTGTAAATGCGTTCTGTGAGGTGCCCTAGTTTCTTTTTCACATTCTTAAAGATACTGATACTGTGTAGCTCATCTCCTTTGGTGCTAGTCATGTAAGGATTTCGAATCCTCCTTTTCTGGTTCACCTTTTCTCTGATGATGTAATGAAGCTTTGTTACTTTTTATTATTTCGATTTATGAGGTTTTGTAACTCAGGGCCGGCCGTGATCTGTAAATTTTGTTTCAAGCAACATAAAGAAGACCGGTATTGCTTTTCCATTGGTGTCTTCTTGAAATAACTTAAACGCATTAGGAACCCCAACCGAGCATAAATAAGAACAATACGAAGGATGAAGCTCTACCTAGCTTTATGTATCATCCGATTTGTATTCGTTCATTAAATTATATGGTTCTTGAGATGACTAAATTGGTTAACATTAGCATGGACTTCGTTTTACTTGCAACACCAGGGAAAGCTTAGATGCAAGAAATTTTTTGTCGATATTGTACAATTGTTTTAACAATGGGATGAGTACTGTCCTAGTCTCAGTTTCATTTTGATTGGTGTGCATGTGGTGAAGATTTATGCAATGACTTGTAACCCAAAATCAAACCGAATATGCCGATTATAACGATTCAAAAATTTCATAATAACTGTAAAAGTTGTTATTGTGGCCCTGGATATGACTCCTAACTCAAAATTTTGTTAAATCTTTCGAATTCCACCACTAAATCCTAGATATACCTGCCTTGCGAGCCAAAAAATAACCAAATGACTTAATATTGCCTATGACATGTCTACTAGTCCAAACACTGTCTAAATCTAACGACCCAATATAAGTATCCAGCAAAGTATTTTGATCAACCATCCATAATCTAGAACCTAAAGAACCCCTGTTTCCAGTGGCGAATTTATCAAAACAATAGTTTGAGAGTACCTGCGTCGAGTCATAAAATTCCATTTGACGCTGTCACTTGAGGTCTCATATAATCGAGCCACCACTCACCCATTGGTTCTTGAAGCTTCAAAATCCAATAGAAGTCTATTGCAGAAAGCATCATCTCCTATCCAAGGATCTTCCCAAAATCTTATCTCATTACCCGCACCAATCTTTAATCTCACATGTTTGCTAAAGTCCTCGAGTTCACCATAAATATTATGCATCAAACTACCACCCTTTGGGCCTTTAGGTTGAAGAGTTTCCCTACTGGTTGAAGGTTCACCAAAATTTCCACAACTATCTTTCTCGAAAGAGCCTCTTTTTCCAGGACAAATCTTCACCACCACTTTTTAAAAAGCACTGAATTCATAGTTTACGCTTCAGAATATCAAGGCCGCCACTTTTCTTAGATTTCACCTCTGTGGACCATCTAATATTATGGATTCTTTTCTTGTTAACATCGTTCTCTCAAACAAAGTTTCTTATTGTTCTATCAAGTTTACTTTTGGTGGATCGAGCAGTGTGCAAGAAAGTTTGATTGATAACATATAGGAAAACTAGCCAAAACAACTTCTCCTCTCGCTATTATTTTCCGTCCCATTCGCTATTGTTTTCTCGCCCATTCCAAGAAGAAAATCCCCAACAACCAGACTCAAAAATCTTCTTCCACTTTCGAGTGTTGTTAGTTTAATCACCCAGCAATAGACCAAGGTAAACACGAGAAAAATTGAATCTTTTAACCCAAACGTATTTGAAAAAATTTCGACGGTTGACTTTAATTGTCTCATTTTTCACTGAGAAACCCAAAATTTTATCAACATCTTGCGCTATGCTCAACATATGACTCAACACCTCTTATACAATGGTGAAAAGGAGAATATTATGATTCAGCACCTCTCTATTTGGGTGATTCCAAGTAAAAGCTCCACCCCTAAATCTTGAGGAACTAGTTCATTAGATCGATCGATGGATGGTAATATTATGATTTCTTCTTCTTATTTCATACTTCATTTATTCGATCAGAGTTAATGTTGTTTTGTTTTGGTTAAATTATTAATTGTGAAAAGATTTATTTCGTTCAAACTTGCATAATCAGTATGATCTTTGGATATCATGGAGACGGCGCAATTAGATCTGATCTTAGTGTGTATTTTATGGCGTAGGTTTCTGTGTGCATGCAATACATCTCTCTTGCAGGATGCAACTCTTTCTGAAGAATCACCATCTTTTTCCCTCACATTTGACATTTGTGATTTCCTAGTTACTTGGTTTTCTATTTCTTGTTTTAATGTTGAAAATGGTACGATGACACTGCTGATCTAAATTGAAAAAATAAAATGTATGATGATTATTTACAAAAATTGAATTAGGCAAGTTATGAATTGAAACAATGCTTTCTGCTCCTGACATTTGTATATATCTCCTGAATACTGTGTAGTTCCCTAAATGTTTTGAAGTAGGTCTATAACAAGTCAAATGATAGATTTATGTTGATGCATCATACAACCACCTGTGGAGGCATATACAGAAGAAAGATGGTGAAAGTACAATAGATACTCATGTTGAGCAATTTTTATTTACCCTTAAGGAAAAATTCTTGGAACCACATGAGTTCCATCCTAAAAGGGCTAGGAGAGAGGTCAGAGGACAATGACCTGAAATTGGTCTTGATTTAGCTAGCTACAATAGAACTGAGTTTGAAAGGTTGGTGGAATAAAAAATCTTCAATGAAGGACTTGCTTGCCCGTTGGACCTTGCACCGTTAAGCGGAAAGTCTAACAACTCATGATCAGCCGGGAATGAGCAGAAAAATGAGATGTCGACAGAGTAGCGTACTAGTCCCGTCTTATAGGCTAGGCCATTGCCTTGGGCCCCAAATTGTTGGGCCCAAAATGTTTAATTTTCTAGGCTTGGCCACCGTTACGAAAAAATCTAGTGCATAAAAACCGATGGCAGTGAGCCAGTGACTACTTTCTTAAGGGAAAATTAGGAGGAGACCCAAAAAAAATAATATTCTTATTGTCAAGCCCACAATTAATTTTTGGTACCGTGACACCCATAATTATATAAAATTATTAATGAATCAATACATAACTCGTTATGCATACTATCTTTTCAGGCATAACTCGTTATGCAGCCTAATTTTTCAGGGGTATAATTGGAAGCGCAACTTGGACATAACATATCTAAAAATCCGCGCCTTAGAATTTTACAAATTTTATATCGTTGGAAATCTTTTTAAAAGAGCTACGCAACGAGTACAAACAAGAATATCAAATTTTTGTTTTTTGCGAAAACATTGGAGGTGATCTTCATTTTTGGCAAAATTTCGAAAACTGACTACATAACCATTATGCAGACACCAAAAACGATGCATAACACATTATGCAGACGCATAACGAATTATGCAACCATTTTCTCGATTGCATAACAAATTATGCATCTATAACAAATTATGTGACCATTGTTTTGGTTGATTTTAGTGCGTATATAAAAAATTGATACATAATGCATTATCCAACCATATTTTCGGATGCATAACAAGTTACGCATCAATTTTCTCGATGCATAATGCATTATGCAATAATATTTTCGGATGCATAACAGATTATGCATCAATTTTCGCAACTGCATAACATGTTATGCAAATATTATTATAGGTGCATGACAAGTTATATAGTCTTTGTTTTTGTTGGTTCCAATAATAACAAAAAAGTTGATGCATAACATGTTATGCAAACATTTTCTGGACTATATAACAAGTTATGCAATAACTTTTCAAACCGCATAACAAGTTATGCATCCGTTTTCATAGCTGCATAACATGTTATGCATCAGATTTTGTGAAATAATTATATAATAGAAAGGAAATGCAAATGCATTATTTGACCGATCCAAAAACAAAGATCTATGATACAAAACAGCCACAGAAAATGAAACAAACGGTGATCAAAAATCATGGAAAAAAAAAGAAAATCTACTTAAACTAATAATAATCTCATTTACGCTGCATTCTACTGCTAGTGGTGAGTGAATTAGTGAGTAGAGCTGAGAAGAAGAAGAGTAGTAGTGTAAATCAATCTCATTATCATCAAACAGCAGCAGCATATTTCTCACTGCGTCTCCTCTCTGGATCCCACTTACTCAATTCACTCATTTCTTCAACTAATTAATTTACAAACAGACAAGAAAAAACAAACAAACTACTAATTCACTCATTACTTTTTTTTGCTCCTTCTTCTTGTTTTTCACGTTTCAGACTACTACTTCATCACCAACACCAGCATCTAATTAGAGAAAAGAAAGCACTTGATTGTTTTCATCAAGTGATTTCAAACATCGCCGCCAACAATCAATTAAGTCAGAACTTTTGATAATATCTGCCATACGAAGAGTAAAATCATCGGATTTTGTTCGTGGGAAGAAATCCCCAAATCTGTATCGAAACTTTGATATCCAATGTTTTCAAACTTTATCCAATGGGTTTGTGATATACAATTCACTGAAATCAAATCTGAATTCAAAACTCGTTTTAAAACTTGCGTTGAAGAGGAAATCAATTCATGAGTTTTGTAAACTCTTTCCAAAACTTTGTTTGAAAATAACCAGATCTAAAAATTGTTTGAGTAGAATGAAGAAACAAGGGGAGGATTTATCTTTTAGGATCGATTGTTGATGTAACTCTATTTCGATTTCTACTTCTAAACAGTTTCTTTATCTCCGAATCAATTTAGGAAAAGAAGAATAGATGAAAAATGAGGAAGAATAAGGGAAGAGATAATTTTAGAAAATTTGGGTTTGGGAGAAATTTTACCACAGAAAATGGGTGCGCGCCTAAACTTTTTTGAGTGTGGGTTTCACAGTGGGAAGGATGCAAAGAATAGGTCTCCCTGTAGTTTTCACCTTTCTTAATTGTTTTCAACTTTCATTACTTAATTTTTCATTCTCTTTGACAAACAAACCTGACACTTTTAGGGGCGACCCCAACACAATTAGGGGCGACACAAAACGACAAAATAGGTCATAATTGGTAGGTTATTTCCGGGGAATTTTTTTTAATGGCAAAATTACCCTTTACAATCGGTAGGTTATTTCACAATCGATAGTTAATAAACAATCGGGAGTAAATTTATTTTGTATAACTTCCGAATATAAAGTATCCCCAAAATAAAATCTTATATCTTTTGAATTTTGATTATCCTATAATCGGTAGTAAATAAAGTTATCTTGACTCCCGATTATACAGTAGACCTTTGGCAAAAATGCTACCATAATCGGTAGGGAATTTAGGTTATTTAACTTACGAATATAGAGTAGCCCCAAAATCATAGTTTGCAAAAATCCTCTTTTTTTTTGAATTTTGGTTGAGCCTATAATCGGTAAGAAAGGAAGAATTATCATGACTTCCTGTCTTTTTAACCAGTAATGTCCTTTGAACCACGTGAGTTCCATCCTAAAAGGGCTAGGAAAGAGGTAGAGGACAATGACCTGAAATTAGTCTCGATTTAGCTAGCTGCATTAGAACTGATTTGCTTGCCCATTTGACCTTGCATCCTTAAGCGGTAGGTCTAAAAATTCGTGATCAGCCGTGAATGAGCAGAAAAATGAAAAGTCAAGAGAGTCGGTCACCAGTCCTAGGGGTGAGCATTTGGCCCGTGATCCGCGGATTTAACTATGACTAACTGCATTTTTGCTGATGGATATCCAAACGGTTCGCTAATGGGTTGAATGCGGATGGGATTTTTGGAATCCAACGGATTACGGATTTGGTCCGAATGCAACCTTGAAAATCCGTTGGACATCCATAACCGTTAGATTAAGGATATTTATATAGTTTTTAGAAAATATATAGATAGTTTAGGAATTCTTAAGGTGTTTGCTTGGAGTGTTATTCATGACACTTTTATATATATATATACTAGGTATCACCCCGGCCTACGGCCGGGGCTCAACCTTTTTTGACTTTTGTTTTATTGTTTGGTCAGCCAATCAGTAACTTCACAATTTTTTTTAGCCAGCCTGTAAGAACGTCCTAAGGCCCTGGCCGTAAATTGGAAAATCAAGAGTCAAGTGTAATCTCCGCTTTAAAATAAGCCTTGATTATTTTGAAATCTAGGGATTGAGCATATAAGGCACCATGATCGGGTCGTGTTTAGTTAGTCAGGTCATAACAGCCGGAGCCTAAGGCCCTGGCCGTGAATTGGAAAATCAAGAGTCAAATGTAGTTTCCGCATTAAAATTAGCCTTGATTAGCTTGAAATCTAGGGAATTGAGTATATAAGGTAGACTCCTGCTTCGGTCTTTAACTAAACAATTAGGACGTTCTTAATATCGATAGAAGTTGTATTAATTGCAAATTTTCTGTTACAGATAATCTAACCTTCCCAAATACTATGACGTGAAGCTGCTAATACTCTTACAAACTCCTGTATATAAACTCCTAGATAGCTTACATCAAAAAAAAAAACCCCTCAAAAATAGCTTCTTTCAGTGCGTTGACACCCTTATGACCTAATTATATATACCCTTATAACCTAATTATATAAACTCCAGTGATGCTGCGGATCACGTCTTGCGTTATTTATTTACTATTATTTTAATACGTGTAATTATGCTATTGGTTGGCTGCGTCATCTTTCCTATAATCTAGAGTATGGGCCGCAGTTAGGAAATGTAACACTCGTAGCAATTCTTTTTCGGTTTGATATGGTCAATTCGTATGGAAGATGACGAATTAATAATGGAAGAAACAAGCCGTGTTAGTACTGTGCACCTGGTCAGCACTGTACTGATGCCCTGCAACCACCAAATGGTCAATTTTTTGTTTTCAATTATTTGAGCATTGTGTTTCTTTTTTTGTTTTCTGACATCTAGGTTTAGAAACAAACATGAAAACATGTTCTTTAGGTTGCCTTTAGTGCGAGATAGACGAGTTTTAATAATGACATTCCAAAACTGATATTTTCAATTGTGAAGTAATTTGTCTGACCAAAGTATCTGGATGGTCAGCAAGAATATACTCCAAATTGTTACGTCCCAAATGTACTCTATCCAGGAATGCCTCCTAGTTAACTGAAATTCTTACTGAATTTGTTTGCTTTGGTAGTTGCCCTTAGCGCACTTTTCTGTTCAATTAAATCATGAGAACCATTTGTACTTTCTTGAAACCTAAAGTCAAATAATGTATCATGAGATTAATTTTGGATGCAACTGGATTTTTAATTAAAGTTGTTTGCTCTGGCTGCCCGCTGTTAACACCCTGTTTTATTCAACTATATCATTCTCCAGCACTCAAAAGAGGTTTATCTTCTGTAGACTCTTATGATTTCCGGGTAAATTAGGATCTCCACTGGTTTGGTGTTTTTAAATTCATAACATATAAGTATCAGATTGTGGGGAAGCTTCTTATGTTGTTTTTAATTTGTTTGTAATGTACAAGAGTCAATAAGATATTTTACGAACGACAGGTACCCAGGGCTGTCTCTGACATTTAAACGACCTTGTGCGAAAGGATTCAGAACGCCCTTGATGCAGAAAAAAAATAATTCGCACATGCAAATTATGTGTTTTCTTAATGAAATCTACTTCATAACACTGCAATGAATGAATCAAAATTATCACTCACAAATTTATAACATGGTCATAACTGTTGGTTCAAACATCTGAAATATAATTTTAAACATGGTCATAATAACCAAGACGTAAGATTATAAACATGGTCATAACAACCATGTTTATGACCATGTTTATAGTTTGTATTATGCCTGAATTGATTGGTTAGGCCTGCCAGTTTATCGCTTTCGATAGTATGTATCATGTTTTTTCGAGTTTTCGTTTTATTTTGTTATATCTTTTTCTTGTCTTTTGAGGTATTGGCCTAGTCCCCCTCATTCTTTTTTCTTGCCTTTCTCAATAAATTGCTCTTCGTGGGTTTTGTCTAAAAACAAAATAAACATGGTCATAACTATAAGTTCAAACATCTGAAATTCGGACTAAGATACGCCCTTATGAGGCATATTGTAAGTAATCCAAGACGATGCAGCTAGGAATTCAAAATCCAAGATAATATTAACACCTTAATCAAGTCTTTTCAAGCTCCTTAGAAAATTTTCAGAAAAGATCAAAGAAAGGAAGTTCACCCAGGTCACCTACAAGAAGATGTCGTAAGGGATATTTTGATTTTGGTGCCCATATAATGGTATACCTTTGCGTTTGGTGCCTAACTTTGTCCAACTTTGAGTTTGGTGCCCAGTCAACCGATTGACTTTGTTTAACCGTGTTGACCATCGATTTTACACTTCAAATTTCAAAATTCAAGGTCCTTCAAATGGTTTTTGCATTCATCTACGTTCAACCATTCTTGGACAACAAATAACTTTCATGTATTCATCTAGTCATTTCACAATTTGAAGTGTAAAATCGATGGTCAACACGGTCAAACAAAGTCAACCAGTTGACTGGGCACCAAACTCAAAGTTGGACAAAATTAGGCACCAAACGCAAAGGTATACCATTTTATGGGAACCAAAATCAAAATATCCCATGTCGTAATCATTTATAATCAGTTTATAATTAACAAGGATTTATTCGGTAAATTCAATTGAAATATTTTAATAAGAAACTAATCAACTATCAATATGATCCATACGGACTGTATGGTACTATCAATTTTGAATCAAATTTACTATATACAAATAAGAATCAACAATTCAAATGTCTGTATCTTTAACTTCAACTTGAAAAACCATGAGAAAACAAAACAAATCAGTTAGATACTTAGAATCAGAAGTGAATTTGAACCAGCAAAGTGGAAAATTGACATAAGTACTGGATGGAAACACTCAAACAAAAACCCTAGTTTGATGGAGTTATACAACTTATGAATAATGAACTAAACTAACCTGCATACCGTATGAAGCCTGTTTCAACTGCAGTTTGAGGTCCGCTCTAGCCTCTAGGTTTTTTGTTTTAGGGAATAAGTAGTTTCCGTGTTTCTTCGACTTTGGAATTACCAACAAAAATATGGGGCCCTCAAACTTATAAGCATTCAGTAACTTCCAAAACTTTCCGCCTTGTGCTGCTGCACAGGTTGACGGGCTTCAGAGCCGGGCCTGCAGGTACCTAATGCAAATGGAAAAGTGGAAGATTTCACAAAGTCTACAATCTTTGTTGACTTTGACCAGGAACTGGTGGAGGACATGGATATAGATATAGTCATCTCAAGCATATTTCATTGGTTGTGTCATAAAGTGGATGATGAGCAGAGCTATTTCCTTTGAAGATTTCAGTTCCATGTTGAGAATCTTGGGATTTTGAGTTGTCTAATGTAATGTGGTTCTTCCTTGAAGATTTTATCCGGCATTTAAAAGAAGGGGTTTATGTTTCTGTATACATTTACTAATTCGGTGTCAATTAGGATCTCAACTGGTAGGTTCTTGTAAACTTAGTAACATTTAATTTATAAGAGAAGCAATGCGGAGAGGGGGTTCAGAATTTGTCCATCATTGATGTACAGAATGCTTGACAGCATAGGTTGCGAGATCATTAGCTCTCTTTGAAACTTGGCTATATTCTAAAACTTGTTGGGGTTCCTGTTTTATCTTGTCAAAGAAATGCAAAATTCTCCAAAGACCTTTTTGCATGAACCTTGTTTTAGGGCATACCTAAAACTTTTGGGGCATACAAAACAATAGTCTCATCTTGGGTGACCTTATAAGGGTAACCTATGGGTAGTTCAATTACCTATATACCCTTAATACACAAATCTAAAATTAGTTTTCTAAAAAATCAATTGTCGATTCGTAAAAATTCATCACCGTGATTAATTGTCGATTCGTAAAAATTTTATCGTCAATAAAACTGAACCACATAATGACTCGTACAAAGAAAAGCAGGGACTAGGCAAACCAAATCGTCTTCTAATCCATCAATTAAAGAAGAAGAACCAATTAAAGATGAAGGTGTAGAAATTGAAAATCAACCACCAATTGAACCAGAAATTGAACTAACTGATAGAGTCGTAGAGGAAAGATTCTCTGTCAACTCCCTACAGAGTTATTTTTCCACCTGTAGAGTGCTTGCTCCAGAGTGTTAAACTCAAGGTCAGACGTTCAGATGCTTACACTGGAGTTTACTGATTCCTTAAAAATGTCACTTCCCTTAAATTTTCGCTTTGGCAGTTTAACAAAAGACAGTCACCATAGAGACAATTACGGTGGCCTTAAGACGAACATGAATACACTAGTCAGTTACCTTAGGCAACCCAGGAACATGTGCAGGCAAAAATTAGATGAGCCAAGAAAGTATAAATCATATACTTTATGTGTAGTCAATACAGGTATAAATCAATTGCATAGGTGGTAGGACCTGCAACTGCAATTGCACCGACAAGCTCAAATTCGTATCTTTCGACTCTATGTTCATCACTATGAGCATAAACATACAGCAACAACCATACACGAGGTAATTGTATATATACATCGAAAATCAGGCGTCAAATTGATTCCAAGTACATAGCAAAAGAGAAAAAAAAAAAACTAGCTCATATACAAGAAAGCTGTTTACAGAAATCCTACGGTAACTCCGTTGAATAGGTTTAGGTCTGTTGGGGCTCATTACACTTTATCTGTTTAGATTACAACTCCAAATGGTCAATTGCATAACATCAGTATCAACATTTTCGGTTGAACATCTAGATAAAAGCTCTGAAGTTAGTTCGCAGCACATTATAAAGGCTAGCTGATATATTTTCTGGCTTCCACAATTTGGGCATTACATACAGGGGTGTATACACCTGACGGACCATTCCGAATATGATAGCTTAAACTATATTAACTTCCCGGGTTGCATATTTATGATGGCAATACTGAGTCATGCCACTTGATTGAGATATCTTCCGGATGGTCGAGATGCGGCCATTCATCAGTTGTAAGCGTATTTTGTACCAAGCTTGGTAAAGGGGCGTCATGAATTGGTAGAGGGGCGTCAAACTAATAAGACAAAAAAGGTCATTAGAAGTAAATTCAAGTGCCCCTTATCAATAAAAATCTGTAAATGACTAATTAGCCCTTATTGTTAATAATCAAGATTAGTAATGATAATTAAGATTAGTGTTGATTATCAAGATTAGTGTATTATAACTCTAAAATCAGATTTTTAGAGTTATAAAAAAAAAAAAAATTGAGGAGAAGAAAACTTACGTGATATTTGTGAAACCCTAGATTTTGATTCACTCTACCAAAATGGGTGAGTCCAGTGACCCGATATACTTCTAAATTAGTTCCAATTAGCTTTTTCTCACTCAAAATTATCTAAATTATATAACAAAATCAAAATTTTGAATTTTCAGAAGAACTTACGGTTGCAATTTTGCTCGTGACCAACCGTAACTCTTAGTTACGGTTCGTAAGTTATCGAATACCAACCGTAACTGGTTAAATTTGGGGAAGATCCAATCGTAAACCCGATTCTGATTGGTAATTTAATTTAGTTACCAACCGTAACTAAATTACGGTTGGTAACTAATGAATAGAAATCAACCGTAACTAACCTACGGTTGGTAAGTCATCTTAACTTTTGAACCGTACATAACTATTTGATAAGTTGTTAACATTCAGGATGATTTATGGTTGGTAAGTTTAATTGAGTTTCAAACCGTAACTCAATTACGGTTGATAAATATGATGCAAATAAAAACCGTAACTGAACATATTCCCAAAACTAAGAACTTACGGTTGGTATTTGAGTTTAAACCAACCGTAACATCAACCTGGTCTACACTTACGGTTCGTATTTGAGTTATTACCAACCGTAACTAGCATAAACCCAGAAATTTCAATTTCAATTTTCATTCAAAACCCTAATTTTTGATACAAAATTAACTTAAATCCAACACAATAAACTAAACCCTAACTGGGTTTTTCCAAACATTTTTCAAATCGTAGATTAATCGAAGACGATGACATTTTCGGTTTTAATGGAGGTTAGGGTTGATGGATGAGAAGAGAAGATGAAAAAAAAAAACTGATTTGATTTTGGTTAATTAATTTGATTTTGGTTAATTAAAAAAAATTGATTTGATTTTGGTTAATTTAAGGTGAAAGGGGTAATCTAGTCATTCTACACACCTATAGGACACCCCCTAACCAATAAAAGGGACATTGCTATCACACTTGACGCCCCTCTACCAATTCATGACGCCCCTTTACCAAGCTTGATTTTGTACATCGCAACTAATGTTAAGATTGGAAAAAAAAATTGTTCATGACAACTGACTTAAGGTGCCAGGAAGCACTAAAAAAATTAAAGCATGAAACCAACATAAACTCAATTCAATTGGAACATCTTTGATTTGAATGTTAATAGGAATGAAAACAGGGATATAAACATTTCAATTACCTTTGAGCTATCAAAACGCAGTCAATTTGCCATTCTTTAACTTTCTAGCCGACTTATAATCACTAAATCTTTGATTTAGAAAGAGTTCATCCTGAATCCATTAATGACACTTCCAGTTTGATATGCAACTCTGGTGGGGAACTGCACTCGCAAAACACTAATCCTGAGCGTTTCCTGCAGACTAGCTTTGATTATTGGCATGAGATGAGTCTGCAAGAAAATCGACAATGCAGAATATATGATAAGAGATCAGATGCGAACGCCATTTGAACATATACAAACAACAGATTTAGCAAAGTTACCATTCTTTTATTTTCTAGAAAACACCCACTTAGCTGTTCTTTCAATTGCTATCATAACACCATCACTTTGCCCTACTCTTGAATCTTCGGGAGCTTTCAATTACCATCAAAACATTTCCGCAGACATTGCACGTCTTCAATTGTAAAATAAATTTAACGTTTGTGAGCCATACCTGTGATCTTTCATTCTTCGGATCCCAATGAAATTCAATGCATCTCAACCAAACTGGGTTTTCGTCAATGCTAACATTCATCCACCACCCGAGTGCATCATAAGGACACAGTAGGGCGAATTAATGAAAAACAAGTGAAAACACAATCTAATGCTGATGCTTTACTTCTGTTAGGTCTGATTACAATTTCGTTGTTTGGATTACAACCTTAAAAAGTCATTTAAGATCTTACAACTAAACCTCTTGAATTCATCGGAAGGAAGTAAATGGTCTCATTCCAACACCTTGATCAATTCGGTGAAATCATTTCAGTGAAAAACAACACAAAATTTTGAACTGAAATCATAGTTGCGATGATCATGGATCCTTAGTGCCTTGTACAGCTCCTCTAGTGAAGTCTTGACCTAATGAGTAAAAACAACACAAAATTTTGAACATGACAACCGCAAATGAATTCAGGAGTTTAGAATCGATTTATACGTTAATGGGAATGAAAAAACAAATATGTAGATTTGAATTACCTTGAGATATCCTATATTTCACCAATAAGTACACAGATTAAACCCAAAATTTGAACACCTGTCGGATCTGAATGGGTAATCTGCTTCAATACCCTCATCACATTCACATTCACATATATAGATTCAGATGATGATAATATATCATAATTTATATAACTGATTCCATGCTCAGTCTTTTTCTTAACTCTTAACAAAATTAGACTTTGAGAGTAGAGTGTACATTGCTTGCATACTCTAAAATTAAGGAGGGAAAAGTTTTGAATCAGGTTAAGAGCTGAAGCTAAACATATGTTTCCTGTAACTGATCTGAGAGGATATATCATAATGCTAATTGAATGAGATGGACTAAAATACTTGCGAAACCCACCATTAGTAAAATGGAGAATGTAAAGAAGAATAAGACTTAAATAACCAGAAGAAGATGATATATGAGGAGTAAGAATTTTGGTTGATCCTGGATTTCCATAGATCTTAAGGTTTGAGGCGGCGCTAGAGAGAGTTAGAGAGGAGGGAAGGGGAAAATGAAGAAGAATAAGAATTAGATGTAGGGTTTCTTGTTTGGTACTACCATATGTACAGTAAGTGTGGTGAAAGATAGTCAAAGTCAAGGTCATAACCGGACTAGGTGCCACAAGTCAAATTAAAATAAATCGGCTGAATCCGTGCTTGAGACATTTTGGTTCTGTAAGGTCATAGACAATTTTTTTCAAGACTCGTGACCTAATTGGTTCACCCAACCTAGGCAGTCATTAGGCAAAAATAGCTTGCACTTGCAGTATCACATAGAACCCTTGGAAGTCTAGTCCGAAAGATGCAGAAGGCGAAAATACTACAATGACTTGACTTGAACAAGTTCATATGAACGAAAAAAATTCAAAAGGAGGATGGAAGTAATTTTCACTAGAGCTCCTTTCTATCACAAAACCTAGTTGGGCGTTTAACTGAACTCGCAAAATACTAATCCTTTACATTTTTTGCATACTTGCTTTGATTTTTGACATGAGGTGATCATGCAAGTAAATCAACAATGCATTGAGCAGGTAAAGTGCCATTATCAATTTTTAACGAGATAGGGTGGTGGTGTACATAAGCAATTAGATTCGATCCCTAACTTGAAAATATGGAAACATGAATGCTATGATAAGACAACCAACCAAATGTTTTAAACGATGCTGACGAGTTTCGAACTCAGGTCGCTTGTATCATCACCCAACGACTTTACTGCTATACCACAGCGACATATGCAAAACCAACGTAATGTTAATAGGAATGAAAACACAGATACACATTTGAAATTACGTTGGAACTGTACCAGATTTTTTGAATTTCCAATTACTTTGAAATTACCATGACTTAAGAAATTAACTTTTTTTATTAAGAAATAGAGCAACTATATCTTGATACAGAAACATTTGTTAAGAAATCTGTACCCAAAAGTATATCGATTATAAATTACCAGCTCAAACGGTGATAGATTGCAATTTAGTTTACAAATATTGGCCACTTGGAATCTGAATTTCATCATTTAAGTAACTACAAATATTAACCATGTTCAAGAAAAAGATGATACTGGAAATAAGAATAGATGACCACCGTCATGGTTGGACGGCCGACCAACAAAATCGACCCAAAACTAATTTTTTTTAGAAGCATTGTAGAATGCTCTACGCATCCTACAGTCCAGACTTCAAGAAACATCAATATCAGTAGGAATTGTAGCAATTCAGTAAAATCAAGGACGATTTAATTACCTGGATAGGGCTAGCAGCGGTCAACAAACCAGCAACCCCTCCACCGATAACACGGCCATCAGCACTAGCCAACGAGACACTCAACCCACTAGTTCTAGTACGTAATCCAACACCCTCATCAGTGAACGAGAAGGACCCGCATAAAGATAGTGCTAGATTTTGTGCCCGTGCTACGCCTGGGAGGCTCCGCAAACATGGTTGACCAATTCATATTTTTCTTTTAACCATATTTTTTATTTAGTGTGTCTCGGCTTTGCCTCGCCCTTCGCTTAAGATTTTTGATTTGGTGTGGCTCGGCTTTGCCTCGCCCCCGTCTCGATGCATTTTTGATTTTGTGTGGCACGACTTCGCCTCGTCCCCGTCGCGATGTATTTATGATTTGGTATGGCCCGGCTTCACCTCTCCTGTCGTTTAAGATTTCTTATTTAGTGTGGTTCAGCTTTTCCTTTCCCCCGTTCTGATATACTTTTTATTTGGTATGGCTCGGCTTCGCCTCGCCCCCATCCCAATACATTTTTTATTTGGTGTCGCCAAGTTTTTGTCCTACAATTAAGTCCATGAAGCTAAAGGTGTAAGATTTTATAGAATCGCTATGCTTGATGCGGATTGATGTCTTTAGCTTTCTATCTTGTTATCGGAATCACGTATGGTTTTAACCTACTCAAATAAGAATACCATCTGTGGGAGTTGAACCGCACATCTACATGGTTGAAAAATCATGTGCTCTTTCATTTGAGCTAAGATAGCAAATATTCAATATAGGAGAAAAATATTTAAAGAAAAGATCGTTACCTGAGCTAGTTTGAGATGTGATGTTCAAAATGGAAAGCTGCGACAGTTACAGAAAAATGCCTAAGCAATTCCTAATCAGATACATACCAACTCAAAATTGTACCTCAATAATAGACTTCCCACTCTCATGTAGTTATAGCGAGAGATACAATTAAGGCATAAGAATATACCCTTGTATTGAGAGTGCATATATTCTCCTCTTTTTTTTAGGCTAAGTGATATGATTTTTGAGTTACTATGGATGTTAAAGTAATGCAATTCCACATGACTGCAAATACACTGAATTGAAGTGAACATGACTGAATCAATATAACTTCCACAAACACTAATGCAAAGTACACTGCACGTTTAAAAATGCCAAAACATGAAACACTGGAATGAGAAATTACTAAGAGATCACTAATATGAAAACTTAAGTTGGTTGTTTTAATAATCTAAATACCCCATCCATTACACATGGGCATTGAGTCGTATTTTGATGCACTTGCTGTTTATCCATAGGTTGCAAACACGGTCAAAGTTTTGCATTCTTGGTAGCAAGATTTTGGCAGTCTCTCTACAAAATGAATCAACAGAAAATGATCTAAGCACATTCCTATATTCACTATAAAGGCTTTGTGAAAGTGGAAAAATAATAAAATGTTTATAGTAAACTAAAAAATGAGATTAATTTCAGATAAGGGAAAACTGGTATGCAGTGGAAATTTCTTTGGATACACTTCAGTTTTAGAGCATTATGTGAAAGAGGCACCATACAATCCGTATTATTATAATCTAAATCCAAGTTTAGTGTTATGGATAATACTACAATGGAAATAGACCCCCTACACATAACAACTTACTTTTATTATAAAAAAAATAGTTAACATCAAAGACGGATAAAAAAATCATTGGAGATGTTTTCAAAAGCGAGAAACATGGCCAACTTCAAATTGGCTACATTTCAAAGATACCTGCAAAACAAAAGATGAACGGAGGTCACTTTTTAAGAATGTGTTACTGTTCATGGACTTTACCTTTTAGATACACCTTCAATTCATCGACCACTTTTGCATCTTTTACAAAGAAAACCTCATAAGAATCTATTTTTTTGTCAACTGCAAACTTGATATCATTCCAGTCCTTCCCCTACAAAGTAATTGAAACATGCGTCAGCATTTTAAAAACAACAGGTCAAAAAATAACACAAAATACAATGAGAAAGGTATCACCTGATCTGGGTTCTTCTAGGCTTCTCAAAATCCCATTGAGAAACTATCAGATCCAACAAATGCATGCGCACATAATTTTGTTTGAGAAAGTGTTATATAATGGAAAGAAAATTTAAATCCGAAAAGTTCAGAACATCCCATAATCATCAGCACACAGACATTCTATATCAAGAATACAAAACAAAGCTAGGCTAAGTTTGCCTTTGTTAGTGGTGGTCAGGATTTGTCCGTGGGAAAGATAAATCAAAGGCTGTGGTTCTCTCTGCCACACCCTACAAGTTGCACACGTGGTGTTAATTCCAATATTATGAATGAAAAATGAATACTCCAGTCAAGATATGGAATTTCAAAAATTATAACGGGGAGGTTCGAACTCATGACCTATTGTGTCATAAGAGTGGCCTCTAACCATTGTTCCACCTTGGTTGGAATTGATAGAAAAGATAAATCAAGAGTGGTGGTTTGTTCAACTTAAATACCATAATTGGTCTATTAATTAGTGTTTCACTAATTACACATAATAAATAATCTATTCATTATAAAGTGTTTTATTAATTAGTGTTTCACTAATTGCTCATAATAAATGACTAATCATTTTTTAATTATAAATGTTTTCTTAATTAATTATAATATTTATTTCTATTAATAAGTAATTTTGATAAATAATATCAATAGACATTTTCTGCAACAATGAGTAGTAGAAGAGGTGGAGGCCGAAAGATTAGTGGTGGTTAAGGGCGAGCCAAACACAATTATATTTATTTTTTGTTCTTTTATCTAAAATGGGATACAAAGTCCATTTTTCACATGTTTCCAAATTGCCAAGAATTGTTTTTCCTCTCTCCTCAAAATCCACGGCTATGCCCCTGGTTTGTGGTGGAAGAAGTAGTGACGGTGAATGTTGGTGAGTAGTGATGGAAAATATTAATTTTATGTTGTCGTTACAACATCGATAACATCGTAGTGTGGAAGATTAGAATTGCGTCCAACAACCTACATTTGTGATTGAAAATTAGAATTGCGTCCAACAACCTACATGGGATGGGCGGAGGTGATGGTGGCAGTGGTGGAGTCAAAAATTGACATTGAGGAGGCCTATTTTTTTTTAAAGAAAGATGTAAAGTTTGGTAGACTAAACCATAAATATATATGGAGAAAGTACTATTTATAAACTAAACTAAAAAAATTATGTAGTTATTAAAAATTTAAGGGGTTATAGCCAGGTCAGTCAATCCTTGGCTCTGCCACTAGGTGGTGGTGGATAAAAAAAGTGGATTCATATGGTTTTATGGTGGTGGCGGGTATTGGTGAACAAAAACATATTATGCTAATTTCGTAACGCCACACAATGTGTAACGTTATATTATAAAGTATAAAACGTGGTTGATCATTATAATGTTAAAATAAACTCGATAACACACATGTCCATTTTAAAAAATTGGTGCAATCAATTTCCATGTTATGTAATAACTAAACGAACGATACGAATCAAGATCAGAACATATGCAATTATTTATTATCGATTTATTTATGTAAAGAGTGGTCAGGATTTGTCCTTGCCAAAGATAAATTTACCGCTGGGGTTTGTTCAACGTAACCATTTTTAAACGTTTTATTAATTAGTGTCTCATTGATTGTTCATAATGATTAATTAAATTTCTATTATAAATGTCCCTTTAATAATATAACATAAATACATAAAATTATTAATAAATAACTAAAAACTATATTAATTCTAATGGTGGTAGTGGAAGTAGGGTTACTATAAGCGGTGGTGGGTGTTTGTGAATGGTAGAGACGGTAACATTACTGTTGGTGGAAGAAATAGTGGCGGTGGATGGTTTTTATGGTGTTGATAGTTGGTAATTGTAGTGTATAATAATAGTTTTTGATTTTTAGTGAGTTTTATTGACCAAGTAAAAAAATAATCTTCACAAAACATGCAACATTGTATTGTGAAATATGTAATTGGTTGTTTTTAGCACGATTGATAGGGACAAAAACCAAATATTTCGAGGATGATTCCAGAACGTATAAGAAAATATGATCATGACTGTTCGATCGCCCGTATTATATAAAGGCTATTGGTGTACCCGCATAAGAAAACATTACCGCTCTCTCAAGTACTATTACATTCTTTTTCCTGAAAGACCATCAATGTCGAGTTGTTTCGCGACAACTACCTACAAAGACAACAACTTTCACTCAATTCTCGATATAAAACCTTATTGACCGGGAAAATGTATTTGCATTCTAAAATATTTGTTTGAAAATTATGTTTTTTCATCAAAATCATCATTAAAAACTCTAAATAATAAATCTAAATTTCGCCTCCGATGTTCATAGAATATTTTTTATATTTTACATTCTCAAATCATGCGACCTCTTGATGACAAATCAACATTATCAAATTACGGATCAATATGTATAGGTTTCATTCACTGGGTTAGAGGGTAGAGTAGACAAAGATGGGTAGATCACACAAAGCAGAACATGATTGAGAATACTTCAATAATTTGGTCAAGAGATAAGGTCAAAAATTTAAGATTAACTTTCTATATGACTAATTAGATCGGCTTCGATAGGAGCTGACTAAAATGTGGATTAATAATAATTTTCACGCAAGAAAATTTCAAAACATAGTTTGGCTAACTCTTCCTATGTAAAGAGTGGTCCATATTTGTCCTTCCTCAATTGATATATTATGTGAGAGGAAGGTGATATCTAAGATTGAGGTATAATTCAAATCTATTAGATTCATACCATTTACAACTGGATGCCTTGAAAAAAAATTGACGTGTTGTTATTATTATTACACACTTGCGCAAATAGCTCACTTCACAAATGATTGGTGTTGCATGTACTGTCTAGAATACAACAAGGAATTTGAGGAAACAAGGCACCAAATGCAGTGTCCAGGGTATTTTGGATATAGTAACTTAGACCCGATGTAATACTTATGTTCTTTTTTTTTTTAGTTTTTCCACAATCTATTTATTTAAGAAAAATGAACATTGAAAATACATAACATAAAAAAAAATTAGACAGATTGTTTTTGACAATAATGGCTACTGATGGTCCGGAAACGACAAAAGAAAGGAATTGTTGTAGAAGAATTGTTGGGATATACAACGGATTACTTAACACGAATGAAATAGGTATAACTATTTCGATTCTGAAATCACATAAAGTTCACAGTAGAAGATGACATCAAGTTTAACGTTAGTCAAAAACATAATATGGCTAACTAAAATGGTGGATCGACATCATCTACGTAGGTTAGTTAGTAGATTAGTTTGGTTTTTATTATGTTTTCTACTTATCTACACCATTTTGGTGGTTTTATCTACTCTTTTGAGGTTTATCTTCGCTTTAAGGGTGATTTTTGGTTATTGGGTTGAGATTTAAGATCAATAGTGATGCTCTCCATGCTCTCCAACGACGAAACCTTCATCTTGGTTGTTTCCGACGACGAAATCTACATCGGAATCTTCATCATCAACTTATCCGGAGACGGAACCTCCATATGTGTTCTTTTTGGCAACGGAAGCTTCATCAAAAAATACTATTCTCTGCCTATTTGGAGGATCGACAACATGACCATGATAGATGAGTCAGCTGGAGCGAAATAGGAGCATGTGGAGACTTTTATGGACAATATTGATTAGTTGATTTCACTGAGATGAGCGCTGCTGACAACATATTTCCAAAAAATATTTAAACTTCCATGTTCATGTAGAGCATTATCTTATTATAAGCAATGAACCTAAATAAAAAAGTGTCTCGGAAGTTAACATGATATTTCTTTCGTTTGAGCAAATCTCCGTGGTAAAATATTAAAGGAAAAAACAAAGAAAAAGAGAGGAAAATCCCAACTATTTTTATGACAAACACATATTAAATCATAAGGAGTTGATAAGTATTTGGGACACAAATTATACGATATATTAAAAATGAACCAACATCATGGACCGTGCCGTTACGGCACGGGTTAAGGGATAGTCTTTCTTTATAATAAGGGACCCCCAAAAAGCCACATGTCGATCCCATAATCACTCTTGATTTTGGTGAAGCCACCTAAGCAATAACTATCCCTGTCATCGCCATTTAATTGGCTACTCCAATAAAACACAATCCAATAGGCAACCCAAACATTCACTTGGAAAAAGACACAATAGGCAACTCCAACCGTTACATCTTCCCACAATCATAATTTTCAAATGCTCTAATTAACAGATGCAATTTGAAGTATATAGCATAACCCTTCACCACCAACTGTTGCAAACACCAAAATGTCCAACGGATGCAATTTGAAGGAAAAAAAAAGTCGTTGCAGTGTTTCAAATTATACGGCCCTGCTGAAATTACAACGATGAGTCGCGAACGCAAAGGGTACTATCTTGCAATGGGTATTTATCAAAGCATATATCAGTCAAGAAAAAAAGAAGTAATTATCTCCCGGGTTTCATAACATCTCCTCCATTGTCGAAGATACATCCAGAAGAACAAGAAATAAAATTGTGGAGTCAGATTTGAATCTAAATATGTCATTAGACTCTCAACGTTTCTATTGTTATCATGAATGATCTTGCTTGGCTCCATCTTTACAGGTAATACCATCACATAAATGTTACAGATCTTTTAAGGTATTTCGATCTCTATCTAAGAAACCATTTTTAGGAAACACAATTCAAGCCATGAATGGACACAATTACACTACAAATTAGTTATGCACCAAGAGAAAATGTGCAGAATTTTGAAAATCAGATACATCTTCTTAGAGCTTCCATTGGCGTTTTGGCTTTTGTCGTTCTTATAATCTTTCGGTCCATTTTAATGTTCTTAAAGAGTTCATCAGGGTGACATGGTGGGAGGCAAAATGTGCATTCTTTTAGTCGAACATAAATGTTTGATGAAATTCATTGAATTCTCTTAAAATATTCTTCAGGGTGACATGGTGGGAGCATGGGAGGTAAAATGTGCATTCTTATAGTTGAACATAGATGTTTGATGCAATTTCTGGATGATAAGTTATTCATTTTGGGTTAATTATTTTTCTTGAATCCATAGTTTCTGCTGATCTCTAAACCCGAGAACGTGCTTATTGCTTGCAGTACAGTTGCTCCGGTCTTCAAGAGGTGAGTTTGCCAAACTGATAGAAGAAGAAATCATCTGAAATAAACTTAAAAGTGTTTGTTTTTCTTGGATTGATAATCGATTTAAGTATTCTTTGAATGTTCGCTATATTTTGTTCAAATCTGGATATATATCCAAACAAGAAACCATGATTCATTTTTAATTAAGTTCATCTACTTTCAATCTCAAACGAAACATGACGTTTGATCTCGCAGATTCGAGAAATTTTCTTTTTGCTTGCAAAACGTTTGGTAAATTTTTAAACGACATTGATCTTCTGAATATGGGATGCTTTTTCTGGGAGGGGAATGAAAAACGATGGGAATTAGATTACACTAATGAGGAATCACTCGAAAAGGTACAAAGCATTTCAACAAGTATCTAATTGGTAGAAATATTTGTCTCCCAACTAATTTTCGCTTCGGTTTTCTTTTTTTACGTCTTTGGGTTATTTTTATTATTCTTAGAACAGCGTGTCCAAACATTAAGGTACGCCCATCTTTGTTATTTATTTCTATAGATTATCATTAACTTACTTAGGGAGAAATCTGTATTGCGTTATGATTTGTGTCGCATTCCAAAAAGTTCTGTGTCTGTTATAGAAACATAGAACTGATATTGGTGATTCATGAAGTTTTGGAAAGCCGCTTCAATCCTTACTCTAAGATGTAACTTAGAGCAGGTACGTATTTTTGATGGTACATACTACATACGTTTGCTTCTTTGTGAACCCATCATATGTCAGTTTCTACACATCCAGATAGACATTATCTTTTCCTCCTTAATCCTTTTTGAAGAGGATTGCCAATTCAGAGGTGAAATATTATCCCCGGTGACTCTGTCAGATATCTAATTCTTTTTTCTAGACCATGTTTTGATCATCACGTAATGCGCGTATTCCTAGAATGCATACCAGAAGAATATTTGAACACACATAACCAGTCTATAGAATAAATGTTGAATGTTGAGGATGGGGAAAGGCGACGCACATAATCTGAAGCCGATGCCCGTGGATATTAGTTTGTACACTCAAACTGTTCATGACAACAATACAAAGGCTACTCCAAATTGGACTAGTTGGAAGTCAAGAATTGTACTACGTCTTGCGAGTTTATAAATAGTTTGGAGGAACCCTTGGATTACAAGGGAAATAAAATACAGTTCGATGCATGTTTGCTTTCACATCGATGGGTGGAACCCTTGATAAAACAAAACTAATGATGGAAACCGACCATATTTGCACAACAAGTGGATTGAGGGAAAGAACCTTATGTAGGTAATTATCATAAGATCAAATGAAGTCACTAGAAAGAGGGAAATTATCGGTAGGGGGAACTAATCCTTTTGTACAGGGGTTCAGAATGGCAAGAGATAGTCATGAAGAATCTGAAAAGGCACAAGCCAGATTGAGGGTCCTTGGCAAGAGATAAAAAGATGCATGTCCATTACAACTTACCAACTATATCACAGGTAGCTGCTTTAATTGGCAAAACAAAATAAGTTCGTATTATGGAGCCATGTTACGGTATGAAGAAAGAAATTATAAAAGCAAGAAAACCTCAAATCCCAAATGTTTGATATGTCGTCAAGAAGAAAAGATTACATCTGGTGATAGAATATCCTCCATTTTAGAAGGAAATTTTGGCGGACCAATGTCAGAAAAAAATTCTGGAACAACATTAGAAAATGCAATTCGATGTTTTCTTTTACATCGACGGGTGCAACATATACTGCTATACTTTGCCTTTGCTTCACCTCATCTCAGCACACAAATCAAGGTGCACGTTTCCTTTGTTGCATGCCGTTTCATCACAAACTAAGTACGGAGTTGAAATTTGATGAGGTTGTAGTACAAATTAATCATGTAGGGGTTAGTTAATGCGACTTTTACGCACAAACGCTTTACACACTCTAGGTGCGTATGCACCGGGTTAGAGGCTTGTACATTAGTATTAGCAACACAAAACTAAACAACAACCAAAATGAACAATCATGGAAGAAGATATATTGAAAAAAATTATGATTTTTCTTTAATAGATGTGGATTGTCATTTATGTACTTGCTTGTAGTAATAGTAATTTATGCAAAAAACTTGCAATACTATTAACGTTAAGTTCAGTTCCATGAGGTTCTTTTAAGTAAGGACTGCCAAAAGAAATCAGTAATCATAATTTATACATATAAATCAAATCAAAGTAAGGACTACCAAAAACAACAAATTCAGTAAAACAAAAATCTTTTTTGTCGCTGTGTTAAAAAGAAAAAGAAATTGAAGAAAAAAGATGGAAAGAGAAGAGGAAGAGGCCCATCTGCTGCAGAAGATGTTTACTTACCACTCGATCAAAGCCATCCATTCTTTGTGTCATAATTTGAGAGAATCAACTCAAATCAGTAAAAATAATTACCTCCTGCAACATAATCAAAAGAATTTGAAGGAAAAGTTATGAGAAAAACAAAATTATCAGAAAACGATCGCGGGGGACAAAGATTGAAAGATCATATGGAGAGGAAAAGAGGCTGACATTCTCAAAATTACCAGAACATATCAGATTGTAAATGAGCTAATCCACAATAACCTAATAAATCAAAATTTAAACATAAATCCAAAACCACATTAGTGTACTGATGAAAGAACCATAAAGTTCTATATAAACCTTGATGAATAGAAATTCTTTAGTATTCTACCAATGCAAATAAATTAAATCTCCATTCAACGCTAATTGGAAATGATAAATAATTCCACTTTCCGCATTAACCGAACATAATCTCCTAGAATCAGTTTACCCTAAACAACATCAACTAATTATAATTTTCAAAATAGAAAATTGAAAGTAAGAAAAAAGAACCATAATTTAAACCTACCAAAATAAGTATGAGTGGCACCAGGTATAATAGCTAGAACAATAAAAGAGAGTTAACCTATCTACATCTCAAACTTTGATCCAACTGGATCAAAGTTAAATCCTGGACACCCACAATACTCTTCTTTAATGGGTAGTGAACAATCAAGACGTTCCCGCAGTTTTCCGGCTTGCAGTCTTCGAACCGATGGTCGAGTGTTAAAGCTACTTCAATTAAGTTTAAGGCGATAATAGTACCTACTGACGTTTATAATCATTTGAATGAAATGAATACTATTCTTGAAAGAGAACAAAGAAGAAGGGGTAAAAAACAGATATAGGTCTGTTTCCCTGTTAAGTACACTGTCCTCATTCATTTTAGCTCCTATCAAGATGCTGCTCCATTTCTCTGGCATTTGTGGCAAGCTCAGACCGATCTTTCCCACACTATTTATTCAAAATTAGTTTAAGTTGATCATAGAGGATACCCAACATTCAACAAAACTCTTCGTAGGTAATCATTTGAACTCCTCGTATATAATATCAAGGTGAGCCCCAACATTCTGAAGCTAGGCCTAATTTTCTAAGCTCAAATCATCATCCGAAACAAAAACAATCATGCACATCACTAAGACAGCCAGGCTAGATTTGTTCTAGGTAATCATTTGAACACAACAAATTCTCACGAATACTGAAAAATCAATAAAAAAAAATGAGTCTTCAAAAAAAAAAAGACTGCATATTAATCCTGTTCCAAGCTCACACCATACCAAATAGCAAAAAAAAATGTAATGTGCAGACTAATAAGAAGTACAAAACCTATGTATAACCCAGATATGGCCATTGCCACCATAAAATATGACACAAAAGAACAATCAATACCTTTTAAATGCACTGATATCCTACCCAGCCTCTCATTCGACCACAAAAGTTAACCTTGATATCCATTATCGCATCCCCAATTTAATCTATCCAAAGATCAACAATATCTAAAGAATCTGAAGGATGATATGAATTTGTCACTTGTAAAAAATTTGAATCACCGAAATTCGAATTTTGTCACAGCTGAATCATGCATTAGGTCGATTTATTCTTAGAATAGTGTCAGTGCATCAAAATAAGACAACAAATTATACTTGCGGATGTCGAAAACCCTAATTATATCTTATTAAGCAAAAAAAACAAATCAACATAACATATTGAATAAGCAGGATTAATCAAAAGAAAGCAACAAATTAAAAACACTAATCAATCCTTTAAAACAAATCCATCACAACAAATAAAGATAAATATGAGAATACCTGAAGGTAAATCACCGAAAAAAAAATGAGAGATAATTAGAGTTACGTTAGGATGAGATAATTAAACAGATTACCTGAACAAATCTGCTGGGTTAGGAAAGAGAGATGAAAAAATAAAATAAGTTCATCAGACCTGTTATACTCATTACAGTTTACATAAGACAATTGTAGTTTCTTGGTTTATATACCAACGGTTCACACCTCATTCATATATAACCGTACATATTTTTTACGTTAGGATGTGTTTTTGCGTCCAAAATATGAGAGAATCTTACGTTTAATCATTAGTTCATCCATAAAAATTACACTAATAAAATTCTCTCTTCTAATCAAAAAAAAAAAATCAATTAGTCTAATATGATTAAGATGCCTGAAAACAAATCTTAATCATGTTAGGATTTTTTCCACCTTGGCATCGCAAATACAATACATGTGCCAAATGGTTCCATGTTTGGAAGGCTAAACATATACACGCTAACTAAATCTAGCTACAGGTGGTATCCTCCCCAATAGAATTGGACCAAAGTCAGTCTTCAGTTGTAGCCTTCATTACCTGCATTGCAAGTGATACTCAGCAATCTACGAATCTGGATAATTAGCAACAGAAAGCGGTCGCTAATCATGTTGGAGGTATCAAAGAGCGCAACATATATCTTGTTGAAGTAAAAAACTCAACAGTTCCCTTATAAAGATTAGCTCGATGTTCCCCTTTAACTCTTATTCAAAGTGTTGATATGCCATAATTTGGGTAATGGAACTGCACCTTCTCCACAAATTAAAAATAAAAATAAAAACTCTCATATCAAACACGGCTATAAAATTAGGTGTCCGGCTCGCAATGTTCCCAAGTAATCAATATCATAAAGCAAGTGGAGTGGAAGAGGTACTGCATCATATAACAGAATCGATATTATTGCAATGAAGGACTGATTGAATAGTGAAAGAAGGTAGCATCATAAATCAGTTAGACGAAATGGAGTTGGTTATGTCCTAATACCATTAGAAGATCATTAAGTACTAATCTTTAACGACTTGTGAGCCCAACAAAAACAGAAAGCATGGCAACACCCAATAAAATGTACTAACTAAAACATGAATTAATCTTCCCAAACAGCTACCACAATAATCTTTAAGCTAGAAAATGAATTCTGGGTTGATCCGTTGATTCATTATTTTGAGTCTAGAGCATAAAAGCAATATCTTAATTAGAGTTTCAAGGCAACTTATTATGGACAATTCAGAAGTAATTTAACTTTTCGCACAAAAAGTAGTTTTGATCTTTACGTTTACAATATATTATTGGCAGCTATTGCCAGAGAATACTAATTGAAATATGCCCACATAATCCATGTGTACTGGGTGTTGATTAAACATTGGAATATACTAATTGGAATACTATTTAATAATTAAACATGATTATTATGGTTGTTTAAGGGATTCTAATTTCATGGTATACCTGTAATCATCAAGGCTGCAGCTGGAATGTTGATTTAGATGCTATTAAGTGAGTTCTACTTCTCCAAACTACCCCATATCAGCAACATGCAGGCTGTTTACAGAATCCATTTCTACAAACAAAAAAAAAAATTAAAAATTAAAATTAAACCAAACGCCTCTTAGTTATGGAGTCCTTTTAAATTAACCACAATAATGATGAATAATTAAAGTTGTGACCCTTGTTTTAACATATAACAAACCTTTTTGTCACCAAGTCTGGTTACTTGGTTCCTCCTCTTCTGACGTACATTTTCCTTTTTTGTTAAAAATGAAATGGAAACCTTCAACTTCTTAATAATCTTTGAGCGAGAGACATAGTTTGATGATGTACTTACAAATAGAAGGCCTTTGTTAAAAACTCACCTGCGAAGTTAAAGAAAAAAGTTTAAATCTCCAAACTTTCATAGAGAGTTGTTGACATTTTGTATGCTGGTTTTATACACTGTGTTCACCAAGGTGCATGAAACATAACCATTATATCATTCGTTTCATCTAAGACACCTTACCATAATTAGACACCAAAACCAGTGCATGCAAAAAAAATCAAAATCACCAACCACATGAAACATTATCGTATTTTCTTTGCACGTGTGTGTATGCAAAATATATACATGGCCAAGCACAACCATGTACGCCATTATCAACCCTATATAAAAAAATAAAAAAAAACTACCATCACCAGTTCAAATTCGCGCTTAGAACTTGCTTTAGTCATTTATTGTCTTCAACTGGTAAATGAGTATTGTGGCTGTCATAATATTACCTCCTTCGGTGCTTACAAAATCAAGAAGGAATTCTACCTTACATTGCCCTGCATTCCTAATCATTTGAGAGACATACAAAGACTTCGAATAATCAGATAACAATCAGTTAACAGTGGTCAAACAGTAATTTCACACTTACATACCTTCTGATTCTTATCACAGTCAACCTTCATAGGATTTCATTGAAATGTTAAGAAAAAATTCATATGAGCTAATATACCCCCAAAATTCATATGAGCTATATCGTTCTACATATATAATATATATATGGTAGAAATGATATATGACCACCACTAAAACTAATTGCAAAGAATCTGAAGAAGGATTAATGATTTCAAAGATCTCTGATATTTTGTGAAGAAGAGCACATATTCCTGCAAGCTGCAAACATAAAGTTTTACTATTTTCCCTAAAATCCCAAAAGAAAATAAAAATAAAAGAAGATAGTGGTCACTTGAGTTTTCCATCTTGATACCCATACCACAAATCAACTCTAAACCCTTTCTTGATCACAATGATCAGTAAAAATACGGTAACCCTACCGAACAAATAAAAATAAAAATGGAAAGCATATTACTTGAATGAGGAAGAAATATGTGAGATAATAAATCATAAACCCTTACCAATCATGGTTACAGAAAAATAGCCACATACAACTAAATGGGCTCAGTAGATTTCTGCAGCATCAACAGTTGCTACATCGACATCGAGATCGCGATCAAGTCATGGCATGCCCATTCAACAGATCCGAACAAAACCATACAACCGGAATCGAATAGATCACTAATATAATCAGAACTGCGTGAATCAAAGATAGATAAGTTGCAAGTACCCATTAGCAATTAAATACGAAGAAGAAAACCCTAATAATTGTTTAGTTACCTGATCATCGGTTTATGACGAAGAAGAAGCAAACCCTAATAATGTTTTGTTTTGTTTTTTTGTTCCGGTATAATATATAAAACAGAATTCTTTATTTTGTGAAAAAAAGACTTGTTTTTCTCTCCTTTGAGGAAAAGTCGAACCGAGCAATTCTAAGAGTGGGTGAGGGTCACCATTGAAGGAGGAGGGAGGTATTCCCACCGCGCGACGTGGGGGTTTATATGACTTAAGATTTTAATGGAGTTAAATTTCGAAACGACCCTGCAAGTAATTACCTATCCTTCCAAAATGTTGTTTGTCAACCTAAATTGTTCAACTAAATTACATAGTAAGGCCTCCAAACACTTTCGTTGGAGAGATGCAATCAAACAATAGAGATCAAGAGATTTAAATGATTAGACGCATCGGTACATGCACTTAAATTCAATGAATTCCCAAGAAGAGTAAAAAGAGAGACTAGTTGGAGATTGATCATTATTTACCTCATTATTTTTTTCTAAAGATTTTTAAGGGCCTATTTTTTTTTTTTTTGAGCAATCATCAAAGAAATCCTAATGTTATGGTTTTCTCACCGATCCATTCAACTTTTCATTCAACCCAAATAGAAGGACAGCTGAGTCCATCCGTATATATTTGTTAAGTTTGGATTTTTTTTTTCCAAGATAACTCTCCAGCAAAGTTAGAAACCAACCATGGTTACGTTTTATATTTGGGTTAGGAAAAATGGGTAGAATAACTAAAAGCGTAGAGATGTTTTTTCCACATCATAACTTGAAGTATTTTACCCTAGGATGCTATGGAGAAACCAATGATGGAGAATCTTTAATATTGTTATGTTATCGCAACCACGACGACCAACGGCAAAATTCCTTTTAGTCATGAACAATTGCATCTTTGTTCGTCACGAAGAATCTACAAGGTTTTTTATTCTCACAATTTCATGAAAATAATAGAAAGTTTTAGATAAATTGATAATCAATAAAATAAAATACCACCAAATAAACAAATCACCAGTTCAAAATTGTTCGAAATAGCCATTAGATCAATTAACAGTTAGCAAATAGATTTCTAAGAAAGAATAAAACACTAAATTATGAGCTTTGTAAATTTCAGATTTTGCTAAATTCATTCGAAAATTCCAATCATCGGCCTAACCCAAAAAAACAAATCTCTTGCTTCGATATCTCTACTCATTCTTCAAGGTATTCTTATTCCATAGATTTCCTCAATTACAATTTTGATAGTTGTTGATGGTGGTTTTTAGCTTAGGGTTAAAATTGTAAAACCCTAGTCAAGACAGTGACGTGATAGGGTTCGAGTAATAATGGCTCCAATGAATGCATTTATTGTACCCTTTAATATGTCTGCGAGGAAACACCAGGGTACCTTTTTTTTTAATGCTAATTAGGGTTTCGATAGACCGAACCCTAATTCCCACACCACCGTGCCAATGGAAAACCATGCCAGCCACACCCACCGTGCCAAGGCATGCCAACCATGCTAGCCGCACCCATGTGCCAGTGGCAAGCCGTGCATGCCACACCTACTGCTCCAAGGCATGCCAACCATGATAGCCGCACCCTTGTGCCAATCGCAATCCGTGCCAACCACACCTACCGCGCCAAGGAATCCCAACCATGCTAGCCACACCCTTGTGCCAATGGCAAGTCGTGCCAGCCACACCTACCGCGCCAAGGCATGCCAACCATGTTAGCCGCACCCTTGGGCCAATAGCAAGCCATGAGAGCCACACCTACCAAGTCAAGGCATGCCAACCATGCTAGCCGCACCCCTGTTCCAATGGCAAGCCATGCCATCTACACTTACCGTGCCAAGGAATGCTAACTGTAACACCCCGAGTTCCGGACCAGGGTCAAACCCATATGGAGATCCGAACTCGAAGCGTTACGGGTCGGAAAGAGACTTATGCATACATATTTTTGGTCGGAAAGAGACTTATGCATACATATTTTTGCTAAATTGTTTTTACACACAACACAAGCAACCATGGCTTAACAACATGAATCTCTTTCAAGCATTTAAGCAAACACATTAACTACAGAATCTTATATTATAGTTTTCATAGTGTTAACTTTATCCGATTGTCTTCAAATTTCATATGAACATTACTGACACCACCATATATAACATATCCAAATTTCACATGAAACTAACGACGCAATCAAAAGATATGGATTTTACAAAGGCATTACAAAATATAGGCAGATAACATCATTTTACTAAAATATTCAACATATATTTATATTAGTCTAAAATTAATCAAATCCAAAGCACAATGAAATATAATACATTTATCTACAACTTTTGTTAAGACATCAAATCATTTTAACATCACTAAGACTTCCTAAGAACAACAACATCACAAAAAGGCGAAACTGTCCAGAAATTCAGAAAATATCACTCAAATTCAAACACACATTCAACGGTGAATTTACATTGGAAAATTCTCAAATTTTAACAAGAGATACTTAATCATGTTATATATCAATAATAGAATCCTGATCATCAACAAGATGTTTATAGTTATTCAAATAAATAACTGAATCATAACAATACAAAATCATTTAAAATAAACACCAAAGAAAATACCCAAAGAGAAAGGGTTTAGCATTCTACCTCTCAATCCTTTGATCCTCTTGATTCTCCATAATCTTCTTCTCTAATAGAAATATAGCTCCAACTTCTTCTTTTTCTCCTTACCTTTCTTTTTCCATCTTCTAAAATTCTTTCCATTTACATTAATAGAAAACCTACATATTAACTATTATTTTTCTTCACTATTTTAATTGTCTTTTCATTTTCTCTTAATTTTATTTATTATTGATTATTCTATTTACCCCTAACTTGAAGCCTTTCTAGTTCAATCCACCCACTAAGGCTAAGGCTAAGGAAACAACAATCTAAACCACATGGTTAACTAATTTGGGTTCAACCCGACCCGAAACCGCAACTAAAAATACGGGGTATTACATTCTACCACCATTAAAAGAAATTTCGTCCCGAAATTTAGAAAATACGTAAACCTAAATATTCATATAATATAAATAATATAGTAAACAACATGACAATTCAATCCAGCGCAAAATGAACGATTCACATGAGTTACACAAAGTCAACTATTATGATGAAGCAAGATATACAACACTCAAATCAGACAAGCATGCATAACAACATATGAAACAATGTATTTATGGTCCCATTAAAGATCTAAAGCCTAGAGATCTGATATCAACTTGTAACACCCCGAGTTCCGGACCAGGGTCAAACCCATATGGAGATCCGAACTCGAAGCGTTACGGGTCGGAAAGAGACTTATGCATACTTATCGATTCGATAAGTATCATGCTTAGTTTGAAGTCAGAACCCTCCCGGAGCCTGATTTGCATAAAATATACAGAAATAAGGTTTGTTTAAGGTTTCGTCAAATATTTCGAAGGAATCTTACCAGTAAATGGATGGTTTCTTCGTTCTTACCAAATTTCTGACTAAGAGTAGTCAACTCACAGCCAGGTTTCGATTTAAGAGCCTGGTATGCATACATTTATGCAGAAATAGGGTTTGTTTAAGGTTTCTTAGAATATCTAGAAGAAATCTTACCCGGCGGCTCATATAGAAGTTTTGCAATAAGTTTTCAAAAGGTGCCGAGAATGCAAGCTAAAAATGAACCCGTTGAAGTGTGCTTTTGGTGTCTCCTCGGGCAAATTCCTAGGCTTCCAAGTGACCTCTGAATGGATTAAAGTCGACCCAACCAAGACACAATCTATCCTCATAATGCCACCACCAAGGAACGTGAAGGAACTCTAGAGATTCATGGGAAAAATAAACTACATCCGCCGTTTCATACCCGGATTGGCCAAACTTATTGCCTTGTTACAACAGGAAGCATTTCTGAAAATTCTACAAATGTTATCTTCCCCAGCTATTATGAAATCACCCATGCAGGTAAAACCGATACACCTCTACATGACTTTCAGTGATACTTCGGTTGGATCCCTCCTCGCCAAGGAAGATTATGAAGGGATTGAGTACCCCGTATACTATTTTAGTCGAACTTTGAGAGACGCCGAACTCAGGTACCCGAAGGCAGAAAAGGCATGCCTAGCCTTGGTCTACTCCATCCAGAAATTCAGACACTACCTGCTATCCAACAAGGTGATACTAATATCCAAATCTGATCCTGTGAAGTTCCTCCTCTCAAAGCCTCCCTTGATGGGAAGGCCGGCCAAATGGCTCCTCCAGATGTCATAATTAGACATAATATGTACCTCCCAAAGAGACATCAAAGGGCAAGCGGTTTCGGATTTGCTATCAGCATTCCCAGTAGAAAACGATGTAACATTGCGCGAGGATATCCCTGGTGACTTCCCGGAAATCTCTTCCATCCAAGAAGAAACCTGGCTATTGTTTTTTAACGTATCCTCCACCCCGAACAACGGCACAGGAGGGGCCGGCGTGGTTCTAGTATCACCATCCGGAGAAGTATTCTCACACTCCTTCAAGCTAGATTTCCCCTGCACAAACAATTCAGCAGAGTACGAAGCTTTCCTCATTGGTTTGTCCTTGGATAAACAAGCTGGAGCTACACATCTGGAGATAAGAGGAGACTCCAAACTACTAGTCAATCAAGTAAATGGAGTATACGCACTAAAGGAGCTAACCCTAGCCCCGTACAGATCGGAAGCACATAAATTGTTAAACTATTTCGTCGATGCAACAGTGGCCCATATCGGGCGCGGTGACAACCAGTACGCTGACTGCCTAGCAACCCTAGCATCAAAATTATGATTTGAAGGCTTAGAGGAAACCCTGACAGTACAAAGAAGAACTTTGGCTTCGACGTGGCTTTCACAACCTGAGAAAGACAAAATGGGTGATTGGAGGACACCGATCATCCAAGAGCTCAGCAGATTGCTCTTTCAAGGAAAGCTCAGTCTTAAAACCTCGCGTGATTTCTTCCTACTTCGAGGGGTACTTTATCATCGAAACCCAGACGGCTCTTTGTCAAGATGTCTTGGATAAGAAGAAGCACAGCAATATCTCAACCGCATCCATAGTGAGGTCTGTAGCCAGACGTTAGTGGTGACCCTCTATCGCCGTTTACAATGCCTCGGCTATTATTGTCCAGAGATGGAGGTCCAAGCTCGGTTACTTCAGAAACCCTTCCCCAACTGCCAGGCACCACCGCATAAATTAGAGATTTTCAATATTGGTCACACTAGGGACTGGCAGAATCCATACATCATCTACCTTCGCGAAGGGAAGCTCCCCACCAATGAGAAAGAGGCGTCCAAGATGAAACAAAGGTCCAAGAGGTTCATATTTCACGAAGGGATCTTGTATCGTAAAAGTTTTGGAGGGAGTCTTTTAAGATGTTTGGACGAGGCATAGGTCCCAATTGTGCTTAAAGAGATGCATGAAGGTGAACACCAAGGAAATCAGAAGTTGTTTCTCCAAATACATGAGAAGTACTACTAGTCAACCATGGAAAATGACACAGCAGTTTTTGTACAGAGGTGCAAGGAATGTCAAATCCACGGAAACCTTATTCATGTGCCAGTAACCACCTTGCATGCAATAAGTAATCCATGGCCCTTTCATAGCTGGGGACTCGACATCATTTTGAAAATCAACCCACCATCCTCAAAACAACACGAGTATATAATAACGGCGATAGAATACTTTACCAAATGGGTCGAAGCCATAGCTTTGAGAGGGACGAACGGAACCACAATTGCGGTGTTCATTAAGGAGTACATTATATGTCGTTTTGGTGAACCTAAACATATCATCACTGACAATGGTACCCCTTTCGCGAATAGACAAGTACGAGAGTTACTCGACGAATACAGGATTAAGCAAGTCTTCTCCACCGCATACTACCCTCAAGGGAACGGGCAAGCTGAAAGCACCAACAAGACTCTAATTCGGATTCTCAGCCGTACAGTGCACGATTACCCTCTATCATGGCATGAGCAACTTTCCATGGCGCTCTGGGAATACCGGACATCACCAAGAAGTTTCACTGGAGTCTCCCCTTATTCTCTTTTTTATGGCGCTGAAGCCATCCTCCCGGCCGAAATTAAAATCCCATCAGCCAGGATCGCGGAAGAAAGTGGAGTTCGATGGAATGAAGCTGAGGCCCTAAACTCCAGGGTTGCATAGTTGGACACCGTAGACTCCAGGAGGGCTAGAGAGGAAGAACATGCGCAGGCATATAGGATCAGGGTTTCTAGAGCATACAATAAAGCCATGAAAACGCGAATCTTTCAAGTAGGAGACTTGGTGCTGAAAACTACTAAACACGTCCAGCAAGACGCATCTGTACCAAAGTTCTCCGCAAAGTGGGAAGGGCCTTACATAGTCACTAAAGCATACAGAAGTGGGTACTACAAAATCATTAAGGAAGACGGAGAAAAGATGGAAGCAGTCATCAACGGGAAATGGCTAAAGGCATATTACGCCTGAGCGCCGCCTCATTTGTAGGCACGGATAGCCAGGCATTTTTCCACTTTCCTCCATACTGTATTGAGTTTTCCATTTCCGTCCTTTCATTTAGATTAAGGCAAATCAATAAAATTCTCTTGTTCTTTCAATAAAAAAAAAAGATGTAAAAAAAAAGATGTAAAAAAAAAGATGTAAAAAAAAACTTGAAAACCCATAAAAGAAACCCAAACACATCAAAACCACGTGATTCAGAAAAGCCCATCTAAGAGGTGATAATCCCTAATTGAAGCCAGGCGCCCATCAATGGTTTCCCTTCAATCCCAAGAGCAAATCATGGCCGTATAAAGTCTCCTCATGACTTTATCTCTAGCTTGGTCACGCACCAAGCCAAGCTAGCCGCTCCATGCGAAACACGCCTCACCATGGCTCTTCATGCTGCGCCACCCTACTGGCCTTCCTCATGTGGCTACCAAATTTATACCAGGCACCCATCAATGGTTTCCCTTCAATACCAGGAGCAAATCCTGGCCGTATAAAGTCTCATCATGACTTTATCTCTAGCTTGGTCACGCACCTAGCCAAGCTAGCCGCGCCGTGCTAAACACGCCTCCCCATGGACCTTCATGATGCGCCACCCTACTGGCCTTCCTCATGCGGCTACCAAATTGAAGCCAGGTGCCCATCAATGGTTTCCCTTCAATCCCAGGAGAAAATCCTGGCCGTATAAATTATTCTCATAACTTTATCTCTAGCTTGGTCACGCACCTGGCCAAGCTAGCCGCGCCATGCTAAACACGCCTCACCATGGACCTTCATGCCGCGCCACCCTACTGGCGTTCCTCATGCGGTTACCAAATTGAATCCAGGCGCCCATCAATGGTTACCCTTCAATCCCAGAAGCAAATCCTTGCCGTATAAAGTCTTCTCATGACTTTATTTCTAGCTTGGTCACGCACCTAGCCAAGCTAGTCGCTCCATGCTAAACATGCCTCACCATGGCCCTTCATGCCGCGCCACACTACTGGCCTTCCCCATGCGGCTGCCAAATTGAAGCCAGCCGACCATCAACGGTTTTCCTTCAATCCCATCTACTAATCATGGTCGTCTAAAGTCCCCTCACGACCTTAGAACTAAAATCATATCTTGGTCGCGCACCTAGCGCCCATGGAAAACCCTTGGCTCCTCATGCCAAGTCTGAACACACCCTAGTCATGCCACCCTGTTGGAACTCGCTACACGGCTACCAAAGCGAAGGCGTGCAACGATCAACGGTTTCCCCTCCTTTCAAGATGCAACATCTCGACCGTCGAAGGTCACCTGGCTAGCAAGTTCCTCAAGCTCGACTTTCTAAGCCACAACAACGTTTTACATGTCTTCCAAAACGTTTGAGACATCAACACAAACTGGGGTATGCTCATTAAAGTTTTGGTTTGGTGGTCTATAGCGCGTGGCATACACAAATGCCCGTTTCAAGATAGTGTAATGGGATTAAGGCGGTCAGTAATTAAAAGAAGCAACGGTGAAACGCTCCTCCATAATGGGACATCAATTCTATTAAACCACATCAATTCCAGGCGTTACCACCTATTCCCATTTAACTCACCCGTTTCCTTCTATTATGAGGCCATAATACGTTTCTTTCTTGACTTGTATAAATAGTCTTACCTATTTCCACCAAAACACAAGTTCTTGGTCAGGAGAAAAACACCGCACTCAAAAAAGAAACTCTTGCTAGCTTTCCAAAAATATTTCACCTTCTGATACAAGTCAAGTGCTACTCTAGAATTATTCTGGTCTCAACACTCTCTTCGCTTCCCTCCCTAAACCATCCATTATCCTCCACTTGGTGACCGAAGCAAGTCTGGAAAGGCCATTTCTTGGTTTAGGCTGAACTTGTACAAATTCATCTCTCGAACTTAAAAGTACTCCCTTGCAGTACATTGTTTAGGGTTTAAACTGTTTCTCACCTTCATACCTGCTATTACCAAAACCGGTAGAAACTATTTTCACCCATAAACAAGTGCTTAAACCATTACGTTCCACTTATTGAAACTACAATAATATAGCATAAAATCATTTCTTCGCGACAGAAAATCAATAATCATGTATAGGAAATGTATGTACCCAAGTAATTAACCCAACAAATAATTAACAAACTATAGCCAAAGGAGGGATCAAGTTACGTGCATTACTTTACCTTCCACTTTTTGAGACTCCAAAACTATGTCGCAGACCGACAAACTGATTTCCGTTATGTTCGCATTATGAGTCTAAATTGATGTAGCAATGCAAAAAAAAAAAAAAAAAACTGGAGCAAATCGAGAAACTAATACAACAAGTCCGAAATATATTACTGATTTTTTTTTTTGCCTATTGCTCAATATTGTTCTCAATTTGAGTAAGATAACCTCAGTAGTTATAGTAAAAAGCATAGGCATGGCACATGAACAGATGACATCAAAAGAAATCAACTTCATATATAAACCAATAGCATACAAAAACCCACTTTTCTAGCGAACCAATTGGCGTTATCATTCTCCCTTCTATGGTAACCAAAACTAAACAACATTTCATAGATTAGGAGATACCATGCTACTTAGCAAAGCATAAGTTTCGATAAAGAAGAAGAGAATCGAAAATAAGATTCTTACTTGTGCAATAATATGCCGAAATGCGGATGGATTAATACTCGGAAGATTGGAGAATTGGCATATCCTCATAACTATATCAATAAGTTGAAAACTTGTTGATCCCTACTACTCGAAGCCCAACTCCCGTTGTCATTAGACATTAAAGATCTCCTTGAAAATTTTCAGAGCATCTATCGCGAAAAAATATGGTTTTGACTAAGAGTCTTTTATTTTTTATATTAGAAAAGCTGAAGTAGGCGACTATAAAGACTACATATCCGCAGAAACATCCCTGATGATCGTTGTGCTACCTCTAGCAACATGATCATCACTCAAAATATAAAACAGGTGATTACAATAATTTATATCATGAGGATAGTGAGGAATATTTAAATCATGCATGAAAGTAACTAGAGTATTTCCTCTCCAAGAAGAGTCAGACAAATTTGCAGATTTTCTTGCAAGTCTTGTTAAGTTGATTGCAACAAATTTTTGTTGGGTAGTTATTGTAGATAGTTTTCCTAGAACAAAAAAAGTTGCACGATTGTTGTTGCGGCCGCCTTGTTTTTGAGTATTTCCGCCTTGAAACCTTTGTTGAACTTCCTCCTGTTAAAAATCTTGGATGTCCTGGAGAGTGTCATTAGACTCAGCAGCAAAGGAGAGGTTGGCTTACTGCATTGTTTTTCCCCAAGTCAGTGCTAATTGAGCTCCTCTGATTTACCTATCTGCTCTGTCGAATCCAGTGGTAAAGTCCTTGAAGTTTCTTGTTCCCAGACACCTACCTGAGTAAGACATAGAAATAAAGGAGAAGTTAGTATACAGTTGAGTCTCACTAGTATCCTGGTATTGATCAGCTGGATCAATATGCATGCTAATAGTGATTCCAAACTTATCAGATGAGTGTCTTGGCTGACTATAGTTCCTTTGTGTAGTGTTGGTAATGTTGGTTCGATAATATAGATTATTTAGGATATGTCCCGGTTTATGATGGATTCTGGAGTGATTGCAAAGGTGCTGAGTAATATCCTTTGCAGTGACAGCAGCTGTTGGAGTGATCTTTATGAAAACCCAATGACATATTGCTTTCCATATGAACCAGCATATGGTAGCATAAGTTTCATTCCACCTAGCATTTGAGTTCTCTGTTGAGAACCAGATATTTAGCCAATCATGGAAAGAAGTGAAGTTGGTGAATAAGTTATGTGAATCTCCAAATAGTTTTCTCCATACTTCAGCAGCAGCAGGCCGGATAGAAGCACATGGGTTAGATCTTCCACTCCATTCTTTCAATAAGAGCATAATGGATCAATATAGCTCAGGATGCTGGCAGTCTTGGAATTATTTAGTAAGATGCCATGCGCACATTTCCAGATGAAGAGATGTATAGCCGAATTAGTATCAAGACCCCATATTTTATTCCAGGGGACACTCTGAGTGTCCATGGCATATTTCTCTTGAACCTTCTTGTCATAAAGATATTTGACAGAGAATTTACAGTTGGGTGTGAGAGGCCAGTTGATTTCATCCTGCTCAGATTGATGATGAGGGGTTATAAGGATAAGAGTTTGGACATCAGGTGGTAACCAAATATTTATGGTGTTGATGTCCCACTCCCCAAAGGTATTGAAGAGTTGGTTAACCGTTATGAGGTCTTTTGGTCATAGGGATGGTTTTATCAGTCTTCGAGAGTAATTATGAACCCATCTGTCCTCCCAAATGTGGATTTTAGCTCCATTGCCCACCTTCCATATATAGTGTTGTTGAATTAACTCTATTCCATCTAGAATTCCTTTCAAGGTCCAGGAATCCTTGATCTTTGGTTTAGTGTCTAATTTTATGACTTCAGTATTGGGGTAATGGGAAGCCTTCATGGTGCAGCTCCATAAAGAGTCTGGTTCAGAGATAAGTCTCCAAGCAATCTTTGTCATCATAGCCGAGTTTAATATTTCCATATTTTTGAACCCCAATCCTCCTAGCGCTTTGGGTTTGTTGACAACATCCCAGGAAAAATAGTAGACTCCTTTTGATTTGTATTGTTCCTTATTCCATAAAAAATCACTTTGGATAGCATTGATCTCATTGCAAGTAGCTTTAGGTATTTTGAAGCAATTCATCTGATAAATGCTGGAGGAGGAGGTCATTGATTGGATCATGGTCATCTTCCCAGCAGTAGAGAGATTGGTTTTCTAGCCAGTAAATATGAATTTAATTTTATCCACACATGGCTTGAAAGCTTGTATCTTGATCCTGGTAGTGAAAAGAGGAGATCCCAAATATTGGTCAGCAGTATTAATCCTTTGAACCTGCATTGTATTGCTTATGAAATCCGCAATAGGAGGTGTAGTGTTCTTTCTGAAAAAGATTCCAAATTTACCACATGAATGCCAGAACAGGGAAAAAAGGCAAATTTCTGATAACATTGATATATCTCATGAAATCATTCACCACATGAATACCAGAAGAGGGAATAAAAGGCAAGAAGGGTCTAATAGGGATAAAAATTGATATGGAAAAAGCTTTTGACATAGTAAACTGGGATTTCCTCCTTAAAGTGATGTCTCAAATGGTTTTAGTTCTCACTGGTGTAACATCATTCATCAGTGTATCTCCACCACTAGCATGGTTGTCCTTGTTGATGGTTCTCTAAGAAAATTCTTTAAACCCACCAGAGGCTTAAGACAAGGAGATCCCTTATCTCCATATCTGTTTCTTTTCTATATGGAAGCCCTATCCAGATATCTGACACATGCTGAGAACCAACATCTAATACATGGTGTCAAAATCTGCAAGGATGCTCCAGCTATTAGTCATCTCCTTTTTGCTGATGACTGCATGATTTTTTGCAATGCTAACCTACAGGAATGCAGAAATATAATACAAATTTTTCAGGAATTTGGACAATCGTTAGGGAAGCTCATAAGTTTTGACTAAGATTAGTAACTCTTCAAAAGTACTGTGAGCGAAATTTCTTTTTCGACAAGAAAATGGGTCTATTGACTCACTAATTTTCCACACATTCATAAATAGTGTGGCAATAAATTGGTTTTAGCCTCACTATATAATAGGTGTGGCATTAAGTAAGATCTTTTGCCACATGTGCGAGTAGATGAAGCAAAAGACAAGTTTTTGCCTCATGCTATTTGATGGTGCGGCAATAGTTTAAGTTCTTTCCACATAGATGTTGCAACAAGTATAAAGATTTGAAAAAATATAATTAATAAATTTTTTAATTTCCGTTTTGGTGAAACTAATAATATCTCCTGAATATTTCTCTTTCCTTTTTTAGGGAAAACCAAAATTTTCCTCTATAATATTCGCTTGATTTCCCCTTAAATTTTTTATGAAAACCAAATTTGAAATTTCCCTAACTAATTTCCATAATTTCCCTTTACAAATGAGAATGGGTAACTAATTTCCATAATATCCGCCCACATCCTCAAACTTTTCGTATCAACTTGCATAAAAAATTCCAGTTTTCTCTCTCATAAAAAAAAACAACTCTCTCTTAGAATAAAATAAAATGAATGAAAGAACAAACTCTCTCAAAACTTAAAAAATAATTCCATCTTCTCAAAATATCTCTGAAACCGTCATCCCTTTCTTCCAAGTTAAACAAAATCTCGTCACTCTGAAAGGGTTAATTTACTACTTCTAACATAGCACTGTTGGGGGAGGCTTACGAAATCCGAGCCGCTATGCGCAATATGAAACCTACACAAGCAATGACATACAAATTCGGAAATACACAAACTACGCAATATAGAAGAAATCACACAACACCAGCAATTACGTGGAAAAACCCCTCCAAGGTGAAGGGTAAAAAACCACGAGAAAATATTCCATTATAATAATAATGGGTTACACACAATTCTCCCAAATTTGGGGATAACAACAACCTCAAGGTGCCTATAGCACTTGGATATCAATTTGCCTAATTACACTCACCCCTAAGGATGGATCAACAATTCATTCATATATAATATGAGATTCACTATCAATTTAAGAACAAGAAGTGATTTGAGATACTTACTACTAGAATAAGAAGAGATGTGAAAATTGATCAATCAATTCTCCACCACAACAACCAAAAGATCCTTCAACAAGAACCCTTTATTCTCCTCTTCAAGATGCCTCTAATCTCACCAAAAATGGTGGCTTAATTCTCTCTATCTCTTTTTCTCTTCTTCATCTCTTTCTCTTTCTCTTTCTTCTTCTCTTTCACGGGTTTGAAGAAATTGGAAAACTTAATGTTCTCCTGATTCCTTTTGCTCCTTATAACCAAAAACAAGGCATCCACTATTTAGTTCCCCCCACTGGATAAGGGGCATCCAAACTTGTTGGGCCATGAGACGTGACCCCAACAATCTCCCCCTCACGACTTATGGCAAGGTACCCATCACCACCAAACCTGCCCTGCTGCAGAAATACACATGCTTGTATTTTGGTAGCGACTTTGTCATCATATCAGAATCGTTGTCATCTGTATGGATCTTCTTAATATACAAGACCTTCTCTTCAAGAACTTCTTGTATCCACTGATACCTAATATTGATGTGCTTGGACATCGAGTGAAAACTCGAATTCTTGCTGAGATGGATGGCACTCTGGCTGTCACAGTAAATGATGAACCTTTGTTGCTTCACACCGAGTTCTCTAACAAACCTCTTCATCCATATCATCTCCTTGCAACTTTCTGTATCCGCAATGTACTCTGCCTCTGTAGTAGACAATGCCACACATTTTTGTAACTTGGATTGCCAAGACACAGCTCCCCCTGCATAGGTAAATAACTAACCCGATGTAGACTTGAGACTGTCTTGAGCACCTGCCAAATATGAATCTGTTTAACCAACTAACTCTGGCTTGTCACCTCCATAGCACAAACACATATTAGAAGTAACCCTTAGATACCGTAGTATCCATTTCACTTCTTTCCAATGCTCCATAGAAGGATTTGATAGAAATATGCTTACCACTCCAACTGCATGAGCTATATCCGGCCTTGTACACACCATTGCATACATAAAACTACCAAATGCGGACGCATAAGGAATTTTCTCCATCTTCCGTTTCTCAACATCATTCACAGGACATTGATCACGAGATAACTTAAAATGGTTTGCAAGTGGACAACTTACCGACTCAGCCTTGTCCATGTTGAATCTTTGCAACACCTTCTCAATGTAGCTTTCTTGTGATAGCCACAACTTCCTCGCTTTCCTATCACGAGTGATCTCCATGCCAATAATACGCTTTGCTGCACCCAAGTCTTTCATAGAAAAAGACTTGCTCATATCTGACTTCAACCTGTCAATATTTTTCTTATCTTTGCCAACAATAAGAATGTCATCAACATATAGCAAAAGAGTAAGAAAATCACCATCAGCAAATTTTTGAATGAATATACAATGATCTGAAGCTGTCCTATTGTACCCATGTTCCTTCATGAACGATTCAAACTTCTTGTACCATCTTCTTGGAGCTTTCTTCAAACCATATAGACTCTTCTTTAGCTTGCACACCATGTGCTCTTTGCCTTTGACTTCAAAACCCTCGGGTTGTGCCATATACACATCTTCCTCCAACTCACCGTGAAGAAATGTTGTCTTGACATCTAGTTGTTCTATCTCAAGATCCAAACTAGCGGCTATTTCCAAGACAACCCGAATAGAAGAAAATCTCACCACCGGTGAGAAAATCTCGTCAAAGTCAACACCCTTTCTCTGCTCATAACCCTTCGCAACTAAGCGTGCTTTGTACCTTGATTGTGAGTTACCATCTTCAGTCTTGATTCTGTACACCCACTTGTTCTTCAGAACTTTCTGGTTCTCAGGCTTGTCAACCAAATCAAAAGTGTCATTCTCATCTAAAGAGCCAACCTCTTATTTCATGGATTTCAGCCACTTCTGACTTTCAGGAACACTAAGAGCTTCTTCATAAGACTCTGGTTCACCTACATCTATGAGCATCACATACTCATATGGTGTATACCTTGTTGAAGGTAATCTGATCCTGCTGGATCTTCTCAACTCAGCTTCTGGTTGTTGTTGTTGCTACACTTCTTGCTCAACATCACCCACTGGAACATCTTCATGAGCTTTATCTTCATTTCCATTACCATCAACATCATCGTCATGTTGTTCAAGAGTAGGAACAACTGGATTTGGATCCAAGGTCATATCATCTTGAAGCTTTGGAATCTCAATCTTCTCAAAGTCTTCAATAGTCTGGTCTTCAAGGAATACTGCATCCCTACTTCTGATAACCTTCTTCTCAACTGGATCCCAAAATCTGTAACCAAACTTCTCTGTTCCATAGCTTAGGAACACACACTTCTTTGCTTTGTCATCAAGCTTTGATCTCTGATCTTTTGGGATATGAACAAATGACCTGCAACCAAACACTTTCAAGTGATCATAAGTAAGCTCTTTGTCTCTCCATACCTTTTCTGCTACTTCTCCATCTAGCGGTATTGAAGGAGATCGATTGATCAAATACACAGCAGTATTCATTGCTTCACCCCAGAAATGCTTCTGCAACTTGGAATGAGATAACATGCACCTGATTCTCTCAAGAATAGTGCGGTTCATCCTCTCTGCAACACCATTATGTTGTGGGGTCTTCGGTACTGATTGTTCATGACGTATACCCATGTTCTTGAAATACACTTCAAGTGGCCCAATGTACTCTCCCCCATTGTCAGAACGAAGGCACATCAAGGTTCTACCTGTTTCTCTTTCCACCATGCTGTGAAACATCTTGAACACAGGAACAAAATCATCTTTGGTCTTGATTTCATATGACCAAACCTTCCTTGAAGCATCATCTATGAAAGTAACAAAATAAACAGCACCACCAAGTGTTTTGACCCTTAAAGGTCCACATACATCAGAATGAACAAGATCAATAATACCAGAATTGCGCTTGGGTAAAGATTTATGAAAGGAAACTCTAGTTTGTTTACCAACTAAACAATGAGTACACTTAACCAATTGCATACCTTTGGCATTTGGAAAAACTTGTCTTTTGGTGAGGATTTGAATTCCCTTCTCACTAAGATGACCAAGTCTTCTATGCTATATCTCGGAGATTGAATCTTTTTCAACAACATTCAACTCACCTTTCAACACCTTCAATTGTGTCTTGTACAAATATGCCACACTTCTTTCCTCTTGCAATAACCATGGAGCCCTTGATTAGCTTCCATTTTCCATCACCCAAGTGATTGTTATATCCTTCATCATCTAACACTCCAGGTGACATTAGATTCAAACGAAGATCCGGTACATGTCGCACATTTCTGAGAACCAACGTACAGCCAACACTGGTCACAACCTTCACATCACCCATTCCTACAATTTTCGCAACACCACTATTGCCCATTCTGACTAACCCAAAGTCACCAGCCTTGTAGGAGGTAAATAAATCTTCATGAGGAGTAGCATGATAAGATGCACCTGAATCAACTATCCATTCTGAATCATAACCTGCAAAAATCACACAAACATCATTACAATCTGAGAATAAAATGATATCATCATTTATCACAGTAGCTGCAACACCATTGTCTTGGTTATCATTTCCTTTCCCCTTCTTGTGTTCTTGCTTTGGATTTATGCATTCATTTGAATAATGACCTCTCGTATGACAGTTCCAATATTCAACTTCCTTCCTGGACTTTGATTTACCCCTTGACTTGCTACGGCCAACTTGTCTTCTGTCTTTTCTTCTACCCCGATTTTTTGTCACAAGAGCTTCTGAATGAGATGAGTCTAATGACCTTCTTCTAAATTCTTCACTCACCAAACTGCTAGTTGCAACAATCATGTTCAACTTCTTGTCTGGAGCAGAATAACTGAGACAATTCCTCAGTGGCTCTCAACTGTCTGGTAAAGTATTTAGCAACAAATAAGCTTGAACCTCTTCAGGAATTTTGAGATCCATAGATGTAAGCTGATTCATGATACCCTTCATTTCATTTAAATGTTGCTCCATTGAACTCCCTTCCTTGTAGCACAGCTTTCCAATATTTTTGAATAGAAGAGCTTTTTCACAAGGAGACTGCTGATCATATATCTCCTCTAACTTGGTCCACAAAGGATATTCTAGTGTCTCACTAGCCACATTATGAAAAATGCTATCATCAATCCACTGACGAATATAACCAACTTCTTTTCGATTAGTAACCTTCCAATCGCCTGCACTTGTCGTGTCAGGCTTTACTCCCTTACTCTCTATTGGACCATAGAGATCTTTATAATATAACCAGTCTTTCATCTTCGCCTTCCATATCATAAAGTTCTCACCTGTCAGATTGACCATTCTATTACTAGTACTAGCTTCCGCCATTGCACAGGATTATCTCAACCAAAAAGCTCTGATACCACTTGTTGGGGGAGGCTTACGAAATCCGAGCCGCTATGCGCAATAGGAAACCTACACAAGCAATGACATACAAATGCAGAAATACACAAACTACGCAATATAGAAGCAATCACACTACACCGGAAATTACGTGGAAAAACCCCTCCAAGGTGAAGGGTAAAAAACCACGGGCAAATCTTCCACTATAACAATAATGGGTTACACACAATTCTCCCAAATTTGGGGATAACAACAACCTCAAGGTGCCTATAGTACTTGGATATAAATTTGCCTAATTACACTCACCCCTAAGGATGGATCAACAATTAATTCATATATAATATGAGATTCACTATCAATTTAATAATAAGAAGTGATTTGAGATACTTACTACTAGGGTTTGACAAACCCTAGATTTTTTCCCCTTTGAAGAGATGTGGAAATTGATCAATCAATTCTCCACCACAACAACCAAAAGATCCTTTAACAAGACCCCTTTCTTCTCCTCTTCAAGATGCCTCTAATCTCACCAAAAATGGTGGCTTAATTCTCTCTATCTCTATTTCTCTTCTTCCTCTCTTTCTCTTTCTCTTTATTCTTCTCTTTCACGGGTTTGAAGAAATTGGAAAACTTAATGTTCTCCTGATGCCTTTTGCTCCTTATAACCAAAAACAAGGCATCCACTATTTAGTTCCCCCCACTGGCTAAGGGGCATCCAAACTTGTTGGGCCATGAGACGTGACCCCAACAAGCACTGCTATCTCTCCACAGACATCTACGTAACAGCTATTGTTGATTTGGGGTTTTTTGTTTTCGACACTTTCCGGAGACTTACATCAGGTTATTATTCACCTATCTGGATCTCTCCCTCTCTCTCTCTAAAATTTAAATTCCAAGATGGTTTTGTTTTTAATTTGGGTTTTTATGTTATTGATTTTTTTTTTAGGGTTTCTTTGACGCAATTGAAAAAGTGTAAGTTCTAAACCCCTATTTTCTTCCTATAGGGTTTTCTTTATTCTTTCTTTCATTTCTGTAATCATCATGATTAATTCGAAAGGGCTTTCATAATCATCATGATGATCTCCAGAAATTCTTGCATGATAATTCGGTATCACTCTTTTTCTGTAGCATTTTTGAGAATTGTTTCTTGAATTGTGGTTTTGTATATTGTTCCACATCCAATTGTGAATATATGATGTACTCTAGTTATGTTTAAAGAAGTGGTTGGGCAATTTTTAGAGACTTACTTTGACTTGATTGTGTTTAGATGAGTCAATTTAAATTTATTTGGTTGTGCGAAGTTTTATATTTTTTGGTGCATGCTTGTTATTGTAGTACTAAAATCAGATTTTGGTTTTGTCTGGAGATTTCTCTGATTCATTAAAATTTAAAAGTGGTTATTTGATGTTTATGAAAAGATTGAGAGTAATTTGTTTGCATTTTATAATATGATTCAAGTTGTCTGCTTGGCTTTGTCATTCATGTATGAATCTTGTCATTAGTGGTGAGGCAAACTTAATGCCTTGTTTGCCATTCCTGGGTTATTTGTTTCTTACAAGAATAGGGTTTTATATGGTGAATACTGGTTGCACCCTTTATTATTACTTGATTCAGAAGTAGCTTAATTTAAATGCAATTTACAGTACTTATACCGGTCATGCGAAGTCTGTTATCTCAAGGAAGGTGTGAGGAAATCCATCTAGGATCACAAGTATGCACTATCCACTAGGATAATGCTACCATTTTCTTCTTCTTTAAAGTTGTCAGAACTTTTTTGTATGCAATTTTTCATATGGATTTTTCTTTGAATTACTAAAGATTATTATTGTAAGAGATGATATTGTACAAGCCCATGAGATTGGAGGGAAACCACTAATTGATGGTGATGTGTTTGTTAAAACCCATGTGATTAACGGCAGTAGAAAAGCTTTAGACCCATTTTAACAAGGCTACGTACTACATAGTATCTATTCTAATGGACTTAAAGTATCACTAGTAAAGTTTATGAACATTTTACTCATGGGAGATTAGATCCTTAAGCCTAATTTTTTTTCTGATATATGTAGGTCCAAATGAGGGAACCATCTTGTTTGGATGAGGATGGTAACCGACAACCTATCAGTGATGAAGTATTTGTAAACGTTGTACCTACATGCTCCAGTTCTGAGAGAAATGAAATTTTTGAAAGACAAACGAAAGAATGAGAGGAAGATTCTGTTAGGCGGATGAGGGAATGAGATGGGGAACAACCTTGCATACGTGAGAAGTAACTATTGCACCTTGGAAGCAGCCTTAGAGATCTTTGGAGTAGCTCCATAGATCTGGGGAGCAGCCTTAGAGATACTAGGAGAAACTTGTCAGGCCTGAGAAGCAGCTGCAGATATCGCAACTGATTTATATTTAATTCATAGAATTTAACCTATCTCTTAACCAACACGTAAAAATTGTCAGTATCTTAGTATAATACTTGTCTGCATGTTTTTATGATATTTCTCATACAAATCAAGCTTCCATTAGACACGATGATATTCTGTCATTTATTGATTTCTTTTCCCTTGGTGTTGTTTGTTTTTATTTTCTTAGCAGGAATGGGGCAAAGGAATGACAACTGGGATGGATTCACCATGGAGTATGTCTAGTTTGAAGTATGAAGTTTCTTTACTTCCTGAGTGGCGAGGTTAATGTTAAAAGTCAACCTGTGTAAATTAATCTTTTTTTTTCATCTTATTGTAAATTTCACCACCCTACTTTGTAACATACACTTTTTCCTAATAATAAATTTGGATTTCCTTGTTTCAATTAAATTTTTAGGTACGAAGTTCTTTTATGAAAATTTGCTTACTGTGTACTGATTTTACATGATTACAATGATCCCAAAAATTTAGAACATGTTTTTTGCGGCAGGCAAGTGTTTTCTTGCTGCGCTTTTGTGGTGTGGAAAAAGAGTTTTCAAATTAATATAATTGAAAATTATAAAAAAAAAAAAAATCTTTTTTGCCTCACGATATTGCTGCACCAGTTTGGTGTGGCATGAGATTTTTTAAATAATATAAATCAAAAATAAAAATATTAAGAAAATAGGAAAATACCTTTTTGACTCATGTTATTGCCTCACCATTTGGTGTGGCAGAAACCTTGTTGTTGCTACTGTGTATTTAAGGTGTGGCTATAATTGTTTGCCACCCAGGTTGTTGCCACAGGCGTGGCAAAAAAAATACTGTGGAAAAAGGTTTTTGATACATCAAATATGGGTTCTTGCCACTCGAGTGAGGTGTTGCAATACCCTAGCTTTCTTGTAGTGACTCCTGAAGAGAGTCGCGTCTTTTCGAAAGAAAATAGACATCCCAGTTTTAGAGGAAAATATCAAATTTAATCTGGTGCCGCCACATAGCCTAAACATTCTCCTTTATATATTAAGAAGAAAATTGATCGATTGATTGATGATTATTCTTCACTTATCTACTTTAAACACATCTCATAGTTTATATTTCTATTTGACGTTTCTTCACTAGAGCACTTCACGACTTGAAAATTATTGCAGGCTTTCCTGATGTTTGGAAAACATAATTCATGATTTTTATTTTATTTTCGCATGGAGAAAAACCTATGGTTATGCGTTTCGTAGATTCCATAAACACGCGTTTTTGTAAATGTTTATCGATTGAGTTTTGGTATTCTTTCATAGATACGCTTATCCTTTCCAATAGCCACAGTTCTTACCGAAGAGTCACTTCTAAAAAATGATGTTTCTGAAAAGACATGTAAGCCTTCCCGTTGTTAAGTAATGCCTTTTAAGATGCTCATGACATGGATATGACTTGTCAAGAAGTGATTACATGGCTTCACCATATATCTAAATTATTGTGGTGTCGACATGTGGCGATTTGGTATTATTATAAAGAAAGATAACCTATGTGAAAGGGTGGCTCTTAGTGAAATAAAGGAGGTAAGATTTACCTTTAACCCAATGTTGACTGCTGTAGGAGAGGAATATCGCAACAATATTCACTTGCGAATAATTATCAAAAGAGGTTTGCAAAGTGAAGTTGCGAAGGTTCGCGGGATAGTGATCAAGTCCGAAGTTGAAGGACAAATTAGTTGTTAACATATTGTAAAATCATATAAATATCCATTTAGGCATGAGAGGAAGGAGAGGTCATTTTTAGAGGGAGAGATAATTTTAGGAGGAGAGAGAAATTTTTGGAGAGATTTTATTTTCTTTATCATCTTCTTCCTTAAAAAACTAGATCTCCAAATATTCATTAATGGAGTCTCAATTGTCAATTCATGTAATTATATACAATCACTAGTGAAGAACCATGGATGTAGATCACAATGATCGAACCATGTAAAAAATCTTTGTGTCTCTTTTTATAATTTTAGTACTTTAATCCTTAGTTTCATAGCAAATTAATTAGATTTAGGAATCATTTTAATGGATTCTTATGAGGGTGTAGTTGTGAGATAATCCGAAACTACATTTTTGGCGCTAGAAACAGGGACATATTAAATGGATTTATCCTTCCTGTAACTTGTTGGTTCCAGAAATTTTCATGAAACTGGTACTGTTGGTGGTGCATTTCTCTGAGTTTATCAAGTTCTTGGGAAAATTTGGAAGGTACAGCAAAGTAATATCATTAGAAATTCACGGAAATCCAAGGAAAATGGATATGGAGTTGTAAAGCTACGTCGACAATCACATTCGAAGGAAACATCGAGATAAAATCAGCCGTAGTTGCCAAAACAGATCTGTTGAAATCACTTTGGAATTAATCCATTTATTATCTTTATGGTTTAGTTATCAAAAACTCTGATTTGTTGTCAAGATAGATCTGCGAAGTAGAGTCGATGCCACTTCGTGAACAGAAAATCCTTCTTGTTTCCTACGCTAGAAGGTTAGCAGGTAATTGTTGGTGTCAATATTCAAGAAATAAGAAGTTCTGCGAAGTTCACTCAGGAATGAATACCTCGTAACTTCGATGAAGACAAAATAACTCACAATCCAGGTCAACTCACCGTATTTGCTACAAAACCAAGCAGCCAATGGTTCACAGTATATTGCTTTGTTTAAGGAAATGACCGGAATCAAACTCTGTGAAGATGATTTACTTCGCAGCGGGAAGAGGAAAGAACTTTCTTCGCAAATATTTATCTTGTGAACATTCGCACTTCTACTCTTTGCAGTTCGCAAATATTTACTTTGCGAACGTTCGCAAGACCAACACTACTACTCTTTTACACTTCACAAATGTTTATGTTGCGAACATTCGCAGCACCAACACTTCGCAGACGTTCGTTTACTTCATGCAAAAGTTTACTTCGCAAGATCTATGGTTATTTCGCGAGAAGAAAATGGGAGATTATTTCATGGACATATTTCACAAGAAATGGTTAGAACAGTTGGTATAACGCAACATTATACAAGAGGCAGATCAAGAGACAACAACAAACCACAAAATCTAAGTACTTCTTTCCTTGAACATTTTATTTTGCTTACAAAAAATAAAAGATTTTTGATTTGATTTACAAAAAGCGATTCAATCTCATGATTACAAAGATTATACAATTACAAAGATCTCAAGATTTCACAATTACAAAAGAAACCGAGAAAAACATCTCGCACAAATCAATTTATATATTTCTCTTGAAAAATTTACTTTGTTTCCAAGGATATGATATTCAACATGGAGAGTAGTAGCTGGCAAACCTTTATGGCGTATACTCGCGAAGAAACATTTGTAAGAGGCAAATCACCTCAGTGCGTCATATGAGGGGGTACCTATTAGGATCATTTCCATGGAAAAATATTTGTCAAGTGAGATGAAATAGATCATACAAAGGAAATCAAAACAAACAAAAAGATTTTGAAGTAACATATAAATAAAAAATAAGAAATTTTGATAAAAGAAATGTTGAATACTAATCTAAATTTTTATTTGCATTACAGCATAGCATGAGGCAAAGAACATGGAGTGAGAGTTTTGCATGATGGATTCGCAATACTTCTTACATTTAGAGGATTAAGTACTTCTTAAGGATACTTCATACTTCGTATCTATTTCGAGGATTAAGTACTTCTTATATTTCTTCAAGGATACTTCATACTTCTTATACTTCAATGGTTGATACTTCTTATTTACTTCGCAACATTCAAGAACTTTACGAAAGAATAGAGGCAAGTACGTACTTTTCAAGTCAAGCATTCTTTTGCTCGTTCTTTCATCAACAAGATCAAAGACTACTACAACAACGGATTTTTTCTTAAAGATCGCTCTTCAAGCAATATTCAAGAAAAAAGAGGCAAAATGTAGGAGCGGAATATCGCAAAAATATTCACTTGCGAATAATTATCAAAAGAGGTTTGCAAAGTGAAGTTGCGAAGGTTCGCGGGATAGTGATCAAGTCCGAAGTTGAAGGACAAATTAGTTGTTAACATATTGTAAAATCATATAAATAGCCATTTAGGCATAAGAGGAAGGAGAGGTCATTTTTAGAGGGAGAGATAATTTTAGGAGGAGAGAGAAATTTTTAGGAGAGATTTTATTTTCTTTATCATCTTCTTCCTTAAAAAACTAGAGCTCCAAATATTCATTAATGGATTCTCAATTGTCAATTCATGTAATTATATACAATCACTAGTGAAGAACCATGGATGTAGATCACAATGATCGAACCATGTAAAAAATCTTTGTGTCTCTTTTTATAATTTTAGTACTTTAATCCTTAGTTTCATAGCAAATTAATTAGATTTAGGAATCATTTTAATGGATTCTTATGAGGGTGTTGTTGTGAGATAATCCGCAACTACAACTGCTTTAGGCTTAAGTTTATCAATCTACCCATTCTTTGATTTCCTTCGTAGAAGGTTTCAGAACCTTCCCCGGTTCAAAGATTACTAGAGCTGGACCTGAGTTTCTCATTCGGGTGAACTGAAGATGAAATTTATCAGATTTGAACATCCAGGTTCAAAGATTACTAGATTTGGACCTGAGTTTCTCATTCGGGTGTACAGAAGATGAAATTTATTAGATTTGAACATCCAGTTTTAAAGATTACTAGAGTTGGAGCTGAATTTCTCATTCGGGTAAACTGAAGATGAAATTTATCAGATTTTAACACCCCAGGTTCAAAGATTACTAGAGGTGGACCTGAGTTTCTCATTCGAATGAACTGAAGATGAGATTTATCATATTTCAACATCCCAGGTTCAAAGATTACTATAGTTGGACCTGAGTTTCTTATTCGAGTGAATAGAAGATGAAATTCATTAGACTTGAACATCCCCGGTTCAAAGATTACTATAGTTGGAATTGAGTTTCTCATTCGGGTGAACATAAGCTGAAATTTATCAAATTTGAACATCCCTAGTTTAAAGATTACTAGAGTTGGACCTGGGTTTCACATTACGGTGAACTGAAGATGAAGTTTATCATATTTGAACATCCTGGGTTCAAAGATTACTATAGTTGGACCTGGGTTTCTCATTCAGGTGAACTGAGATGAAGTTTATCTGGGTTTGAACATCCCTGGTTCAAATATTACTAGAGTTGGACTTGAGTTTCTCATTCAGGTGAATTAAAGATGAAATTTATCTGATTTGAACATCCCAGGTTCAAAGATTACTAGAATTGGACCAGACTTTCTCATTCAGGTGAACTGAAGATGAAATTTATCAGATTTGAACATCCCAGGTTCAAAGATTACTAGAGTTGGACCTGATTTTATCATTCGGGTGAACAGGAGATGAAATTTATCATATTTGAACATCCCAGTTTTAAAGATTACTAGAGTTGGACCTGAGTTTCTCATTCGGGAATTGAAAATGAAATTTATCATATTTGAACATTCAAGGTTTAAAGATTACTAGATTTGGACTTGAGTTTCTCATTAGAATGAACTGGAGATGAAATTTATCAGATTTAAACATCCCAGGTTCAAATATTACTAGATTTAAACATGGATTTCTTATTCGGGGGAAATAAAGAATAAATTAATCAGATTTGAACGTCCTAGGTTCAAATATTACTAGAATTAGACATGGGTTTCTCATTAGGGTGAACTGAAGATGAAATTTATCAGATTTGAACATCCAAGGTTCAAAGATTATTAGAGTTGGACCCGATTTTCTCATTCAGGTGAACTGAAGATGAAATTTATCAAATTTGAACATCCCAGGTTCAAAGATTACTAGAGTTGAACTTGAGTTTCTCATTTGTATGAATTGAAGATAAAATTTATCAGATTTTAAAATCCCAGGTTCAAAGACTACTAGAGTTAGACCTGAGTTTCCCATTCGAGTGAAATGAAAATGAAATTTATCATATTTGAACATCCCAGGTTCTAAGATTACTAGGGTTGCATCTGGGTTTCTCATTCGGGTGACGTGTGAGGTTGTTATTCAAACATCCTCTGATTTTAGAGATTCACTTAGAAGATTTAAACATCTTAATCATAAAAATATAGGGTAACTAATTATGGAGTCAATTATGTAAGCCTTAAATCAATGCTGTAAAATGTTTACTAAATTTTATGGTTGGAGATGAGTATTTTTTCACCTCCATAGATTAAGGAAATTTTATTTCACATCCATAAAGAAAAGGTTACACATAAGACTCACACCAAGGTACCATTGGAGATATGCTCTTACAACTCTATACAAATTACTAATAGTCCTACATTACCGATAACCTCTATCCTCTACAGATTTTTCATCTCTCTAGAGTTCTCACATTATATTTTTGGGACAAAAGAATTAATATGATCAAAATAAAATAAAAAAGAACCATACTTTTCTCAATTTTTATTCAATTAAAATATCCAGTGTTAACAGTTACCTAAATACCATCTTGACACCATTTGGAATAGCCTTTATTGTGAGTACACATAGATATTGCCAACATTTTCATCTTTCAATGTTTTTAGATTTATCTGTTTAAATTCTAAGGTTTATTTGGAATATGATTTTTGCAGTATTAATCTTTATGGTTTTATATATTGCAAATGTTATGGAATATGTTTTTTACGTCCGTGAACCTTAACTGTCCCATACTTGTTCAAAAGTTATCTCTATTATATGTCGATATGAAAGTATTGATAAAAGATAGAATGAATTTTTTACTACAAAAGTTAAGCCTGTTATGTCATTATGCAAATATTGATGGAAGAAATGATGAACTTTTGTTTACAAAGATTAAGTCTATTATATGTCATTGTGCAAATAGTGATGAAAAAATAGAATGAATCTTTTATTATTCTGCAGTAGTGGTCTTTCCATGATCCACATATTTGTGTATATACTGTGTTACTCCGTAAGTTCTCTTTTGTTGAGCATGAGCAATTGAATTGATCGTTTTTCTTGTGGTTAATTCAGTTGAGATTTTTGAATGCAAATTCATATTCTTATGTGATTTTTTAATATATCCAAAGAAATCCTTATTTTAATGTAAAAGTAAGGTCTCTATTGTTGTTCTTTCGGGAATGACATTTTATGGGGTTGTTTATGGGTAAAAATCATTTCTGCCGATTTTGTTAATGAGTGAGAAACTGGTTCAAACCCTAAACAAATGTGCTGAACGTGAGCACTTTATAGATTCGAGAGATCAATCAGTACAAGTCCGGCTTAAACCAAGAAATGGCCCTTCCAGACTTGCTTCGGTCACAAAGTGGAGGAGAAGGGTTGATTTGGGGAGGATAGCAATGAAGGGTGATGAGACCAGAGTGTTTCGGGTTGGGTTTTATCTCAAATTGTATGAGAATGGAAGCTTGAGAAAGCTTTCTAGCAATGGAAGCTTTTTGAGAAAGAGAGAAATCTTGCCAAATTGCTATCTGATAGTGTATTGTATTTGCCTTGCTAGAACTTATGTGTTTTGGAAATATAGGTGAGTACCTATTTATACAAATGAGAATAAAATGTCCCTGGCCTCATATGGAAGTGTGTAATTGGGTCAATTAAATTTGAGGAGGTGAAAACCACCTGGTTTATGATGGAAAACGTTTTTCCATTACTGCCTTACTTAATTGCCCGTAATAACTCCCTTGCACCCCTTCTTCAATACCGTGACCGCCAAACCAAAACACAAAAAGCATCCCCCGGTTTGTGTTGATATCTCAAGTGTTGGTTTCACCTTGAGTGCAAGTGGCAATGCCAGAGCTTCTAGTGGCGTGCGTGGCATGTGCGGAATGCCTTGGTGGTACGTTGTACGTTGAGTGTAAGTGGCAATGCCAGAGTTGCTAGTGGCGTGTGTGGCATGTGCCAATGGCATGTGAGGAATTCCTTGTTGTGGGTTGTACTTCGAGCGCAAGTGGCAATGCCAGAGCTGCTAGTGGCGTGCGTGGCATGTGCGGAATGCCTTGGTGGTAGGTTGCACGGTTTGCAAGTTAGGCTACCAGCGTGTGTGTTTGTCATGTGCTAATGGCATGCGTGGCCGTTAGGGCCGTGGCCTTGGTAAGAAAAGCTACCAGCGAGCATGTTGGCATGTGCCAATGGCATGCGTAGCCGTTAGGGCCGTGGCCTTGGTAAGAAAAGCTACCAGCGAGCATGTTGGCATGCGTGGCCGTTAGGGCCGTGGCCTTGGTAAGAAAAGCTACCAGCGAGCATGTTGGCATGAGTGGCCGTTAGGGCCGTGGCCTTGGTAATAAAAGCTACCAGCGAGCATTTTGGCATGTGCCAATGGCATGCGTGGCCGTCAGGGCCGTGGACTTGGTAAGAAAAGCTACCAGCGAGCATGTTGGCATGTGCCAATGTCATGCGTGGCCGTCAGGGCCGTGGCCTTGGTAAGAAAAACTACCAGCGAGCATGTTGGCATGTGCCAATGGCATGCGTGGCCGTTAGGGCCGTGGCCTTGGTAGGAAAAGCCACCAGCGAGCATGTTGGCATGTGCCAATGGCATGCGTGGCCGACTTGGCCTGGGTTGCATGGTTTTTAAGCCTAGGGCGCTATATTTGGCATGCGCCAATGGCATAGCGGCTTGGAAATATGGCTTATGGTACGTGTTGGCATGTGCCAATGGCACGTATGGCCATGTTGACCTAGTTGCACGTTTTGCAAGCCTAGGGAGCTATATTTGGCATGCGCCAATGGCATAGCGGCTTGGAAATATGGCTTGTGGTACGTGTTGGCATGTGCCAATGGCACGTACGGCCATGTTGACCTAGTTGTACGTTTTTCAAGCCTAGGGCGCTATGTTTGGCATGTGCCAATGGCATAGCGGCTTAGTTTGGCATGGTTTCCAATGAGTGCGATATGTAGTTTGGTTTTGGCGCCGCTGCCATGGTGCGAAGTGTACGGCTTGGTTTTGGCGTTGTTTCCATGGTGAGCAGTGTGCGGTTTGTCTTGGCATTGTTGCCATGATGCGCGGTGTGCAGCTTGGTTTGGCATTGTTGCCATGGTGCGTAGTGTGCGGCTTGGTTTGGCATTGTTTCCATGCTGCGCAGTGTGCGGCTTGGTTTGGCATTGTTGCCATGGTGCGCAGTGTGCGGCCTATTTTGGCATTATTGCCATGGTGCGCAGTGTGCGGCTTGGTTTGGCATTGTTGCCATGGTGCGCAGTGTGCGGCTTGGTTTGGCATTGTTTCCATGGTGCGCATTGTGCGGCTTGGTTTGGGATTGTTGCCATGGTGCGCAGTGTGCGTCTTGGTTTGGCATTGTTGCCATGGTGCACAGTGTGCGGCTTGGGTTGGCATTGTTTCCATGGTGCACAGTGTGCGACTTGGTTTGGCATTGTTGCCATGGTGCGCAGTGTGCGGCTTGGTTTGGCATTGTTGCTATGGTGCGCAGTGTGCGGCTTGGTTTTGGGATTAGGGTTCTGTGTCGAAAACCCTAATCTGGTATTTTGAAAAAATACCCCTATTAATTATTTACACCTGAGCTAAATGCTCTTAGTTAATGTGTTGCGGGTAACACTAGGTCATGGGATTTTACGATTTTACCCCTTGTTTAGAAACCACCATCAACATTAAGTCCCCTGCTTAGCTCGGAACAGGGGCTTTGTTGCGAGGTAAGCATAAGATGGTGACAAACTATCAACAGCAAACCGTAAAGATAATTGAGGAGGCTTGTCTGACCTTTTATAAATAGGATTTGGAATCCTTGCCTCTGGTAGTTTTGCATAAATCAGGAGGCTGACACAATAGGTGGGACCGGTGCAGCTTGGGCGACGTTGGGAAGTTGCGTGAGTTGGGAAACTGAGTGTGCTAGCTGGTGGGACCGACGCAGGGTGTGGAAGATGTGCGTGATTGCAGGCGTGGATTGGGAAACTGAGTGTGCTGGCTAGTTGGTCTCAGTATAAAAGTTGAGGAGTCAGCTCGGGCGGCATAGGTGCAAGGCTGAGAAGTTAGCATGGTGGGACCCATTAGAAGCATGCTAGTTGACTTGCTTGGGGGGAGTGCCGTTGATGAAGCTCTGGTGGACGTTTTTGGGCAGCTGGGCGTTTTTGGTGGGGCCAGTGGACGACGGGCGTGATGACTGGTGTAGCTTGGACGGTTTTGACAAGCTGGCATCATTGATGGGCCCAGCGGAAGGCAAGGAAGCATTTTTTGACTTTCTTCATGCATGGATTTTAAAACCAGGGAGCCATTTATGCCAGAGAGTTATGTTTCTCATTACTCCCTTTCCTTTTTAGGATTCCGCCATTCATTCCCAATATGACTACATCATCTTCTTTTGATAAAAGGGGGCATCTTACTGAAATCCTTCCCTATTTTGCTATGCTGCTTAGAGACGAGACTTCCTCCAATCGTCCAGATTCTCCAGGTGAGGGTTTGAGATCCGACTCTTGCGAGAGAGTTCCAACTAGAGTTATGTGAGTCAAGAAGATCATACCGCCATGACAACTGAGTGTGCTAGCCGGTGGGAATTGATCTTGTGTGCTGCTATGCTGGCTGGTGGGACCACAAGGTTGGGGATCTTGGGAAGTCGTGCAAGCTTGATAGGCTAGATGGTGGGACCGGCACAAAGTTGGGAAGATGGCGTCCTGTCGTGTTGACTGGTTGGGAGGACTCTGAAACCCTAATTGGCGCCCGTTATTGAAATTGCTGCAGAATCCTCATACGAACTCGTATTTTGACGGTCCGCATATGTATCCTCAAGCCCAGAAAATTTCCAAGCTTTAACAAAGAACATTTTTGAAATTTGAGCGTGTCCAGGGGATGAAAACCGCTAAATAATAAACTTCCAGGAGGTTTTCAGAACTTTGCCAGGTTACGTCTTGTCTGCTGTTTTGGTCACTTCTCCATGCTCGTTCATCCGATTTCCATGAAATTTTGACATGTGGTAGGTAACTTCCATACGAAGAGAATGGTACAAAAACCACCACCAGATTCCACACCAATTGTTCCCAGTTCGTAATTGAACACAGGGTAGTGTAAGCTTCCCTCAGCTGAGTTTGTTTGGAGAATGTGTTTCACGACTTTGGTACTTCTTGGACATGTCATGGAAGTATAATAAGGAACTTAAATGATGTTAGTTCACTTAATTTCTCAATTTTATGATCGTACTGATTTTCCGCACTTGAATTATCCCAATCCCATGTAATCTTCGTGTTAGGTGCTTAACAACGAAGTTGGGAATCATGGGTCCATTAATATGAACAACCCTGAAGTTTTTGAAGATGAATTACTTGTGCTTCCAGGTTATGAAGTATTGATTGCCTATTTAGTGACAGTGGCGGAAATCCCAATTGAGCCTCGGATGGTGGAACCCGAATCGAAAATAGTAGAAAATGCTTCGACTGAAGTTGACTGTATCTTGTGAGATTTAACGGTAAAGGGATCCCGTGTATATGATAAGTCCTCCAGTATGGTTTACATGCTTCCATGGTGTAGTATCTGTTGTGGTGAATTCCCGAATGAGCGGCAACGATTCTTGGTAGGAGATGTAATCATAAGAGAGTATGTTGTCGCGGTAACAAAGTGGGTTGGCGTGCTTCTTGTAGAAAATGTTGTGCATATGTACCCGAAGAAAATAATGCACACATGATTTTGAACCCGAAAAATATACTGCGCATATAACTTTGAACCCGAAGAAGAATTCTGTATATGCACCTGAACCTAGAAAATACTGCATGCGAATCTCAAAGAAGAATAATATATGTGTTTCATGTAACCCGAAAGACGTGTTGTATATGAATCCCGAAGAAGAATATTGTGTATAATTTTGAACCCAAAGAATTATACTTTCATGCCTGTAGAAAATGATGCGCATATAACCTTGAATCTTGAAGAAATGCAGTATATGCGCTCTTGAATCCATAGGAAATACTGCATACACAATTTTGATCCCGAAGAAGGATATTTCATATGTATTTCAAAAACCGTAGAAAGTACTATTCTTCCATGTCTCAGGAATCTTCTCTTGTCGTGCGCGGTTATGTGTCAGGGAAATAATTTCATATTTCTCTGTTTCATTTTGTGCTGATATCTTGTTGCTAAATGAAGAAAACCGGCAAGATGTTACCTGAACCAAGCCTCATTTTTTCGAAAGATGTTGATGGTTCGGATCCAAGCATTGATGATGAGTTCTTTACCAAAGCCTTTGTTCCATACGATTTTGTATTCGCAAAGGGGTGTATTCTCCTTTCAATATCACCGATGATGATGGAGAAAGTTTCCCTGGTGCAGTGCGGCTGAAGGCTTGCGAATATCCCTTGATGTTGTGAAGAAATACAGTTTTCCACACAAACGCTTCATAACGAACCACACAGTTTTGTGGACGAAGTCCCCAGAAATCGTGCGTCTCTTGTAAGGAAGAGAGTCTTCGTGAAACCAGGGGGTTTGATGATTTTCCTCGATTTTGGGGAAGTCGTTCGTCTTTACATGTGATGAAATTATGATTTTTGATCCTATCCGAGGCGTTTAAGTGCAACGGTAGAAGGATGTGGGATGCAAGTGTTGTGGAGATGCAAGCTAGCAAGTGTGACGCAGGATTTCAGTGCTGGGAAAGATGCAAGCTGCCGTGGCCGGAAGACGCAAATTGCCGATGCTATCCATTGAGCAGATAATCTAGCATTGGAGGGACACCATCTTCTGGTGTTGTCCAGATTGTGGCTGGTCATGTGCGTCAGTATGTTTGACTGACATGTGCGTCTGGCAAGTCCGTATGGTTAGCGCGTCTGGTGTTGTCTTGGACGCGGACTGTTGGCACTGGAACTTTGGCTATCAAGCCGTGACGATAGCGCGGGAGGCTCCTTTTCGTGGGATGGTGGGATCGATACTTGGAAGGCGTGCAGGGCAGATCATTAGATGTTGGTGCTAGCAGCATCTTGGTAGCAATCAAAGAGTTGGAGATGAAACAAATGGTCCTCCAAATGTCAAAGGACGTCTTCTTCGAGAAACGTAAACCACTCTTGAATGACTTCTTTTTTGTTTATGTCTTCTGAAATTATTCTGTATTTTCCTTTTCGAAAGGCAAAGGAAACACTTTCTTTGTGGTTTTGATTTTTTCTGGATTTCTGGGTTGATAGGCAAGTGTTACTTATGAGGGTTTTAGGTTATTATTCGGGATGAACCATCTTAGGATATGGAAGATATAAAAAGATGAATATTTGCCTTTTCTGAAAGACATACAGGATGTCGGGTTTAAAGTTCAGCCGGTTTTGGTAGATAGATGGTAGATTTTGAGGATATTGGATTATTTCTGGGATGAATGGTTTTGATAATATGACTTTGATTATGTCTTGGGAAAGGAATATTGCCTTTCTGTAAGTGTATGCTAGCAATAGGCACAAGACGCAGTAGTATGACGGTTTTATCAAGAACCTAAAAACAGATCGTTTATCTTGCCCAATCTAAATTAATTCACTTGCAAACACGTCTCTCTCAAAGTAAAAGGCGGCTTTGCTAGTAGCATCGCAAGTTAGTCCCCAATTGATGGTAGCGTCTTCAGAGAGTTTCTAGTTTTATGGTGTAGTTTTAACAACTGATAACCGGGTCGTCTGGCAGTTGAGTCAGACTGAGTCGCAAGTCCCCTATCATTGGTAGCATCTTCAACGCGTCCCCAGTTTTCAGGTGTAGTTTTATAACTGGTAACCGGGTCATCTGGCAGGTGAGTCGGATTGAGTCGCCTTCCCCTACCATATTGACATCTGGGTCGAAGAACGAGATCGATAGTCTGATATTATAGCCGATAGATCAATCCTCTCGCTTTGGTCGTTGATTGTTTATGGGTAAAAATCATTTCTGCCGATTTCGGTAATGAGTGAGAAACTGGTTCAAACCCTAAACAAATGTGCTGCACGTGAGCACTTTATATATTCGAGAGATCAATCTGTACAAGTCCGGCCTAACCCAAGAAATGGCCGTTCCATACTTGCTTCGGTCACAAAGTGGAGCAGAAGGGTTGATTTGGGGAGGATAGCAATGAAGGGTGATGAGACCAGAGTGTTTCGGGTTGGGTTTTATCTCAACTTGTATCAGAATGGAAGATTTAGAAAGCTTGCTAGCAATGGAAGCCTTTTGAGAAAGAGACAAGGCTTCCCAAATTGCTATCTGATAGTGTATTGTATTTGCCTTGCTAAAACTTGTGTGTTTTGGCAAGATAGGTGAGTACCTATTTATACAAGTGAGAATAAAAAATCCCTGGCCTCATATGGAAGTGTGTAATTAGGTCAATTAAGTTTGAGGAGGTGAAAACCGCCTGGTTTATGATGGAAAACGTTTTTACATTACTGCCTTACTTAATTGCTCGTAATAACTCCCTTGCACGCCTGCTTCAATGCCGTGACCGCCAAACCAAAACCCAAAAAGCATCCCCCGGTTTGTGTTGATATCTCGAGTGTTGGTTGCACCTTGAGTGCAAGTGGCAATGCCAGAGGTGTTAGTGGCGTGCGTGGCATGTGCGGAATTCCTTGGTGGTACGTTGTACGTTGAGTGTAAGTGGTAATGCCAGAGTTTTTAGTGGCGTGTGTGGCATGTGCCAATGGCATGTGCGGAATGCCTTGTTGCGGGTTGTACTTCGAGCGCAAGTGGCAATGCCAGAGCTACTAGTGGCGTGTGTGGCATGTACCAATGGCATGTGCATAATTCCTTGGTGGTAGGTTGCAAAGTTTTCAAGTTAGGCTACCAGCGTGTGTGTTTGGCATGTGCCAATGGCATGCGTGGCCGTTAGGGCCGTGGCCTTGGTAAGAAAAGCTACCAGCGAGCATGTTGGCAGGTGCCAATGGCATGCGTGGCCGTTAGGGCCGTGGCCTTGGTAAGAAAAGCTACCAGCGAGCATGTTGGCATGTGCCAATGGCATGCGTGGACGTCAGGGCCGTGGTATGCATGGTTTGTAAGCCTAGGGCGCTATATTTGGCATGCGCCAATGGCATAGCGGCTTGGAAATATGTCTTGTGGTACGTGTTGGCATGTGCCAATGGCACGTACGGCCATGTTGAACTAGTTGCACGTTTTTCAAGCCTAGGGCGCTATATTTGGCATGCGCCAATGGCATAGCGGCTTGGAAATATGGCTTGTGGTACGTGTTGGCATGTACCAATGGCACGTACGGCCATGTTGACCTAGTTGCATGTTTTGCAAGCCTAGGGCGCTATGTTTGGCATGTGCCAATGACATAACGGCTTAGTTTGGCATGGTTTCCAATGAGTGTGATATGTAGTTTGGTTTTGGCGTTGTTGCCATGGTGTGGATTGTGCGGATTGGCTTGGCATTGTTTCCATGATACTCAGTATGCATCTTGGTTTGGCATTGTTGCCATGGTGCGCAGTGTGCGGCTTGGTTTGGCATTGTTGCCATGGTGCGCAGTGTGCGGCTTGGTTTGGCATTGTTGCCATGGTGCGCAGTGTGCTTGGTTTGGCATTATTTCCATGGTGCGCAGTGTGCGGCTTGGTTTGGAATTGTTGCCATGGTGCGCAGTGTGCGGCTTGGTTTGGCATTGTTTCCATGGTGCGCAGTGTGTGGCTTGGTTTGGCATTGTTTCCATGGTGCACAGTGTGCGGCTTGGTTTTGCATTGTTGCCATGGTGCGCAGTGTGCGGCCTGGTTTTGGAATTAGGGTTCTGTGTCGAAAACCCTAATCTGGTATTTTGAAAAAATACCCCTATTAATTATTTACACCTGAGTTAAGTGCTCTTAGTTAATGTGTTGCGGGTAACATTAGGTCATGGGGTTTTACGATTTTACCCCTTGTTTAGAAACCACCATCAACAGGGGTATAGTTCTTAATTGAACTTGTGCTTTATTGCCTAATCTTTTTGGGAAGTGCGGCTATGGAATATTGTATGGGTTATCTTGTATCTTAAACTCCTTGATGAATGCATTTAGTTTTAGCTATTTGATAGCATCTAAACAAGTTGGTATGTTGTTCTCTTTTGGTCAAGAAGTATCTCTAAGAAAATATCAGGAGGATACCACTAGTTTTCGTACCTTTGCCAATTTATATGGACAAAAAGGGGGAGTGTTAGAGCACTGATCGGTCGAACTCGCAAGCGTTGCTATCTCAAGCTTGTTTGTCAAGTTTAGTTGCCAAAACTATAATTCTTGATTTCTAGTCTACTTATAGATACGTTTCAGACTAGGATAGCAAGTGTAGTTAAGCTCTAGACTCAACGGAATTTATCATGCAAAGAAGAAAAACTACTCAACGAACATGTGGAACTTCATCGACAAAAAGGGGGAGAATTAATGTGTAGTTCACACTACAAATACATATGGTTTACATATCGTTATGTAAGGGGGAGTGGTTTTCATGTTGAGATGAAGTATTGACTAAGGGGGGTGATAACATATCACCATAGTATTGTTGTCAAAGTTGTGCTACAATTGGACATTGTTACTGTATAATGATACTATGACACTGTATAACAATAATTAAGAGAAAATGTTTTCTCATTGTTATAGCTACGGATCTTCAACAACAATGATGCGGAATTTAACACATTTGGAATCATTGGCCTACTTGGAAGTGGCGAAGATTTCGAGTAACGTTGAAGAAACTAGTAGATCAAGCATTTGGATGAGAAGCTATAAAGTTTATTTATTTTGTAATCTATATGTATTTGATAGTTTTGTCACTAAGATTGTTAGAGTACTTCTCGGTCGAACTCGCAAGCATTGCTATCTCAAGCTTGTTTGTCAATATTAGTGATCAAAACTATAAGTCTTGATTTCTAGTCTACTTATAGTGATGTCTCGGACTAGGATAGATTGTGTAGTTGAGCATTAGACTTCACGACGTTCATCAATTAAAGACGAAGAACTACTAAGGCGAGCTTGTGGAACTTCATCAACAAAAGGTATGTGGAGACTAAAACTCATCTATCACTTGGAAAGTATATTTCTATTTTATCTCATATATTGAGACAAAAGTCATATTACTATATAGTTGTTGATTATACACATTTGAGATTTCGAGCTGAGTTTAACTCGCTTACATATTTCTCGGAATATGTGTTGGTAAGCTTCCGCTTCAACTAAGTTAATCTTATATTATTGATGAAAGTCAAAATATGATCATGTGAAAATCGCTGAGTAACATCTTACATGGTTTGTGTGATACAATAATTTGGTGTAAACTTGGAATATTTCATTATGATTATTTTAATAACGTGAAAATTGCTTTGATGCTAATAGTGTGTGAAAACGGCTATTGTCATCTTCTAAGAAAGTTTCAATGATTTAAATAAGAGTATAGAATACTTAACTATCATTGGATTATAAACATAGTGTGCATTCTTGCATGTATGTGATCCATGACCGGAACTAAAGTATGCATACCCGTATGCGTACTTGTAGTTGTGAATTTCCGTGTACCAAGTACACATACTGGTACGCCTACTTACGTAAAATATAGGTCCGAGAATTTCTGTTGGATTTTGGAAGTGTACTAAGTATGCCTACCCGTTTTCATACTGGCGAACCCAAACTCAGAACGGCTACTTAAGTATGCGTACCCGTTTGCATACTTGAGTGGTTAGATTTCTAAAATTGGTTGACTCATGAACTAATACATTTATATATTAAGGAATGCATTATTTGAAAACCGTGGCTATAATGTCAATGCATTGATTTGCGTGAATCAAACTTATTTTCCTTCAATTTTGTTCTTGTATACTTCTATGAGAATATAGTAATTGAACAATTCTTTAACTAGTTTCATTTGAGTCCTTCAAACTAGTTATGGCTAAGATAAATAAGGTTGATATGAGAGTGTTCATATATCTAACCTCGGTTAACTACGGTTAAGCCAATATGGTGTACATGTTTAGGTATTGTTGCCAAATCTAAATGAGGGTACATTTCATTTGTGTATAACAAGCTAAGTTCGATCTAACGGTTGAATATTGAATATTTTATTACCTAGGTAATTTAGACTGTAAACCATGATATGAAAACTTTATAAAGTAGAACTCTATGAGATGGTAAAAATAATCTCCACACCTCCGGTGTGATAGTAATTGTATAAGATAGAGTCGATTCTCCTTTAACCTTAGGTTTTTCACGAAACCTTGTAGGTTAACGATTTAAAGACTTCATTGGGATTGTGAAGCCAGACCCAACTATTTTCTATATAGTTGCGTGATCTAATCTTGTTGTTTCTATCATGTTTGAGTACTATATTCTTTAATATTGGATCGAGATTTAATGTCCGATAGGAAAGATAAAAAGTAGTCACAAACATCTTCGTCTCATTGTTTGTGATTCCAAATTATCTTGTTTCGCTATCATACGGTTAAGATTATTGTGAGGTGATTGATATTTCTGGGTTGTTCATGTGGAATATAATTCTGGTATATCAATTGGTTCTTGTTCACCTTGATTTATCAAAAGACATAAAAAAACTCGTAGGTATTTCTGTGGGAGATAGACTTATCTATTTCTATAGACATTTCTGTGTGAGACAGATTTGTTTATCAAGTCTTCGAATTTGGGTCTTAGAAACTCTTGGTTGTGGGTGAGATGAGCTAAGGTAATCAAGTACATAGTATCCTGATGGGATCAGATAGGTAAGGTGCACAATGCGAAGTTCATTGGTAGTAGGCTAGTGTCAGTAGCGGCTTAATACAGTGTGGTGTTCAAATCTGGACTAGGTCCCGGGGTTTTTCTGTATTTGCGGTTTCCTCGTTAACAAAACTTTTGGTATCTGTGTTATTTGTTTTCCGCATTATATTTTTTTATATAATTAAAATATCATAGGTTTGCGTTAAGATCGATCAATTTGATAATCTAACCTTTGGTTGTTTATTTAAATTGATTGACACTTGAACATTGGTTTTGGTACCGTTCAAGTTGATTCACATAATAATCAGGCTCGCGGATTTCTATCTGTTTGATTTGTGTTGATTACGTTGTGAAACAGAGATACAAAATTCTTTGATATACTTTTCTCTAGATTAAGTCCAAATGTTTAGTTGATTCTCTTGAAAGTATATTGTCGTATATCTATTAGGATTTCCAAACGAAGTATTAGGTGTGGTTTTTAGACCCTCCTTTTTCAGTTAGGGATCAACTACATTCCAGTTCGAAGTTAACTTGTAGTAGACTAGAGTATGTAGCGACTTAATAAGGTGTGGTGTTCAAATATGGACTAGGTCCCGGGATTTTTCTGCATTTTCGGTTTCCTCGTTAACAATTTTTTTGGTGTTTGTGTTATTTATTTTCCACCTTATATTTGTTTATATAATTGAAATATCACAGGTCGTGCGTAGTTCAATCAATTAGATAATCCGAACTTTGGTTGTTGATATAAATTGATTGACACTTGAACATTGGTCTGAGGTACTGTTCAAGTTGTTTCTCATAATAATCAGGCTCGCGGATTTCTATTTGTTTGATTCTGATATATAACTCTCGGATGTATTTTCATTGATTGATTTTGATTGTCTAGTTGATTCTCTTGGGAATATATTGGAGTTAGTCTATACAGATTACTGAAACGAAATATTGGGTGTGGTTGTTAGACCCCCGCTTTTTTAGGGATTTCTTGGTTTGTCGTCCTTTATCCTTATTTTTATCTTCTATTCTGCCTTTTTTCAACTCGGCATCATCATAAAGGAGATAGGTTTTTCCATTATTGTGGTGGTGGTGACTGATCTTCTCACCCTTCGTATTTGTCTTCCAAGTTTTTAATTCTTTGTTTCTTTGGGGTTTTTGCTGATGCAGAGATGGGTTCTTTTCAGAGTTTGGTTTGGAAGTACTAATGGTTTCAGAGATGGTTCGATCTACTTAATACATCTTTATATATCTTTCTCTTGTAAGCCTTTTATGATGAAATCTTTGGGGTTTCTATAGCAATATGAATTTAATTTGTTTATGAAGGTGGTTTTATTTGTTATTGTGGTGTTGTTTTTATGTTGTTCTTGGCACAAATTTTCATCTAGTTTTCTTCATCTTTTCATCAACATCAAATCGAAATTACTCCTTTTATCAAAAGGTGCTTGTTTATGATATGAAAGAAGTTGCGACGATTTAGTGATGATTGTTTGCGGTGGAAGTTGGAGCTTGAGATATTAGATGGTGGTGGAAGAGTTAAGATATATTTAGGATTAAATGAAGGAGTAGTTCTTCCAGTTGATAATCTTTTTAGGTTCGGGTTTGTCCATTAGAGTTCAGAAAATTTTTGGCATCTTTGAGAGAAGGTTTTTTCACTATTTATGCTTCAATTATTTAGTAGGATAAGGGGTTTTCATTGTTCTAATATTTAGACTTGGGTTATTTATGGGCTCTCACAAAATAATTGTGAGGTGCATCTCTATGGCTTGTGATAATTTGCATTAGCTTTAGGGTTTTTCTTACTTTTGTGAGAAACACATGTTTAAAAGTTCGTATTTTTTACTTACTTATTCTACAATACAAAACTTATTTACCGATCAAAAAAAAATCGTTATGAATTTTGTTCTCTAATTGGAAAAATGAGGATGCATGTAGACGAGTTTCGACATTAGTATTCAACTTAGTAACGACTTTGTATGCTTCAAATACCTCTTTGAACATGTAAGATTTCACAGTTGAAACTTTAAAGTTACAACGCCCTTTCTTGTCCTTAACTCTCTGTCAAATGCGCCACTTATTAGGAACTTTTAGAAGACATAGAGAGGAGTCTATTGATCTGTATGGTAGTACCTTTTGTTGGGGTTCTATCTGCTGCACTAGGCCTCGGTGAAGAATTTAATAGGGTCAAGGTATTGTTATTTCCCTAGATATGATCATTTATTTATTGTTTTTTTATACGCCAGTTATTAAAATCGATTGGCGGTAAAATATTACGATAGTTTTTTTTTTTTTTGGGCATGTGTATGGATAATGTTTAACTTTGCAAGAATCTGATATTCATCATTTCTATGATGGAAAATGCACATAAACCAGGAGCCCAGCTTTTACCTTCGGTTTGACTGTATTTTTACTTCTTGTAGTTTCTCATGCAATATTAATGCTTCAGATGGATGTATTTGTTGCAACAAAATTGCTTGGATGTCTGTGATTTCCATTTAATTTTATACTTAATCTTTTTTTCATTTGCCAGTGATACCAAGTAATGTATTCTTCATCCTCTAAAATGCTATAGATTCATGTGAACGACTACAATCTTTGTTGCGTCTTTGCAGGTCGATATTTTCTCTAGCATCTATTCTATTACTTTTAGGATCAGTTATGAATGACCGACAGAGTATGGATGACTCTGTTAACTTCTGTTACGGAGTTCTTCACTATCAGATATTTGCAGGAGGTGCAATATTGGGTCTCGAAAGTGTTATCTATGGGGTTCTATATTACCTCGTCATATCTGAATTCGATGCTGATAATCATGGAAAACATCTAAAATTCCTGCACAGTATAAGAACCGTCATGATCAAAGTTCAACATCTAAAATTTAATTGTCAACATGAGAATGTACTAATTATATATGTATTGGTATTAATCTTTTTGTATTGCTAAAAATAAACATCTTCTATGTGTAATATAAGAAATATCTTACACAATATAAGTCTCACCAAAGTTATTGTTAAACAATTGTGATTTTTATGATAATTTTTTAAATATGTGTTAACTTTTTTACATTTCAAAATGTAAAAAATTGTATATATCTTGTAATTGTAATTGTATTTGATTAATTTGTTTTTATAGCTTTTGGTTTGTTGAGTATCTTATTTGGAATAACGATAACAATTAGTTTTTATTATTACTAATATATTGGAATTTCTGAAGTTTTTCTTTTATAAGTTGTTAGTTTATTATCCTTGTCTGATTTATATGTATATAAATAAAAACTATAAAAACAAAAAAACAAAACCACTAATTTCATTATTTTCTTCGCAGTGGTAGTAACACTCTTTCAAAAAGTTCACCTTCAATGAAGATTTTAAAAGTTCAGCAATATTAAAGGAGACTTTAGAAGTACGTACTCACCGTTAGATCTATTTGACTGAATCTTTTCTGATGTTCAAATGGTTTCCGAAAGTGAAAGTAAATTTAGATCTACTTCTTCTTTCTTTTCAAGATCTAAAATTCTATCAAAATGATTTGCTAGGTATCTACTTTTTGTTACCTGGATTTATCCTCATTTTTGAGGTGCATTTTCTGTTTAGATTTGGCTGAAAAATTGATATCCGATGTTACTTTTTTTCATAAAATGGTTTTTTATCAGAATTCGTATATGACTGGAATAAAATGAGTGTAATTCAAGTGAATAAGAACAATTTTGAAGATTGCAACCCAGAGAATCCCATACACATCTGATCATTAGGTACCGGCACAGATGTAGTTCCTTTATCAGAAGCAGGCCAATACTACTTCATCAATGGAAGTGAGTACTGCTTTGAAGGAGTTAAGATGTATGTAGATGTCTTGATCCGACCACCATCACCATAAAGTGCATCAAGCTCTCTGTCTCCTTGATATACAGCACTATGTGGATGTCTTCTCTATGTCCTTTGCTTGGGCGCATTTGGGAACAACTGGGCTTGGATTTGGGAAGCGTTTGATGATTTCTGTATGTCTCCAAGCCATCTTGACCACTTTTTTTTCTAGTTTTTCTTCAAGCCATCTCCATCATGTCTCAAAGAAAATGAAGTAATCCTGACGCAGCTTGCAAATGGATGATCCATCAAGTGCCAAACCCACAAAGCTAACATCAACAGAAAATTATTAAACTGTTTCATAATTGTCTAAGTCGATGTAAGACCAAGTTCGAAAGACTATAAGCCATCAATGGCACCATTAATTTATCATGGCCTCAATTTTATAGTATCACCATTAACAACAACTAAGCATTATGATTTCTCGTATCAAAATCTTAATTTTATACTTCTTCCCCAACTCAATTCTCATATGAACCTCCTTTTTTATACGAGAATATTTACATTTCAAAATGTAAAAAATTGTATATATCTTGTAATTTTAATTGTATTTGATTAATATTTTTTATATAGCTTTTGGTTTGTTGAGTATCTTATTTGGAATAACGGTAACAATTAGTTTTTATTATTACTAATATATTGGAATTTTTGAAGTTTTTATTTTATAAGTTGTTAGTTTATTATCCCTGTCTGATTTATATGTATATAAATAAAAACTATAAAAAGAAAAAAACAAAACCACTAATTTCATTATTTCTTCGCAGTGGTAGTAGCACGCTTTCAAAAAGTTCACCTTCAATGAATATTTTAAAAGTTAAGCAATAATAAAGGAGACTTTAAAAGTACGTACTGACCGTTGGATCTATTTGACTGAATCTTTTATGATGTTCAACTGGTTTCCGAAAGTGAAAGTAAATTTAGATCTACTTCTTCTTTCTTTTCAAGATCTAAAATTCTATCAAAATGATTTGCTAGGTATCTATTTTTTATTACCCGGATTTTTCCTTTATTTTTGAACTGCATTTTCTGTTTAGATTTGGCTGAAAAATTGATATTTGATGTTACTTTTTTCATAAAATGGTTTTTTATCAGAATTCGTATATGACTGGAATAGAATGAGTGTAATTCAAGTGAATAAGAACGATTTTTAAGATTGCAACCCAGAGAATCCCATACACATCTGGTTATCAGGTACCGGAACATATGTAGTTCCTTTATCAGAAACAGGCCAATACTACTTCATCAGTGGAAGTGAGTACTGCTTTGAAGACATTAATATCTATGTGTATGTCTTGATCCGACCACCATCACCATCAAGTGCATCAAGCTCTCTGTCTCCTCTATATACAACACTATGTGGATTTCTTCTCTATGTCCTTTGCTTGGGCGCAGTTGGGTACAGCCATGCTTGGATTTAGGTAGCGTTTGATGATTTAAAGAGGGAGGTCGAGAAAACATTGGCTGAGACTTTGAAAGCGTTTGATGGTTTGAAGCTAGACAAGGAAAGGATTATATTGAAGAAGGATAATATTAAGAATAACAGAAATTATCAGTTGGCGAAAATCCATGATTTGGAAATGAAATTATAGGTTGGGTCTTTGAATGATGATCTCAAAAGGTTTGCTGCTGATAAGAGTGAAATACAGACAGAACTTGAGTTGAAGAAAAAGAAAGAGTTGAGTTTGAGTTTGAAAGTGAAGGAATTGGAAATAGGGCGTGGATGAGTGGATGAAGCAAAAGAAAGGAACGGGTTCTCTTGATGTAGAAATGAAGGATTTGGCTACGGAGAAGTCATTGCTAGAGAAGAAGAAATTGGTTGAAGTCGAAAAGGGAAACCAGTGTTTGACATAAAAGTTGAATTCTGCTCAAATAAATGCTGAGAAGGCTTTGTTGATGTTGAAGAATGCTGCTCAAGGGATGTACATGGCTGAAGACGAGGATAAGGAAGCAACTTTGGAATCAGATATTGATATGATGAAAATCGAGGAAGATATCCAACCATTTGCATCTGTGTTGGAAGGTATTAAAAAGGCTTTGAAGAATAAGGATAAGAAAATGGAAGAAATGACTCAACATATTGAAAACCTGAACAAGTTTGCTAAGAAGATTTCTAACATTTGGATATTGGTATTTTCCCTGACCACCATCCTTGTTGCAGCAGCTGTGGCTTACATCTCAAGAGGACATTAAGTTTTCGCGTAACAGATGTGATCCAAGTTTCTACCAGTAACATCAAATATCTTTTGTCTGTGTTTGTCTTATGTCTTGCTTATGTTGTTTGTTCAGGTAGATGTCTGTCTTTTGACTGAAATCCTTATGATGCTAACTGTTATTTTATCTTCAATTGCAATCCTTGTGATTAACGACATACTCCCTCCGTTTCTATAATATAGTCAGGTTTCCTTATTTAGGTATGTCAAAAAAATAGGCTTGTTTCCATATGTGGAAAGTCAAATGTTATGATTTTACTACTATACCCATAGAGGGACCACTTCTCTCTCTCTCTTTTCTCTCGAATACAAAAAGGGGACACTTCTCTCTCCTCTTTCTCTAATAGAAAACGAGTGGGGACCAAAGGATAGTTTAGGAAAAAACATGAAAAAGTGGCTACAATGATTGGTTTTCTTAATTTTTGTGAAAACCAAACTTGCCTATTTTTTAGAAACGGAGGGAGTTTAAACTTAAAATAAACTACTAGATGTTGCAGCTTTATCATTTTCGCAGTCGAATGCCGATGACGCCTAGATAGAAAAGTAGATTGTTTTGTATAATATGGTAGTTAAGTTTGGCCTTATTGCGGCCATGAATCTGAAATGTTCACTCATATAAGTATTGATATCACTGTATTACAATATGATTAAGCTTATTGCGGCCTTATTGTTGTTATGTGTTTACTCTAGAAGAGCTATTATAATTAGACAGTTGTACAAAATTTTGACTAGAAGTTAATGGATCATGTTTCTTATACACGAAGTTCAATTATAGAAATTGTTTAGAATAACTGGCTAGTCTAATTAAACTGAGTTTTGGTCATTTGTGATTGACAATTTACTCAACCATTGGTGGTGTTAATAACTCAGTCATATATGACACTTATGGATCTCAGTTATCACTTTGCCCATAATTTTATTTAGATAAGTGGAAAGTGGATGACCTTGCTTTGTCATGAACAATTCCCACAGTTAAGATGAATGTGCAAATTTGCAGCACTAGACTTATTTGAGTGTGTATGTCTCTAAGCCATCTTGGCCACTTTTTTTTCTAGTTTTTCTCCAAGCCATCTCCATCCTATCTCAAAGAAAATGAAGTAATCCTGACGCAGCTAGCAAATGGATGATCCAACAAGTGCAAATCCCACAAAGCTAGCGTCAACAGAAAATTATTAAACTGTTTCATAATTGTCCAAGTCGATGTAAGACCAAGTTCGAAAGACTATAAGCTATCAATGGCACCATTAATTTATTATGGCCTCAATTTTATAGTATCACCATTAACAACAACTAAGCATTATGATTTCTCATATCAAAATCTTAATTTTATACTTCTTCCGCAACTCAATTCTCATCTGAACCTCTTTTTTTATATGAGAATATTTACATTTCAAAATGTAAAAAATTGTATATATCTTGTAATTGTATGTATTTGATTAAATTTTTTTTATAGCTTTTGGTTTGTTGATTATCTTAATTGGAATAAAGATAACAATTAGTTTTTATTATTACTAATATATTGAAATTTCTGAAGTTTTTTTTATAAGTTTTTAGATTATTATCCATGTCTGATTTATATGTATATAAATAAAAACTATAAAAAGAAAAAAACAAAACCACTAATTTCATTATTTTCTTCGCAGTGGTAGTAGCACTCTTTCAAAAAGTTCACCTTCAATGAATATTTTAAAAGTTATGCAATATTAAAGGAGATTTTAGAAGTACGTACTCACTGTTAGATCTATTTGACTGATTCTTTTCTGATGTTCAACTGGTTTCCGAAAGTGAAAGTAAATTAAGATCTACTTCTTCTTTCTTTTCAAGATCTAAAATTCTGTCAAAATTATTTGCTAGGTATCTACTTTTTATTACCCAGATTTTTTCTTCATTTTTGAACTGCATTTTTAGTTTATATTTGGTTGAAAAATTGATATCTGATGTTACTGTTTTCATAAAATGGTTTTTTATCAGAATTCGTATATGACTTGAATAGAATGAGTGTAATTCAAGTGAGTAAGAACGATTTTAAACATTGAAACCAGAGAATCACATACACATCTGGTCATCAGGTACCGGCACAAATGTAGTTCCTTTATCAGAAGCAGGCAATACTACTTTACCATTGGAAGTGAGTACTGCTTTAAAGGAATTAATCTCTATGTGGATGTCTTGATCCGACCACCATCACCATCAAGTGCATCAAGCTGTCTGTCTCCTCTATATACAACACTATGTGGATGTCTTCTCTATGTCCTTTGCATGGGCGCAGTTGGGAACAACTGTGCTTAGATTTGGGAAGCGTTTGATGATTTGAAGAGGGAGGTCGAGAAAAAATTGGATGGGACTTTGAAAGCGTTTGATGGTTTGAAGCTAGACAAGGAAAGGATTGTATGGAAGAAGAAGAATATTAAGAATAACAGAAATTATCAGTTGGCGAAAATCCATGATTTGGAGATGAAATCAGAGGTTGGGTCTTTGAATGATGATCTCAAAAGGGTTGCTGCTGAGAAGAGTGAAATACAGACAAAACTTGAGTTGAAGAAAAAGAAAGAGTTGAGTTTGAGTTTGAAAGTGAAGGAATTGGAAAAGGGCGTGGATGAGTGGATGAAGCAAAAGAAAGGAACGGGTTCGCTTGCTGTAGAAATGAAGGATTTGGCTACAGAGAAGTCATTGCTAGAGAATAAGAAATTGGTTGAAGTCGAAAAGGGAAACCAGTGTTTGACATAAAAGATGAATTCTGCTCAAATAAATGATGAGAAGGATTTGTTGATGTTGGAGGATGCTGCTCAAGGGATGTACATGGATGAAGACGAGGAGAAGGAAGCAACTGTGGAATCAGATATTGATGTGATGAAAATCGAGGAAGATATCCAACCATTTGCATCTGTGTTGGAAGGTAGTAAAAAGGATTTGAAGAATAATGATAAGAAAATGGAAGAAATGACTCAAGATATTGAAAACCTGAACAAGTCTGCTAAGAAGAATTCTAACATTTGGATATTGGTATCTTTCCCGACCACCATCCTTGTTGCAAAGCAACTGTGGCTTACATCTCAAGAGGACAATAAGTTTTCGCGTAATAGTTGTGATGCATGTTTCTACTAGTAACATCAAATATCTTTTGTCTGTGTTTGTCTTATGTCTTTCTTATGTTGTTTGTTCAGGTAGATGTCTGTCTTTTGACTGAAATCCTTATGATGCTAACTGTTATTTTATCTTCAATTGCAATGCTTGTGATTAACGACATACTCCCTCCGTTTCTATAATATAGTCAGGTTTCCTTATTTAGGTATGTCAAAAAAATAGGCTTGTTTCCATATGTGGAAAGTCAAATGTTATGATTTTACTACTATACCCATAGAGGGACCACTTCTCTCTCTCTCCCTTTTCTCTCTAATACAAAAAGGGGACCACTTCTCTCTCATCTTTCTCTCATCTTTCTCTAATAGCAAATGAGTGGGGACCAAAGGATAGTTTAGGAAAAACATGAAAAAGTGGCTACAATGATTGGTTTTCTTAATTTTTGTGAAAACCAAACTTGCCTATTTTTTAGAAACGGAGGGAGTTTAAACTTAAAATAAACTACTAGATGTTGCAGCTTTATCATTTTCGTGATCGAATGCCGATGACGCCTAGATAGAAAAGTAGATTGTTTTGTATAATATGGTAGTTAAGTTTGGCCTTATTGCGGCCATGAATCTGAAATGTTCACTCATATAAGTATTGATATCACTGTATTACAATATGATTAAGCTTATTGCGGCCTTATTGTTGTTATGTGTTTACTCTAGAAGAGCTATTATAATTAGACAGTTGTACAAAATTTTGACTAGAAGTTAATGGATCATGTTTCTTATACACGAAGTTCAATTATAGAAATTGTTTAGAATAACTGGCTAGTCTAATTAAACTGAGTTTTGGTCATTTGTGATTGACAATTTACTCAACCATTGGTGGTGTTAATAACTCAGTCATATATGACACTTATGGATCTCAGTTATCACTTTGCCCATAATTTTATTTAGATAAGTGGAAAGTGGATGACCTTGCTTTGTCATGAACAATTCCCACAGTTAAGATGAATGTGCAAATTTGCAGCACTAGACTTATTTGAGTGTGTATGTCTCTAAGCCATCTTGGCCACTTTTTTTTCTAGTTTTTCTCCAAGCCATCTCCATCCTATCTCAAAGAAAATGAAGTAATCCTGACGCAGCTAGCAAATGGATGATCCAACAAGTGCAAATCCCACAAAGCTAGCGTCAACAGAAAATTATTAAACTGTTTCATAATTGTCCAAGTCGATGTAAGACCAAGTTCGAAAGACTATAAGCTATCAATGGCACCATTAATTTATTATGGCCTCAATTTTATAGTATCACCATTAACAACAACTAAGCATTATGATTTCTCATATCAAAATCTTAATTTTATACTTCTTCCGCAACTCAATTCTCATCTGAACCTCTTTTTTTATACGAGAATATTTACATTTCAAAATGTAAAAAATTGTATATATCTTGTAATTGTATGTATTTGATTAAATTTTTTTTTATAGGTTTTGGTTTGTTGATTATCTTAATTGGAATAAAGATAACAATTAGTTTTTATTATTACTAATATATTGAAATTTCTGAAGTTTTTTTTATAAGGTTTTAGATTATTATCCATGTCTGATTTATATGTATATAAATAAAAACTATAAAAAGAAAAAAACAAAACCACTAATTTCATTATTTTCTTCGCAGTGGTAGTAGCACTCTTTCAAAAAGTTCACCTTCAATGAATATTTTAAAAGTTATGCAATATTAAAGGAGATTTTAGAAGTACGTACTCACTGTTAGATCTATTTGACTGATTCTTTTCTGATGTTCAACTGGTTTCCGAAAGTGAAAGTAAATTAAGATCTACTTCTTCTTTCTTTTCAAGATCTAAAATTCTGTCAAAATTATTTGCTAGGTATCTACTTTTTATTACCCAGATTTTTTCTTTATTTTTGAACTGCATTTTTAGTTTATATTTGGTTGAAAAATTGATATCTGATGTTACTGTTTTCATAAAATGGTTTTTTATCAGAATTCGTATATGACTTGAATAGAATGAGTGTAATTCAAGTGAGTAAGAACGATTTTAAACATTGAAACCAGAGAATCACATACACATCTGGTCATCAGGTACCGGCACAAATGTAGTTCCTTTATCAGAAGCAGGCAATACTACTTTACCATTGGAAGTGAGTACTGCTTTAAAGGAATTAATCTCTATGTGGATGTCTTGATCCGACCACCATCACCATCAAGTGCATCAAGCTGTCTGTCTCCTCTATATACAACACTATGTGGATGTCTTCTCTATGTCCTTTGCATGGGCGCAGTTGGGAACAACTGTGCTTAGATTTGGGAAGCATTTGATGATTTGAAGAGGGAGGTCGAGAAAAATTGGATGGGACTTTGAAAGCGTTTGATGGTTTGAAGCTAGACAAGGAAAGGATTGTATGGAAGAAGAAGAATATTAAGAATAACAGAAATTATCAGTTGGCGAAAATCCATGATTTGGAGATGAAATCAGAGGTTGGGTCTTTGAATGATGATCTCAAAAGGGTTGCTGCTGAGAAGAGTGAAATACAGACAAAACTTGAGTTGAAGAAAAAGAAAGAGTTGAGTTTGAGTTTGAAAGTGAAGGAATTGGAAAAGGGCGTGGATGAGTGGATGAAGCAAAAGAAAGGAACGGGTTCGCTTGCTGTAGAAATGAAGGATTTGGCTACAGAGAAGTCATTGCTAGAGAATAAGAAATTGGTTGAAGTCTAAAAGGGAAACCAGTGTTTGACATAAAAGATGAATTCTGCTCAAATAAATGATGAGAAGGATTTGTTGATGTTGGAGGATGCTGCTCAAGGGATGTACATGGATGAAGACGAGGAGAAGGAAGCTACTGTGGAATCAGATATTGATGTGATGAAAATCGAGGAAGATATCCAACCATTTGCATCTGTGTTGGAAGGTAGTAAAAAGGATTTGAAGAATAATGATAAGAAAATGGAAGAAATGACTCAAGATATTGAAAACCTGAACAAGTCTGCTAAGAAGAATTCTAACATTTGGATATTGGTATCTTCTGCGACCACCATCCTTGTTGCAGCAGCTGTGGCTTACATCTCAAGAGGACAATAAGTTTTCGCGTAATAGTTGTGATGCATGTTTCTACTAGTAACATCAAATATCTGTTGTCTGTGTTTGTCTTATGTCTTTCTTATGTTGTTTGTTCAGGTAGATGTCTGTCTTTTGACTGAAATCCTTATGATGCTAACTGTTATTTTATCTTCAATTGCAATGCTTGTGATTAACGACATACTCCCTCCGTTTCTATAATATAGTCAGGTTTCCTTATTTAGGTATGTCAAAAAAATAGGCTTGTTTCCATATGTGGAAAGTCAAATGTTATGATTTTACTACTATACCCATAGAGGGACCACTTCTCTCTCTCTCTTTTCTCTCTAATACAAAAAGGGGACACTTCTCTCTCCTCTTTCTCTAATAGCAAACGAGTGGGGACCAAAGGATAGTTTAGGAAAAAACATGAAAAAGTGGCTACAATGATTGGTTTTCTTAATTTTTGTGAAAACCAAACTTGCCTATTTTTTAGAAACGGAGGGAGTTTAAACTTAAAATAAACTACTAGATGTTGCAGCTTTATCATTTTCGCAGTCGAATGCTGATGACTCCTAGATAGAAAAGTAGATTGTTTTGTATAATATGGTAGTTAAGTTTGGTCTTAATGCGGCCATGAATCTGAAATGTTCACTCATATAAGTATTAATATCACTGTATTACAATATGATTAAGCTTATTGCGGCCTTATTGCTGTTATGTGTTTACTCTAGAAGAGCTATTATAATTAGACAGTTGTACAAAATTTTGAATAGAAGTTAATGGCTCATGTTTCTTATACACTAAGTTCAATTATAGAAACCGTTTAGAATAACTGGCTATTCTAATTAAACTGAGTTTTTGTCATTTGTGATTGACAATTTACTCAGCCATTGGTGGTGTTAATAACTCAGTCGTATATGACACATATGGATCTCAGTTAGCACTTTTCCCATACTTTTATTTAGATAAGTGGATAGTGGATGACCTTGCTTTATCATGAACCATTCCCACAGTTAAGATGAATGTGCAAAGTTGCAGCACTAGACTTATTTGAGTGTGTATGTCTCCAAGCCATCTTGACCACTTTTTTTTCTAGTTTTTCTCCAAGCCATCTCTATCCTGTCTCAAAGCAAATGAAGTAATCCTGACGCAGCTAGAAAATGGATGATCCAACAAGTGCAAAACCCACAAAGCTAGCGTCAACAGAATATTATTAAACTGTTTCATAATTGTCCAAGTCGATGTAAGAACAAGTTTGAAAGACTATAAGCTATCAATGGCACCATTAATTTATCATGGCCTCAATTTTATAGTATCACCATTAACAACAACTAAGCATTATGATTTCTCGTATCAAAATATTAATTTTATACTTCTTCCCCAACTCAATTCTCATCTGAACCTCCTTTTTTATACGAGAATATTTACATTCAAAATGTAAAAAATTGTATATATCTTGTAATTTTAATTGTATTTGATTAATATTTTTTATTTATCTTTTGGTTTGTTGAGTAGGTTATTTGGAATAACGGTAACAATTAGTTTTTATTATTACTAATATATTGGAATTTCTGAAGTTTTTCTTTTATAAGTTGTTAGTTTATTATCCCTGTCTGATTTATATGTATATAAATAAAAATTATAAAAACAAAAAAACAAAACCACTAATTTCATTATTTTCTTCGCAGTGGTAGTAGCACTCTTTCAAAAAGTTCACCTTCAATGAATATTTTAAAAGTTAAGCAATATTAAAGGAGAATTTAAAAGTACGTACTCACCGTTTGTTCTTAACTTTTGTTCTAATGTGCGTATTCTTTAATACATGCATACCAAAAAAGTTCATAATCAAAAAATAATCAACACTAATACAATATAAGCAAATCCACAATTCCTATAATAAGTCATTTCCTTTTTCAAAAATGCATCTAAAGTTGGTTCTTTTTTCCTTTCACCAAAATTAAAATGCATCACATCCTTAATTTTTTTGTAATGCATGTATAACTTCTAGAATATTTTTCTCGTAATATAGCAAGTTCTTTTCATGTGCCGTAATGGTGTTGTATTTTCTAAATTTTGTTGACATTTCAACACGATTATTTTTCTTCCGCAAAAGTAATATACAAAATCCCACAAACATAGAGATTGATCAATGACTCTACTCACTGAACCCCAAAGCCAAAAATGAGAAAGACCTTCTTAATTTACATAAAATTGGGCCCAACGCGACATAACACTATCAAAATAAATCCAAATATTAAGGTAAATCCCTTGCATAGCTTCATTATTTTTGCATCAATAAAAATATTGAGTTTTGACCACTTCCATATCTTTTTTCCACCTCTAAAATATCATCTTCAAAGATAATCTTGTTCGGATGCTTCCAGATTGTCTACGAGATTGCATTTAGAAGGACCTTCAAAGTAAATGCCTAACTCTCTTGGGCCTGGCCTAATAACAAAATAAGGTTTTCTCGTCTGAAATAATATTGAAAGTTGAGAATAAATATTGTATTCGCTACCGTACAAAATTTTTAGTTAATAAATTTGTAGACATAAGTTCACTTATCTATTTCACATTTAAATACCTTTCACTTCTAGAAAACAAAATCATAACCGTCTATATAACAGTTGCAGATCTCAATCTCTCTTTGATTATCATGATTGTTTTAGATATCTTCAACAACAACAACAACATAAAGCATAATGATTTCCCCTCTTAAATTAGTCAAACGGGTCTTCATCGTGGAATGATTTGGAGGGTAATATTATGATTTCATTATCTCTGAATAACTTGTAGGTTCAACTCTACGATACTGATGCAGATCAAAAGCATTTAAAAAGACGACAATATCGGAGTAGAACAAATATAAGAAACATAAACGATAGAATGGGTATAGATTAGTTGATATTCACAAAGATATCATAAAATATACGGGTTTAAATAGACCTCCTTAACTCACGATGAACAAAGACTATGGATATGAGAATGATATTCATACCTAGGGGCAAACCCAACTACGAATAACAACATATACGGTTTTTTTCAAACTTTTATGTTAGTGTTTTTGAAGTTATTCTTGTTGTTGCAGAGGCATCACATTATGATATTCAAACTGGTTTAGATAGCATAAGAACTGAAAAAGAGGGGGTACAACAACCACACCCAATATTTCGTTTGGCAATCTGAATAAACAAAATCCAATATACTTTCAAGAGAATCAACTAGACAATTAGACTCAATCTAGAGAAACTTATATCAAAGAGTTTTGTATCTCTATATCTCAATTCAATTTGCAATACGCAAATATAAAATTGCAGTCTCGATTAAATATAAGATAAATAACTTGAACGGTACCAAAGACCAATTTTCAAAGATCACTCAATTTCAATCAACAACCAAAGGTTGGATTTACCAATTGATCGAGTGATATTTATATTATATAAAAAAATATAATGCGGAAAAGAAATAACATAGACGCCAAAATTTTGTTAACGAGGAAAACCGCAAATGCAGAAAACCCCCGGGACCTAGTCCAGTTTTGAACACCATATTGTATGAAGCCACTACAGACACTAGCCTACTACCAATGAACTTTAGACTGGAATATAGTTGAACACTAATCAATCCCACACTGATTCAAGGTACAGTCACGCTCCTTATGCCTCAGATCCCAACAAGATACTAAGTACTTGATCCACTTAGCTGATCTCACTCACAACTAAGACTTGCTAAGACCCAAAGTTGAAAACTTGATAAACAAATCTGCTTCACACAGAAAGTCTATAGAAATAGATAAATCTGTCTCCCACAAAAATACCTACAAGTTTTATTCCGTATTTTGATAAATCAAAGTGAACATGAACCAATTAATATTCCAGACTTACATTCCTGAAGAACAACCTAAAAATATCAATCACCTCACAATAATCTGAATCGATTAACGAAACAAGATATTGTCGAATCAAAAATGATGAGACGATATGTTCGTGACTACTTTTTATTTTCCCTATCGGAGAATCAATATCGAGCAAATATTTTAGAAGATAGTACTCAATATGAAAGAATAGAGAAAGACAGAACATGCAACTACAAGAACACAATTTAAGCAAAATCGGTTTGATTCACTCGAATCAATTCATGAACATTATAGCCACGGTTTGCAAAGAATACATTCCTTAATATATAAATGTATTTTTTCATAACAAAAATGATTTAGAACTTTAACCATTTAAGTATGCAAATGGGTACACATACTAGAATAGCCGGAGTATGCGAATGGGTACGCATACCTCCAAACCCATCAGAAAATTCCGTTCACAAACCTATGCCAGTATGCATACAGGTACGCGCACTTAGGTTCCCGGATTTCTCAAACCAACAGGTACGCATACGGGTATGCATAAGGCTGCACAAGAACCAGTTAAAAATACCTATACCGGACTGGTACCGAAAAAACCGTACCGGAACCGGTGTAGCCGGTAAAAATATCAGTACTCAGTTTGAGAACAGGGATAAAACTAAGTACATGGACTGTATCTGGGGTGGTACCGGACCAAAAGAACCGGTTACTCAATATCGTTGATTTTAAAGTTTTTAATTAATATTAACCCTCTATTTCTTATCATATAACTTCGACTAACCAAATGCTTCAGTTCAATTCGTTACTTCCTCCTCTCCTCCTTCACTTATTCTTCATCTTCAGCGCAGAAGGAAACTATATCATAGATTCACAGCAACTACCGCTTTCTTCTTCGTTCTGCAGATATAACCCTATCACAAAACCACCATATTCTTCTTCACTTCTTCTCTTCTTCTTTAGTTACCAACATCTCAATCTGATTTTGGCTAAAGAAGATTAGTTTTTTAGGGTTCTTATTATATTGCATGTTTGATTAAACAACATCAAAAGGTAATCAATATCTCTCTCTCTCTCTCTCTCGCTTTTGATTTGTATTTTCTTCTTTATCTTCTGATTTGGGTTTTGGTTATCCATGATTTTAGTGGTATGATTTTGCTAATCTGGTCTGATTTTTGCAGTCAATATTCAATTTCTTTCAGCCGGACCATGACATTCCATGTTTATGTGATTTGATGATAGATGCAGAGCAAATGGTTATCATTAATTGATGTTGCGAAGTTGATTTGATGATGAATCTGAAGTTTAGGGTTTCATAAGAGGAATTCAATGAAGACTTGGAAGATGAAATTGAAGGTATGGAAGGGTGGGAATCAAACATAAGGGTTTTTGAGATTTGGGTTCTTGTTTAAATTTAATTGCAAAAGAGGAAAAATTGGTGGTGACTGAAATCAAGTGAGAAGGAGTCTGCTGAATTTAGCAGAACATGGGAATGGATAAAATTTGATGGATTTTGGTAAAGATGCAGATGAAGTTCTTGAAGATGCTTGTTGGAATTGGTGGTTTATTTCTGTTTATGTCTCTATTGAATTTCTTTTTAATTATGTTTATGTCTCTATTCAAACAATCTTTTTATTTTTTTTCTGTTCAATTTCTTAGGAACCATTAATTGATTTTGGGTTTCCTGGAAATGTTTAAATTTTGTGAATTTTAATAAGTTAGATAGATTGATATTGAGGTGAATTTGTGGGTTGGTATTTTTTTCAATTAAAGTATGGGTTAAAACCCGGTACCGGAGGTACAGGTACAAGACCAGGTACAAATACAGGTACCAGTCCTCAAAATGAGGTACCAGTCAACACCAAGTGCGGGGACCGGTTTCATTGGAGTACCAGACCATACCGGACCATGTGCAGCCTTAGGTATGCATACTATGGTTCCCGGACATGGATCACATATATGCAAGAGAGCACAACATGTTTATAATCCAATGATGGTAAAGTGTTCTAAACTCTTATTTCAATCATTGAAACTTTCTTAGAGGATGATAATAGTAAAACAGCGGGGGTCTAACAACCAAACCCAATATTTCGTTTCGCAATCTGAATAGAAAAACTCCAATATACTTTCAAGAGAATCAACTAGACAGTCAGACTCAATCTAGGGTACAGTATATCAAAGAGTTTTGTATCTGTGTTTCACAATCTAATTATCAAATCATACATATAGAAATTCGTGAGCCTGATTTTTATGTGAAATAACTTGAATGGTACCAAAGACCAATGTTCAAGTGTCAATGATTTTAAATCAACAACCAAAGGTTGGATTATCTAATTGATCGACCTTAACGCACAACCTGTGATATTTCAATTATATAACAAAATATAATGCGGAAAAGAAATAACACAAACACTACAAGTTTTGTTAACGAGGAATCCGCAAGTCCAGAAAAAATCCAGGGACCTAGTCCATATTTGAACACAACATTGTATTAAGACGCTACAGACACTAGCCTACTAGCAATGAACTTCGGACTGGACTGTAGTTGATAAATTTCACACTGATTGAATGTACAGTTGCGCTCCTTACGTTTCTGAACCCAGCATGATATTGAGCACCTGATTCCCTTAGCTGATCTCAACCATAACCAAGATTTCCTACGACCCAAAGTCGAAGACTTGATAAACAAATCTGTCTCACACAGGAAAGTCTATAGAAATAGATAAATATGTCTCCCACAGAAATACATACGAGTTTTATTCCATATTTTGATAAGTCAAGGTAAACATGAACCAATTGATATTCCAGACTTATATTCCAAAAGAACAACCTAGAAATATCGATCACCTCACAATAGTCTTAATCGATTAACGAAACAAGATATTTTCGAATCACAAATGATGAGACGAATATGTTCATGACTAATTTTTATCTTTCCTATCTGAGAATCAATCTAGAGTAAATCTTTGAGAAGATAGTACTCAATACGATATACCAAGGCAAGACAGAACACGCAACTACAGAGAAAATAGTTCGGTCTGGCTTCATAATTACAATGAAATCTTTAAGTCTTCAACCTACATGTTTTCGTGAAAAACTTAAGGTTAAAGGAGAATCCACTCTATTCGTAACTAGTATCACACAATAGGTGTCGGGATTATGTTTCCCAGTTGCTAGAGTTCTCCTTTATATAGTTCTTAAATCTGGGTTTCAATCTAAGTTACCTTGGTAACAAAACATTCAATATTCATCGTTAGATGAAAACCTGATTAGATTCAAAATAATATATTTCAACCGTTAGATCGAACTTAGCTTGTGATACACAAATGAAATGTACCCTCATTTAGTTTTATGTAACCGTACCTAAACGTGTACACCATGTTGGCTCAACAGTAGTTAACCGAGGTTAGCTATATGAACACTCTCATATCAAACTTATTCATCCTAACCATAACCAGTTCAAATGACTCAAATGAAACTAGTTAAAAAGTTATTAAATTGCTATATTCTTATAAAAGTATACAAGAACACAATTTAAGCGAAATCGGTTTGATTCACTTGAATCAATTCATGAATATTATAGTCACGGTTTGCAAAGAATGCATTCCTTAATATATAAAAGTATTTGTTCATAAGAAAAACGATTTTGGAACTTTAACCATTCAAGTATACAAATGGGTACGCATACTTGAATAGCCGGACCAAGTTTGGTTTTTGACAGTATGCGAACGGGTACGCATACCTCCAAACCCATCAGAAAATTCCGTTCACAAACCTACGCCAGAATGCGTACGGGTAAGCGCACTTGGGTTCCCGTATTTATGAAACCAACAGGTACGCATATGGGTATGGATAAGGATGCACAAGATCCGATTAAGAAGACATGTATCGGACTCGTACCAGAAAAACTGGAACCGTACCAGAACCGGTGTAGCCGGTACAGGGATCAGTACTCAGGTTGAGAACCGAGATATAACTAAGTACAGGGACCAATTTTGGGGTGGTACCAGACCAAAATAACCGTTTACTCTATACGATTGATTTTAAAGATTTTAATTAATCTTAACCCCCCATTTCTTCTCATATAACTTCTACTAACCTAATCCTTCAGTTCAATTCGTTACTTCCTTCTCTCCTCCTTCACTTATTCTTCTTCTTCAGCGAAGAAGGAAACTCTATCACAGATTCACAACAACCGCCGCTTTTTTCTTCGTTTTGCAGATATAACCCTATCAAAAAAACCACCGTCTTCTTCTTCACTTCTTCTCTTCTTCTTTAGTTACTAACATCTCAATCTGATTTTGGGTAAAGAAGATTAGTTTTTTTGGGTTCTTATAATATTGCATGTTTGATTAAACAACATCAATAGGTAATCAATCTCTCTCTTACTTTTGATTTATATTTTCTTCATTATCTTTTGATTTGGGTTTTGTTTAGCCGTGATTTCAGTGGTATGATTTTCAAATTTGGTCTAATTTTTGCAGTCAATATTCAGTTTCTTTCAGCCGGACCCTGAGATTCCATGTTTATGTAATTTGATGATAGATGCAGAGCAAAAGGTTATCATTAATTGATGTTGTGAAGTTTATTTGATGATGAATCTGAAGTTTAGGGTTTCATAAGAGGAATTCAAAGAAGACTTGGAAGATGAAATTGAAGGTATGGAAGGGTGGGAATCAAACATAAGGGTTTTTGAGATTTGGGTTCTTATTAAAATTTAATTGAAAGAGAGGAAACATCGGGGTTGACTAAAATCAAGTGTGAAGGAGTCTGCTGAATTTAGTAGAACATGGGAATAGATCAAATTGGATGGATTTTGGTAAAGATGTTGATGCAGTTCATGAAGATGCTTGTTGGATTTGGTGGTTTATTTATATTTATGTCTCTATTCAATTTATTTTTTATTCTGTTTATGTCTCTATTCGAACAATCTTTTTATTGTATTTCTGTTCAATTTCTTAGGAACCATTAATTGATTTTGGGTTTCCTGGAAATGTTTGAATTGTGTGAATTTTAATAAGTTTGATAGATTGATATTGAGGTGAATTTGTGGGTTGATATGTTGTTCAATTAAAGTATGGGTTAAAACCCGGTACCAGAGGTACATGTACAACACCAGGTACAAGTACATATACCGGTCCTCCAAATGAGGTACCGGTCAACACCAAGTATGAGGACCGGTTCCATAGGAGAACCGGACTGTACCGGACCATGTGCATCCTTAGGTATGCATACTATGGTTCCCGGACATGGATCACATATATGTAAGGGTGCACAACATGTTTATAATCCAATGTTGGTTAAGTGTTCTTAACTCTTATTTCAATCATTTAAACTTTTTTAGAGCATGATAATAGTGAAAAAGTGGTGGTATAACAACCACACCCAATATTTCGTTTGAAAATCTGAATAGACAAACTCCAATATACTTTCAAGAGAATCAACTAGACAGTCAGATTCAATCTAGGGAAAAGTGTATGAAAGAGTTTTGTATCTATGTTTCACAATGTAACATGTTGGCAATGTATTGGCCTATTGCAATAGGTTTTCCCTATTTCCCATCCTCATTTTTCCTATTTCCCATCCCCTCCACAATTTCTAAAGTCAATTCACTTTTCAATTCTGTTTTTTCCTATGTACCACCCATAAAAATCGAATTGACTCTGACCATGATTATTACCATTTTTATTTGTTTTCTTCTTCCTTAATAAATTACAAAGTTAAAAATTACATACTAGGCAAGCGAGCGACAAGCTGTGCCGCTAGCCCTTTTTGAATAGCAAAACCTATCCTATTAAAAATAAAATCTCGTGAGCCAGGGGTCATTACATTGCTGCGCATGACTTTCTGGACCCTCTTGAGTAGTCCAACTACTTCTGGAGCCAAATAGCCAAAAGTATCAAAAGCAAAGGGGACGAAAGCATGCCCATTGTCAACACATGCTTTCTCATGCTTCGATATCTTACCTGAGGCAGCCTTTAGCGCTGCTCGCCTGACTGTAAAGGTGCCATGTCCAATTCCTACCAAAGGAGATACCCCGGTGAGGTCAACACATGTGTGTTTCCCATTAGCCCATCCAAAAATAAGAACATCAGCTGGTCTTAGTGTCGATCTCCCTTCAAGTGGGTCTGTCAGGAAATGCACAGGTGCTTCTTTCTTTGCCGAAATGCCAGACCTCCACAGTACATCATACAAAATATCCCTCACATGATCATGTCTATATTTATAACTAGGGTCTACTTTACAATGAACTGCATGTTCACCATATGAATCCAAGCAACCTGTGATGCAAGCAGGGCAGCGAGAGTCAGAGGGATAAAGCGGGATCATTAACCTGTATTTGAGGATAGACCGGTACTCCAAAGGAGACATCTTCTGCCCTAGCCCCTCAATCGGAATAGACAGAAGAAAATCCTGGGCATGTGCTGCTTGCAAACAACAAAAAACCGCTTTCTGTCTCTCCGTTAGCATGTAAACTCTATCAATGTCCTTAACCACTTTACCAAAAAGAGCACTCGCCAGGATGCTTTGTGCTTTAGGGGGGGCGTTGTCTTTATTGGTGAAGTTGTTAAGATCAAAATCAGGAAGAGTCACTTGTAACGTTTCCAAAGCCTTATTAAAATTATCATCCATACCGTCCACACCACTACTCCTCAATATGTGATCCTGTAATCCCCAAGATTGCATATGTGAAGCCACAAAAACATACTCAGATGCCTCCCTAGCAGTATAAAGTCCAAGACCTCCATATCTGATAGGTAGAGTAGATAGTCTCCACTAAAGCTCTCCAAAGAACGGTCCCCCGCACACCACGATGCCTTCCACCACTTCTCGCAAGCCTCTATCAAATATATCTACCGCCTCCATAATATAGTCTGGGTGACAAATACGAAGGCCAAAAAGAAGCTTGGAGATACCCATACACGTTCGTAAAAGCAGCAATTCACTTTGAGGATCATGGAGCTTGGATAAAATCTGCATCAAATCCACTGCTTTTTCAGCCCTCTTAATGGCAAGGCCCTTCACAAAACCATCGTCGAGGCTAACTGCACCACCTAATAGTTTGACTCCCTTATCTGGTCTTGAGATTTCGACAGGAAACATCCCATCACTTATCCTTTGTCCATCACAAGAGGGCCAAAATATTTCAGTTTTCTTAATATTCAGTATAAGCCCCAGCGCAGGCCCTTCTGTTTTGATAATAGTGAGTGTTTTTTCCACTTCTTCGGTGTCGCCAATAACAGTGCCATCATCAAGATACCAGGCATGTAGGGATAATATGCAGTGCTCATTTATCTTAGCCATAAGCTGATGAAGTACCAGAGCAAATAACAAAGGCCCTAAAGGGTCACCTTGTTGTACTCCTGTGGATGAGTAGATAAAGGAGTCCCCCACATAGAGCCGTGCAGGTTGACCATACAAGTATTCTACCCAAGGCGATATAGATGGACAAAGCTTACGTACCTCAGAAAGCATAGCCGTTCGGTCAACTAGGTTAAAAGCATTGGTAAAGTCAACCATTAGCATAGAGAGGCTAGCGTCTACATGATGTTTACTGACAAACCTATTCACAGCATGTAGGATTGCCTCAGCACCACCTGAAACACCTACACCAAACTGGAAATCCTGTAGATACGCTGCCATGTCCTTACCAACCCCTTTCATCGCCGCTTTGGACACCAGTCGACGCCAAATTGTCCCAACAGCAATGGGACGAATGCTCTTATCCGGTTTAAGGAGGGTTGTTAGGGGAGCCGATGCAATGAACTCCGCTAGGTTAAGAGGGCATCTCCCTCCAAGCCAAAGATTAACAACCCTAGTTATGGCCGTGACCATATCAGCAGCCACAGTTGAGCCTTCCCCACAGAAAGCATCCAACAAATGTTGTGCCCGAAGGCCATCCCTTCCACACGAAGTTCCCTTAGGGAAAGATTTAATACAACTAAGAATGGTACCTTCTTCGGCCACTAGCGGTGTCTCCTGCAACGTACTGGTTGGTTTCCTTGGAGGCGGCATCGTCGGATGCTTATCCTCAAGTGCTTTCCTTGTGTTCTCGTTGTATGGCGCCACCCCGGACGAACTGATGGCTTTAACAGCCGCTGTGAAGTGCCCATCCGCCACCTTGCGCAAACAAGTAGAGATATTGGTACCGAGCCTGTTGTCTTTCCCCGTGTCATCATCTTTGTTGTCTTTCTCTGTGTAATCATCTCTAACACTAACTGTTGCCGGAAGCTTTAAAATCTCACGAACAAGATTTATAGTCCCACTAGGTTCACCCCAAAGTGCCAGCGCTCTAAGAATTTGTGTCTGTTGTGTCGCCTTGCGATTACCAGACCTGCATTCAACTCTACCCTTAGGTCGGAACACTCTCAAAGTGCATCGAGGGAGCAGCAAAAGCCTGACCCAATGTTTAACAGCTTTAGGTTCAGCCGCGACTTTCTGTAGTGCCGCTTTCAGGGCATGAGAAAAAGCTAACCTGCAACCTCTTGGAATGCTCTTAATCGTACATACCGGGGCTCTAAAGACTGCATCCACAATTGCTTCATTCAATTCGAAGTCGCTGTCAAGCTGCACTAAATCCTCCTGTAGACGAGGCTTAGGCACTCCAAAAATTATTTCAGCTACTTCACCAGAACTCGCACATATCTCAGGCTTAATATCAGTGTTCCCTTCATGCTTGCACGCTCTGCTCCAAGCCTGAATACTCATACATTCGAAGCACAACCATTGTCTTAAAGTTCTCAAAGTTTCCTCTAAACTCATGAAGACATCAACATCAGTTCTTATGGCCTGTTGGAGTGCAGTCTTCTTTTCTTTATTGCAGAGGTGTTGTCTCTTCAGGTGGGGAATCAAACATGAAAAACCTTTACTCCCAGTTCCCCCATCTGGACAACCATGAAAATCTCTAAACGGACATCTGATGATTCCTTTACTTGCAACTGTCATTGAAGCATAATGACAAACAATTTGAGTGCTTAAATAAATTATCCACTCTTTGGTTCAGAAACACACAGAGTAGCACCCGATTACAAGCAGTTTTCTAGGTGTATGACAATTCAAAAACACAAAATCAATCAACCAAAATGAGTATGAACAAACTAACCCATCAACACACCATGAGAGTACCAACATGGAAAACATAAAAACTAAAATAAAACGAAACCCCCCAAACCACTGTAACCCATCGAGATGATGGTGGTGGAAATGGGAGTTTGCTGCTGGTAGTTTACAGTCGGTGATTTGAAAACGAAATGAATTTTTCAATGAATTTTCCGAATCCTAAAGTTTTTTTTTTAGTTACTGTAGCAGGAGAGAGAGGGAGAGTTTTTTTTGGCAGAAATTTACGGGAGTTTCCTTAATCTCTTTTTTTATTTAACAAAACCAAAAACTATAAAGTTAAAAACCCTAGAGTTTTTATTCGTTTGTCATTTTTGCAGAGATCGGTACATGCACCATTATTATGGGAGAATTTATTATAAAAAATCTAGGTAAAAATATATAAACCCTAATTCCATTATCAATTAATAGCAGTATATTTTACTTGAAATTCCAAAGAACTACTTGCGCATCTACCAAAACATGCTAATTAAATCACAGTTGGATTCACGGTCATTGTTTTCAGATTGAGTTTTTTTGGTTTTTCTAAACTCAATAAAATTATCAGTAATTTGCTAAAATTATTTAGGATTATGGATGATTAGGAGTAAAAATGCGATCAAGAAGATGGGTTGCATCGGGTTAGTTAGAAGCACATGCTTCCAAATTCTACCTCACGAGAACTATCGGGAAAAAAAAAATCCAAACAAATGAATTTACGGGAGTTTCCTTAATCTCTTTTTTTATTTAACAAAACCAAAAACTATAAAGTTAAAAACCCTAGGTTAAATTCTGATGAATAATTATAATGCACCTATATCTTTATTCGTTTGTCATTTTTGGCGATTAGATCGGTACATGCACCATTATTATGGGAGAATTTATTATAAAAAATCTAGGTAAAAATATATAAACCCTAATTCCATTATCAATTAATAGCAGTATATTTTACTTGAAATTCCAAAGAACTACTTGCGCATCTACCAAAACATGCTAATTAAATCACAGTTGGATTCACGGTCATTGTTTTCAGATTGAGTTTTTTGGTTTTTCTAAACTCAATAAAATTATCAGTAATTTGCTAAAATTATTTAGGATTATGGATGATTAGGGAGTAAAAATGCGATCAAGAAGATGAGTTGCGGGTTAGTTAGAAGCACATGCTTCCAAATTCTACCTCACGAGAAAACTAGTGGATGATTCAACCATTACAATGTAAATTATTATCTCAAAACTTTCTCCTTCACTATATTCACTGAAGGTGGTGGTGAGTTACGTAGATGAAGAAGAATAGGTAGGGGTCGGTGGTGGTGGAGATGGAAACTTGAGTGATTATCTACGTTTTTTTTCTTCTTTTTTGTTTAGTTGTAAGGTGGTGTTATTTTGGGTGTAAATAAAAAGTTCAAGAGATAGTATTTAGGACAAATGAAATTTTAGATGGGTGGTCCTTAGGATAATTAGGCATAGGAATTAAGGTGGACGGGAAACAGTAAAAATATGGATGGGAAATAGAGAAAACCTTGCAATAAGTGTCATTTTGTTTTGCATCTAGTGTAACTTTTTCTATTTTAATTAAGTCTCTTCATTTCCAAACGACGTGCTGCCAATGCTGGACTTTGTTGTTAAGGTTTATTATATCTCCGGCAATGTGATGCAATTATAGATTCTTCTGTTTTTTCATACATTTGATGTCGTGCATCTCAATTTTTTAAGAAAAGAAAGAAGTTGTCAACCTTTCATCTAAAACTGGGCTAATGCGCCCCTATAACCATTAATACGGAGAGTTGTGTCTGTGGCTGTTGGTAAAAGGGTAACCATACTGATCTATATGAGTATTAATTGAGATATATTGAAATGTAGGCATGACTTTTTGCGTTTGATCATGTCTTTCCATTAGATCCTTCAATTTCAAAGAAACCCGACTTGGATGGTTCTATGGAACTTAAATTTGAATGGATGATTGGTGGGAATAAATATGCACTTTTTTTTTTTTTTTTTTGAAAGAGTAGTAAATAGGCTTGCAATTCTTGAAGGACTGATGACATGGCAATGACATGGAAAAGGTTCAAGTAATGATGTGACTTCTCCAAAGTGACTAATGAGATTGTCCAGTCTTTTTGATTGACTAAGATGACATGGCAATTTTTTTTTGATTGACTAAGATGACATGGCAATTTTTTTGACGATTAGTCTTGACTACAAACCAGAATTACTTTGGATACGACATGTGGTTTCTTTCATCAAAATCTCAGTATGTCTTATATGATTAGTGATTATATTGTTTATCACATCTAGAGTTCTATGTGGATTTGATTTGTTCTTATTAAACAGAAGATCCCATCTCGATTTTCAAACACCCTAAATTAAGCACTACTGGCCGTTCTAATTAAGAATTAGAATATTAAACACATCTAGAGTAAATTCTCGCAATGAGTTAGACCTTGATTTCCACACATGAGACGTTAGCTATTGTTGCTATATTTCAGGATTTGCATTTCCAAAAGAAAGTTTTATCCTCGGCAAAATTTGCAGTTTCCAAAGTCTCCCTCCCACTTCTTATTTGTTTTCTGGTTGTCCCCTGCTTATTATCTTCTTGTAAAGAAATATTTATGTGAACTCCCCATTTGTTTCAAGATAGGCACACAATTGACGTTGAGGTTTGAATCAGTGTTGACTTCGTACCAAAGAGCTAGTTGTTCTTCATTTTGTCTGATTACTTGAGGTCTATCGGCAGTGTTCATGCATGATTTGACTTGTTCTTTCTAGCTCATTATTTGCATTTGTGATGTTTGTACTGATATTCCAAAAAGAGTTTTTGTTCCCCTTAATCGTTTGATGCTTTGTAGTACTCAACCTTTGTACCAACTTGTAAGAGTTGCTGCCCGAGAACCTCAGTGTTCCTAGCAGAAGATTAGCTCCGTCCAACCTATTTCTCTTAACCATATCTCCAAAACTTTGAAAAGCTTACTCCGTGACCTTGATTGCTGTCTAGTGTTGAGCATGATGGGTGCACATAGTCTGACCACACAACAACAATGAGATGTTTTATTCTTGTATTCATCTGTCTAGTTCCATATTTTCCAATTAGTTCCTCTGTCTAGTCTTGCTTCTGTCAACTCAGCATCACCTCTCTTGTTAGACCAGCTGTAGGGGTAGGTAGCTCACATATTCCATATCATGCAGACTTGTTCTTGCTAAAAACCCTTTTAATGATGTCTGCTTCTTCTTTTTTTGAATCTGCCCGCGCCTCTCTTCTCATGACCATCACCTTCGACCGTCCAATATTTGTTGAAAATTGCTGCCATGTCAGCTATATATGTAGTCCCAGAGTAAGAACTTCAAACTCCAGTTAATTAATTAGGAGGAGCATAAGCACAAGTGGCAATGGTTTCTTTACCTGTGGCAGTATCCCAAACATGGCAATTTATCATGCTTTAAAAAGCATGATAAATTGTTCCGAATTTCCAAGCCACTACTAGTCCTCTAGATGCCCCTATTGGTTTTACTGCAAAACAATTTTTATACTAGTCCCCCAGATGCCCCTATTGGTTTTACTGTGAAACGATTTTTATATCCTACACCATTGTAATTTGTAATAGGTAAGGCCTTTTTTTTTTTGTTTGTTTGTTTCACATATTCTGGGTCATGAAAGTCTTTGATATTGAAAACCTTTATACTATTATAAAGCAAAGATGCTATTTTTCCTTAAAGGTATGTCTTAGGTCTTATTATGATGTAGTGTTAAATCATTTTTTGTGCCTGAAAAACTGTTTTTCCTTATAGATGATGTGAAACTCTCTTATGGTGGTTTAACCGTTTGGGTTAGTCTCCTCATTTGGCTTTTCAAAACATAAAAGACATGCTGGAAAAAAGTAATGTTATTCCAATTACTCTCATCTGTCTCACAATTTTTGGGATTCCATGGTTATTGGTGATGGACGTCTGACTCCAAGCACCACAGTTGAGCTAAGTTGCTCGAAATTCAGTCAAATATGCTTACAGGTAAGTTACTTATGGATAATTTTTAATTTGTAACTGAAAACAATGAAATTTCCGTAGTAATCTTCATGCTTTTTACTAGTGGAGAGAACACTTGATATTAATTGGAAGTTTCCTACCTGTTGGAAAAAACGACACTTAGATATATCTGAACTCCCTTCCTCTAATTTTTAATTCTTTAATGCACCTAGAAAAATTATTATTTCAGCTCTGCGCAATAGTTGCTTGAGACATACTTGAGACGTAATGCCCTCATACAATTTCCTTATACTAACTTTCACACATCTAATCTCATTTAATCTACTACTACTAAAGTATTTGATTGTTTCAGATACTTATCAATGAGTGTCGTTTATTTCGCCTTATTGTTATTCTGAAAATAGTAGTTTCTCTGTATATATATTTAGTTAATCAAGGAGGTGGGAGGAGAATCATCCTCATTTTCATTTGTATTCTCTAACAAAGCTTGAAGTACATGCCAGACTAAGTGCTTTAGAAATGGTATATAGATAGTGCATGTGTTAGTGCCTTGCGCATGTTTCACTGTTGTTAATGTTAGCATAATATGTTTCACTGTTAATGTTAGCATAATCCTAATCTTAAAACCAAACTGGAACAGATCGCAGATAGAATCTTTTGTAATCTTGATTTGCTTTTCATTTTGTTAATTCAGTCATGGTCAGACTTAATATGAAATAAATGGATGCACTATTTTCTGTAGCAATGTATACAAGTTGAAATTGGCATTTCGTTTTGGTCAAAGAAAATTTCTTTACAAATTCATATATTTTGTACATTTGCAAATTTGTACTGAATGAAGAACTTTAAAAAAAAAAAAAAAAAAATACAATGCTCTTTGATATCTTAGTGGTTTAACACAACTTTATGTATTCATATATACCATTGAATCAATGTTATTAACTTTGCTATAGTAAATGGTTATCAGAGAAGAGAACGTGATAGGGGATTGTTGTAGTACTAGAGAATAAGATTAGGGGATTCCCAGAGAATAAGAGTTATAAGAAAAAAAAAAACGTTTGGTGCCAAAATAGGGATTGGGTGGGAGATCCTGGTATTAGATTTTTAGGAACTATATAGTTACAGACTTAAGATACTGAATTTTACACAATATGATATTGTATTTTACACAAAATTCAGTTTATTTAACTGGAGTTAAGCCCTCGGTTTAGAATGTCAGATCTCCATCATCGGCGGGGTGTTAGGCCGCGAGTTCAAAATATTTTCCGTGATGTAGATTAAAGAATTTATGCTGAAGATTAACAAATAATAAATATGAAGTCAGTATTGATTTTTTTTAAGATTATAAACAGATGGACCATTATATTTACACCCGATTTAAAAATGTATTCCCATTGTTTTTCCATTTACAAATATAAGCCTGTTGGATGTTTCCTATCCAAATCTGTTGAAAAATTCAATTTCTCGGTCGTCTGGTTAATTTCTGGTTGACCAATATGGGAAAATGTATCTTAGGTTACAATTTTGTCCTTTGATAGTGGAGAAATGTCGTGTGAACATGGACATCTCGAAGATATTCGAGGGATATGATTTAGTCCATAGTTATTAGCGCAACTCATTCTTCAGTTTGACCTATTTTTAAGTTCAAATGAAAAATAGAATATTTTTTCTGAAAACAAAGAGAGTAACTGTTACTGAAGCAAGTGATATTTATATTCTATTTGTTGTTCATTCCGCCCATTTTTTTCTCGGAAAATGGCTTATTTGTCCAAATAATTTTAAAACATGATTCAAATGGACGAGTAAAAATTAGTACGGGTGAAATGGACACCTAAAAAATAGCAAGGATGAAACTGGATTCATCCTGACTTAAACTTAAAAAATAGCAAGGATGAAACTGGATGCATCTTGATGTAAATTAAAAATACTCTCTCCGTTCCATTTTTTACTTGATGTTTTAGGGTTTTTTTGGTGTTCCAAAATAGATGATAGTTTTAGTATTTTTCTCATATCCTCACTAATTTGCCCTTGCTATGGAATCACACAATATCATTAATTCTTATTGTAATCAATATTCTAGTTTTTAAACCTACTCTAATTTTTTATTGGGTTCCAAAATGATGGAGAATTTGGTAGTACATCCCAAGTAAATTGACGTGGGATTGATAACTTTCCCTAGAATCTAGAAACTAGGTCATTTAAATCTTTAAGAAGAATTAATATGGGTAGAATTTGAAAGATTTTACTCTCTAATTTTTAAACCTACTTGTGCTCAAGATTATCGATTGTTAGTTTTTTCAGCTTAATCTATAGAATCCGAGCGTCCATTCACGTCTCGGCACTTTAATCATGTCTCTTTCCGTCTAAATATCTCTAGCCGGCTCAATTTGACCAACAATCACGAAATCTATAGATTCGAAGCTAACTTAAAACAGATTCCTAACTTTGCTTAAGTTTTAACAACTCACTTCTCCGATATTCATTTTTCAATCCGGAAATACATCCTGTGATTTGATTTTTTTTCTTCTTCTTAATGTCGGAGATCTTTTTTTTGAAACAATAATGATCTTAGATATAGTCTGTCTTAGATAGTTGACAACAGAAAATTTCCTTTCTCTAATTTTTCACCCCTCGAAATCTAGGGTTTTATAGCTAGCTCTATTGTGAATTGTCGGGATGTATTCAATTGTATTATGATTGAGGTAACGATTTTACAAACTTAAAACCGATCCCTTTTGTATGATTTTAATCGTACTCTATATTTAGTAGTTTTGTAGATTTTTTTTACTGTCGTTATGTTATTGAGGAGTAGTCATTAGCATCGAGTCATCAACATCATGTTTATGGTATTTGATCAGCATTGGATGCAGTGGGATTCAAAGGATTTTGCACTACCACTACCAGGTAACTTAACTCTGTATGACTTTTAAGGTTCGGGTATATGAGTAATTAATGTCCAAGAACGTGAGGCCGAATAGACCAACCTTCACTAGGGTATTGCAACTTGGGTTGTTGACTAGTGCAATCAGGTGTGTTTGTCGAACCCAAGGCAAGCTTGGTTTTAGATTGTTTGAGAAAGGAGTGTTAATTGCTTTTACAGTTTTTGAGCAAATTTTTGCTGTCACATTCTTAGCTTTTTATTTTTGGATATGATAGTGGTGAAGGCATCCCAAATTGTTGCTATCATTGGTTAGCTAGAATGTGAAAACTCTATAGAGAATCTTATGTTTACCAATGAAATTCGAGTTATTTTGGTCATGATGTCGATTAAAGAAGGCATAAGATAAAAGCTTGACCGTGACCGATATGATTGTATCGAACTAGAACCTATTAGATAAAAACTAGATCAACAAAATTTGATCTTAGAGATTAAATATATCTGGGCAGACTAATCATTCCCATATACGAAGGCATTCTCCCACATGCATTCGTATTAAATTTGTTGTATATAACCAAGGAAGTGTTAAATGTGGGCATTTCTTCACCTTTTGACCCTTACCAAAGAACGATACTTGCGTTGCATCCTCTGCTCATTGCTACCATAATTTGCTAACATGGTAAGTTGATACTCGGCTGAAGAAAATCTAATGATTTTCAAATTTGAATGAATGCGAATCCCTTAGATTAACTGAATCATAAAACAGAAACCAAGATTACGTCGGCCATGATGGGATCACTTTCTACCTTCCTTTTCCGTTTGTTTGAATGATTTTCTGGTGTCCTAAGAATCATTTACTTCCCGTTCTTAACACTTTGAAGATATTAAATACCTAGAACAGGGATTCAAAAAGAGAAAGCCGAGCATCCAGACTTCAACCGGAACACTTTTTATTGCATCATCACTATGGGACTGGCATCCTAACTACTAACTAGGTTCAAAGTCACCACCGGCGATCACTAATTGTCAAAACAAAATGTACTACCATTTAAAAAATGAAGCTGAAATTTAGTCTCTCATTGTTCTTCAAAGACCATTTAAGATATGAAGTCGTTCCTGCCTGATGATTTTCTTGAGATTTAAAGAATCGGAATGGAGGGTTTCTGTAAAAGGAAACTCTGCTGATGGAGCTAATAAAAGAAGAAATGTCCTAATATAATAAGGTTTCCTACTCTGATTAATTTCGTAACCTGATTTATACAAATTTAGAAAAAAAAAATTCTTACCTATCGGGCCAATGAGAAATGTACGATCACATAATAAATAACTTTTTTCGGTGTGGGAGAAAGAATGAGAGTTAATATTGGTCACTGTAATGGACGGGGCCGTAGGCCCAGGCTGGGTTGTCCTTAATGGTCAGGTCGCAAGCAATGTAGTCAATTTCAGCCGAGATGACCGAGATACCGCCAATAATATCGGTTTCGGTGTTTATCTGAGATGTCGATATTTCACCGATATTCACCGAAATATAGTGTCTCGGTCCCTGACCGATATTCACCGAAATCCAATATTGACTACATTGGTTGCAAGCAGTAGCTATGATGACCCCATTAATTGTTACTATGCCCGATATATTGAACACTCGGATCTAAACACTGGGAACATTCCCAATGGCCTATAGGCTCTGACTACTATGACCTTTATTATCTGGTTATGTTTCCGGTAAATTCTCAGGCTGATTAAAATATTTTCAAAGGATAAACGCGGTGACTAAATAACAAACAGAAATTCAAGGAAAATATTTTCAAAGAATTCGCAGCCTAACAACCCTCCGATGATGGAGATCTGACATTCTAAACCGAGGGCTTTACTCCAGTTAAATAAACTGAATTTTGTGTAAAATACAATATCTTATTGTGTAAAATTCAATATCTTAAGTCTGTAACTACATAGTTCCTAAAAATCTAATACCAGGATCTCCCACCCAATCCCTATTTTGGCACCAAACTTTTTTTTTTCTTTCTTATAACTCTTATTCTCTAGGAATACCCTAATCTTATTCTCTAGTACTACAACAATCCCCTATCACGTTCTCTTCTCTGATAACCATTTACTATAGCAAGTTAATAACATTGATTCAATGGTATATATGAATACATAAAGTTGTGTTAAACCACAAAGATATCAAGAACTATCCGTCTATTCCTGTTAAGACGATGATCCGTGAAGCCAAAAGAAAAAAAAATTGTGTAAACTTTATTGGTCGTAATTGCTATTACATGATATGCTTACTTGCATTATCAGCCATAATGCGATATTAGTCAGTAACATGAATTTGCTTTTTTCTTTTTCATTTGTTTTGGATTTAGGATTGAATTTTCTGAATATCCCATATCTCTTTTAGAAAGGAGCTTCAAGCTTAAAATATTTACATCTGGTTCAAATGAAAGTAAGCTTGACATGTATGGTAAATAACTATGTGGTATATACGAGTATGATTTCCTAGGATCCATCTATGATTGAAGCGGAAGAAACCCATCATGTCAACAGAAGTTTATAATGAAACGCCGAAAAGACCTTTCAGTACCGGTAACCAATTATGTTTCTCTCTTCTGCCATACTTTTGCTAATGCAATGATACTGTATATACTTGCTAGTATGGTTTCATGAAGTACGGCACAGTTTATAAAGCACTTGTTTTCATATACTAGCTATAGATGATGAGGGTCAGAGTCAATACAAAGTAGTGCCAGTGATTCAACCTAGTAGTACTACTCTTCACAGCTTCATTGATTGGATTGAATCAAACCAATATACCATCATTAATAGAAACTAAGAATCTTAATGCACAGAACTTGGCACAAAGGTGTTCTTAAAAGTGGGATCTAACCTGGCGTCGTAAAGATGTGCGAACTTGCCAAGAATGTTACTTGATAGAAATAAGGAAAAATCAAAGATTCTCCATTTTGCACAAAATTCGATTTATCTAACTGGGGTTAAGTCCTCAGTTTGATGATGTCAGAACTTAATCATCCGAGGGTTATTAGGCTGCGAATTCCTTTTTTGAACTCGCAGTGCGAGTTCAAAATATTTTCCGAAATCCAAAGAGGTTGAGCCCGGCCGTAGGCCGGGGTGATACCTAGTCAATAGTCTAAGAAAAGGTGGTGTGTATGTAGGTTAAAGAGCGGCCGAGATCGTTCGGAATTTTGGACGGCAAAGATTAAGCCACGGCCCAACTATACTTGACTAACCTTAACCTAACCATATATCTTCCCCGCCAGCTAACAAAGCTCTGCTCCGTCCCTAACCGGTGGTTATGTTCAATAATCACTATGACCCCTAGCTGCCCCTATTTTCCTTACTTTGTTGTTGGTATCACCAAACCCCGCTAGCTTCTGTTTTCCTCTCGGACACTTACGCCGTACGTGGAAGAACAAACAACTTTTCTTTCATCTGTAATTTATCATTAGTCTAACGGCGCGCGGGTTATAACCCCAAAGGTGTCACTATCCATGTATAAAAATCCCAAAAAACAAATTGTTCACAAAAACCCAATTTAACATAAACTGTCTATATTAGCCTTCTAGTTTAAATCACCCAACAAAAATAAAAACAACCCCACATTTAATTTTTAATATATTCTCACCACCACTGCCTCCGCCGCCACTTCACCACCACCGCCGCCGCCACTGCACCACCACCGCTGCCACTACACCACCACTGTACCACCACCGCCTCCATCGCCACTGCATCAACATTGTACCACCACTACACCACCACCGCCACTGCACCACCCCCTCCACCGTCACCGAGCCACCACCGCGCCACCACAACCATCGCCACTGCACCACCACCGCCACCGCCACTGCACCACCACCGCCACCGCACCACCACTATCGCCGCCACTGCACCACCACCACCACTGCACCGTCACCTCCGCCGCCGCCCACCATCGCCACTGCGCCATTGCACCACCACTACCAGCCACCACCACCAGCCAGCACCACCAGTGTCGACCACCGCCGATCACCAATGCCGCCAACCACCAAAGCACCACCACCAACCACCATTATCACTGACCACCACCACCAACCAGCCGCCACTGCCACAAAAAAATGAATTTCATTGATCAATATTCAACCAAACAGAAAAAAAATGATGAAACCAAACAGAAAAAATGATGAAACCAAACATGAAAAAATGATGAAACCAACATTGGTTTCACCAAAAACTAGATGAAATCGAAATTGGTTTCATCATTTTTCCACATATTGTAATTTCAACAACACAAACTTCAATGATGAAACCAAACACACCGACTTCCAAGTCATGCCGAATAAACTAGGAAAAAATCAGGTGAAACCAAAATTTGGTTTCATCGTAAAAGAAACACAATAAGATGAAACCTACCACCATTGTCAACATTTTTGGAGAAACGCCGCCGATCACCAACGCCGCCGACCACCATCGCCAACACCTGCTGTACCGCCACTAGCACCACGACCGCCCACCACCACTGACCAAAAATACGATGAAACCTATTTTGGTTTTATCATAAATATGATGAAACCATAGATGGTTTCATCATAAATATGATGAAACCATAGTTGGTTTCATGAGAATTCAACTGAAAGAAAAATTATAAGAGATATTATACATGTTCATTGATAGAAAGACATCATTGAATTGTCATGATTGACATGGCATGCCTAAATGCTATTTCGTAAAGCTTTGAAAACACTAACGGATGAAACCACACAACTACCTAAACATTATCACAGGTAATTCAGTTTCATAGCATTCTGTAAAGCAGCCACCAACACCATTTTGTAACTCAATTTTTTCTGTTTCATACTTAACCTAAACACAAATATCACTTCTTTAATTCAAACCACATAATCTCCACCACAGCTAGCATTGTAAATCCTAATCCGCAGATATCAAACACAACAACAATTCAAACTCATAAACAAAATTCAATTTAAGTAAGGATAAGATTAGATGGAACCAATTTTGGTTTCATCATAAATACGATGAAACCATAATTGGTTTCGTCATAATTTAACTGCAAGAAAAATGTTAATCTATGAAGCCTGGGTCTAGCTAGGTCTTTGAAGCCCCGAAAGAAAGAATGCAAAAGTAAAAGTAAAAGTAATAGAAAATCTCTGATGCAACACTAAAAGTGGAATTGTCCCTTGGGTTATCTAAGAATTTAGCAATCCTCTAACCCGGATAAGATTTGTTTACCTGATATAAGTGCCAAGAAGCAAAAGCATCCAAGGAAACATATTCGAGCTGTTCTTTTGACAGAACGTAAGTCTAGTATTTCCAGGCTTCTTTATCTGCAATAGTTCAACAAACATTAGCACTCTGGCAACCTATATTCTGTAACTTACTAGAAAATTAGACAAGGTTAACGTTCTATCCAAAGTGATTATTAGATAGAGATGACAAAAGATACTAGACAAAGTGATTATTAGATAGAGATGACATATGAACTTCTCCTGGTTCCTTCCGCTGTAATAAGTTTTATGTATCAAAAAGGTCACCGAAATAAATTCACAGATCAAATCTCCTAGTGCCACGATATACAATGTTTGAAGAAATAGATAAGAGAAACTACTGACCTCAATCCATGTGATAGTTGCAATCCTCTTTCTGAGATGAATTGATATCTTCTCATTTTTCATTTTTATGTACTGCACAGATAAATCAAAACAAATCAAAAAAGAACTCTTCAACTAAATTTCTACGGAATCCAATTTCATTTTGGTTGGCAGGCTGCAATGTAAAAAGAAGGAAATAAATCATATTAACATAAGAATATGCACAAAATAAATTCAGCACTGTATATGAATTTATGGGTCATTCTTTAAATCAAAAGATTAAGAAACACTAATCTTTTCTAAATGAGAAAGTATATTAAATAAAAAGTTACATTTGCGGAAGTAAAGTGATTCCGACAAGTCATATAAGATTTAAAATCCGCCATTAGTTCATGTTTCCACTAGAAACTATATGGTCCATATCTTTTTTGTCATTCTTTCTTGACTTCAAAGAAGACAGATTTTAATCAAGATTCCTTAGAGGTCTCCTCATGATATGTATGAATTCATGGTAGTGTCACTATGTGACTCAAGTAGGTTAAACATAGTGACACACCCACCCTTATGTCATATCCATGTACTGTAATTTTCATTAATTCAAGCAGAAAATGAAATGTGATAAATTATTAAGCATTATCATGGTTCGACTTATGTATTTTCGCTCGATCTACATCTTGTAACTCAGCATATCTGAAAATGAGTCTTTAATCTCATTTTGAATTTTAGTTAAGCTTCAAAGATCAAATCCAATGTAGAACTCGAGAAATTAAACAAAGGTGTAGGCTTCACCTTCATTGATAATAGATAAAACCATCAGCGGCATCTTAATATTTCAACCCGTTCCAAGAGATCAAATTCCAAAATATGGTCCTACAGGCTCCATCTAGAGGACAACCGGTTCATAGTAATTAAATCCCAAAGACAATAGCATGGTCCTCGAAATCTTGTTGGACCATTAAGGATCAATTATATATAGGTAGGGATGCTCCAAAATGCCTATCTATCTGTCTATTTAATGAAAAGGTTGGTACCATTTGGAACTTCTGAGTTTGGTGTTCTTTTTGAAAAGGAACATCTTGGGTATTCTTAGAGACAAAGAAATTAGGAAAAAGAAGACGGTGCGAAAAGAACCTAATTATCAAAAGATGTAATGCATCATTGACGACAAAAATAGGTAAATGTATATTGACTTAAAGTGCAGGGAAAAAATTTATCACTTTTATGGGTGTTAAACGAAAAAAAATAAAAAATAAATCCATCTTTCACTTCATGAATCACTGGCATAAAAGCTAACAATCCAATCTCATACTATCAAATACAAGAAGAACGATGTAAAGCCTAAGATGTGTCATTTTTTATTTGCTTAAAATCAGTTCATTGTTTCTGACCTCTTGGAATACTCGCTTGAAGCTCCACCAGAAGTTTAATATCCTCCTCTTTAACAAGTAAATGCTGAACCAGTATTTCTCGGCTTTCACCACTTGCACCTCGAATCAATCAAAACAAATCAAAAAACCATTCAACATTTTCTTAGTGATTTTGAAATAACATAAAGTCTGTGTATCTACAGATTTCAGCCTGAACCATTCAACTTAGCTCAGAGGAAGAGGGGGGTTACCTGAAATCGATCAATGGCATCAGCAGCAATAGTAGTGTAGGCACTACCCATATGAGGAGGGGCATTAGTAAAGAGATGTTGTGAGAATGAATGGGTATGGAGTGATGGATTGAGCTCCGCCATCGTCACTGCTTCAACTACAGAATAAGGCAGATGAAGATGATGAATGTTTTGTCCAAATGGAAAGAAGATTTCGGTGATTTAAGAAGACATTTTTTATATAGGTAGTTTTGGATTTGATCGAAGAAGACGTTAATGGAGAGAATAACCAGAGAGTATTTTGTGAGTTGCCGAATACGCTCTCCGACATCTCTGCCTAATCAACCACAAATGATTATCAACCAACAAAAACAGAGAAACACGCATATCACAGTTATGAATTTATCAACAGCACCGAGAAGAGTACATATATATTAGTATTCTCTTAGGAATTTACACAAACAAATGTAGTTCAAAAACATCTAATAGAGCGGGGAGTAATTTTGAGGAAAATCAAACATTTCTTTGCAAAAAAAAAAAAAAAAAAAAATCTGACGGCAACCATAGTTCACAGACTCAAATACAATTAAGCTGAACCCACAGAATCTAAAATTACTGAGATGAATTTATATCTTCATCATTTTTCATTTTTATGTACTGTACAAATAAATCAAAACAAATAAAAAAACCGAGTAATCAATTTCAAGAAATAAACACAAATCAATCAAAAAAAAAATCAAAACATTCCCATTTATCGTTACAAACAGTAAGATCCGTATCAAAAAATAAATCTAAGAACTACAGAAAGTTCACTTACCGGCAGCTAGACGGGCGAAGAAAAAGAGACAAAATCTGAGATTAGTTGTAAACAAGAGATGATTTACAGGAAAAGTTAAGATCTTAAGCGATTTGATGTTTTTTGTTGAACGTCATAATTCGTCACCAACCCATATCTTTTCTTCTTGTTCTTCAATTGTAGTTACAATCGCAACCCTAATTTCAACAATTTCTTCATCTAATCTTACAGAAACATCACAACATCACAACATCACCAGATCCACCTATATTTCCTTCTGAATTTGAAGATGGAACTATGGTTAGGGTTTTTATTATGGTTGTTGTGACGTTGAGAGGAGTTTCTGGTGGTGATGTTTACGGTGGTGGTAATGCTGTTGGTGGTGAAGCAATTGAAGGAGGCGGAGGAGGCTGGTGGTAGTAGTGAGATACGAAGAAAAAAATTGTTGCTGGTGGTGATTGTGGTGGGGAGAAGGCGACGGATTAACGAAGAAAAAAAGAAATGAGAGAAGAAGAAGAATGTAAAAGGGTACGTTTGGGTTTTTTTTTTAAAATAACAAACACTAAATTTACTCATTATTATTTGACCTGGGGTTTTTGTGCCACTTTCTTTTGAAACGGTTTTTATTTGTTAAAAATAACTAGGATATAACCCGTGCCGTAACGGCCCGGGTTTTGGGTCTTACGACGGTCTGTGTTGCTTTTTTTTTTTTTTTCTGAGAATTAAACAACTGATATGAACCAACGTCACCCACGTTAGTTGTTATTTTCTTAGTTCGCAGAAAGACAAATCTTAATATTACGACAGTTCACTCAATTTGGGATTGTACTCAGACTTTGTAATATAAAATTAATGTTATACAGGATAACTCACAGGTTACTACCCTATGACTGTAGAATTACTCTCCAATGAAAGAACAAATGAGCCAATCAATATTATTAGTGAATTACTCTCCAAATGAAAGAACAAATTAGCCAATTAATAAATTAGTGATACGCTTGACACTATTACGTTACATAAACTTATCATGGAAATTGAACAAATGCCCTAAACTATTAACTTGAGCGTACCAATTTTTTTTCAGAAACTTCATTTTATTTTTGTACACTACGGATAATTTGTTTTATTTTTGGTCCATAAATTGCCCTCATTTTATAATGAATCTCATAGATTTTACTATTGAAATAATTTGATTTTACAGGATTTCTCAAAGAAAATTGAACATGAACCCATTGAACGGAAGAAATGGAGTTGTAGCCCATTCAGTAATGCACAACTCACTTGAACACCGGATCCTTTTCTTCAAAATGTTACCACGAACCTCAATTGAATGCAAAATGACAATCAGTAGAATTACATACCTAATAATGTCATATGGAAATAATTTATATATGTCCATGAATTATGAAACATTCCAAAATATGGATGCCCGGTACTTGTATATAAGTGATCAACCCAATAAGTACCAAATTCTAATTGTCAAAATGCAGAAGAAAAAGCAACTCAAATTTACATTTCAGTATCTCAAAATAAGAATCAGATTCAAACCAATAAGCATTTAAAGTATATATTATCCTACATTTCCATTTCCTTCTCCTTCGTGAATTGCAGCTAACCATTGTGTATGGATTCTCACCTCATTCATTTTATCTAAATTATTTTTTACAATCACCCCCATAAACGCTCTAGTATTAAAGTGAGTGCATTACATGCATTAAACTAAGTTGATTACATCCCCGGTTAATGGCCATAACCGCATCTTGAATTTGAACATAAACATGGAAGAGCGCTACAAAACTACTAAGAATAAAAGCATTAGTAACACAATGGGATGCCCCCATCTTAGATCAAATGTACTATCAAAATTTACCAGGCCTACTCATGTAGACAAACCTGAAGTAACTAATGATAAGCACAATTATGATATCAGTTGGTAGCAAAGAAAAAAGTTGAAAATTCACCTGTTTTAGGGGAGCTAGAGCGCGTTCTTGTGTCATAGAAGAGGGCATTCCTGAAATCTCTACCCATAGATTCCATTAGAGAATCCACTCCAAAATTTCTAGATGAAGATCAATCAACCAAGTTTGTGATTAGTACATTAATCTTACTTTTTCAGATTATTTCCACTAAGCCATACTTCTGATAAGCCATAATGCATATGACTATCCTCAAACATAAATATTCTACTCTATTATCAATCCTAATATTCGAACTTTGTCATCGTAATTGAATACAGGCGTTCATAGTGTTGAAATATGGTTTAAAATATCTAAGCTAACAATTGAAGATATTATAAGTAAATAATGCAATCACTTGTTCATGCGTCAACGATTGTTCTGTATTTTGCATGTATAAATTAAAATCAAATTGCAACCTACATGGGTTGCGAAAACGAAAAAGTTCCCAAGAGGACATCAAACTCCCACTTGGAAATGCACAGCGAGCTTTAGCATGTCTTATGGTGACTTATAGAGGTTTTACATGTTGTCCCGGCATCTAATCTGAAATATGCACATAGGTGTATAAACATTAAAGAGTTTAACTCGAGACACTATTTGTAGCTCCACAAATGTAGATGATAACATTGTAATAATTATCCTACAACTATATTAGATTCTGGATGAATCCAGCAAGTTTAACATCTTTATATGGATTGGATAAAGGAACAGTAGTGAGACAAAAAGGGTGGTGTAGCCTACCTTTTTTTTTTTTTTGAAGCATTTGTGTAGCATGCTGATGTATCACGCATACAACTTTCTAATTAGGGTCATTCCCTGTTTGAACACTCTTCCTCCATAACTTGAGAGCCTACAAAGCATCAGTTTCGGATAATATGGATCTATGAGAAAGTACTTGAATTTGGTCCTAAATTAGATCACCAACTTCCAGAATCCAAATAATCGTCCACACTTGTTTTTCATTAAATCTATGATTATTCTTGGCTAGTTGATTTAAGATGATTAACACTTAACTATAACAGTTGGATAATTTCAGTCTGGGAATGATCAGATTTCAATTTTCATTCTCAACAGTTAAGCATTTTGAAATATGTTAAGCAAACACAATGAGATAAATGTAATTTTCTAGTATAACCTTCCTGTATATCCGAAGTTCAACTTTGTTAGGGATCAACCAAAAAGAACAAAGTTGGTTTCGTTGACGTAGATATCAAGTAGTCACCCAGCTTCCAGTGCTGGCCTGAAATTGATGTAGATAGAGTATTGCTAGGTGTAATTGCTCTTATCATCCAATGATTATTGCGACCAAAATGGATCCCGTTAGCAACTCAATTTTGAAAGACCAAAGTAAGAGTTATTGATAGGATCCATAAACCTCTTGTTTGACGCTTCAGATAAAGAAAATATGAGCTTGTATAATGACTATAAATGAATAATAGAAGAGCAAAAATTCGCTTGTGGAGATAAAGTGAGGAACTCTATTTTTGCGTAGTCACTATACAAGTCAGAGATAGGGTTATTTTGGATATTTATGAATCATAGGCCGGTTGTATAGGGTTATTCTGGATTTTTTGCTACTAAGAAACTCCACCAAAAAACCTATCAAATAGGCATGGGAGTAAGTAGCATGAAGCTCAAAAGGATGTGCGTCTTACATTCTATGAGGTAAATAAGTGATACCAAGATATTAAATCTAAAAAATCAGCAGATATTTCTTATGTTCATTTGTAATTAACAAATTTCAATATCATCAAAACGACATGATAAGTCATCAAGCGGCTAATCTATAAAAGAGAAGGAAAGCTATAGATGTACATTACATACCTTCTGAAGCTCCCTTTTAGCATTTCCCAACCAAATGATATCCTACCATTTCCACAACCTGAAAAAATACATATATACCATCTCCCACAATAAGTACTACTATCTCGCAAGCGACAAACAGTATATACATATACATATTGCAATTTAGGAAGAAAGAAATCAAGAAAGTTTATAGTGAATGACATACAACTTCATGTAATGGTGATGGGTTTGACATCCCCAATTTTGTTTGGATTTAACATGGAATTAAGCATCTCAACTGCATCAATCGTTTAAGATGATAATTAATTCAAGATAAATAATATCCGGACAATGGATCAGATTCATGAAATTCCGTTCCATCAAGCATTGTTTTCTTTTAAGCATCATAAATTGGTTGACAATTATTGCAATTTTAATCGCTCTAGGATTTATTTGAGGTCCATAAACCTAAACAAACCAAAATATTACAGTGATCACTACCTCTTAAATGTTAAAGATCTTAATTGTTAGTAAGAATGTCACCTTCCTTTGGAGAGCATTTGACAGCAAGAGGAATTGAAATCCCACCATTACCACAGCCAAGTTCACGAATAGTCTTATGTTTAAACATGGTATGAGGATGTCTCTTCCATCCTTCATGAAACGTGCTTTTGGCATCCAAGTTCTTAAAATTTCCATCATTCCCAATTTCTTTATTTTTCCGATACCCTATGCAAAACTAAATGGAATACTCAAAAATCAGACAAAAATACCAAAAACTATCATCAATCAATGCAGCAGGTAAAGCCACATATATACCTTTCTAATATATCAACTGTAGTGGCCGTATGTAAAAAAAAAGAATCAAGCAACATAAATCCTACAAAAACTACGTAAAACAATTTGCAGCCAAGAAATTGAATTAGGGAAAAATCGAGTTATCAATAACCAAAATTAGGTTAAATAAAAATGAAGAGACATTGATTTGTAAATCAGAGATACCAAATTAAATAAGAAGAATCACCTTCTTAGGGATTGTCAAAAAGCCGCTTTGATGCAGGACCAAAACTGAAATTCCTGTATTTTTCCAGAGAAAAGAAAAAGTAAGACAAAACTAATCCAGAGAGAAATGATAACTTACTTGGGAAATATTCAGAGAAGAGTAACGCCTTTCCTTGATGGTGGGTCGTGGGTAAAAAGAAAGTAATTAATAAAAATAAAAAGAAGACATGAAACGGCAATGGTGAGATTTAGGACCGTTGGATAAGGCTAAAAATGGGTGTGCATTCTCAGCCGAGATTTATCTTTTGCACTTTGAGATACTTCGAGGGGAATATGAACCGTCGATCGCTTAAACACGATCATTCACCACCGTTGGATTGGACAAAAACCATTTGTTTTTGTAAGATAGATATGACCGGTTTTTTCTTATCACTACGTGTTCACCTAGGGGTTTTGTCACTAGTTTTGTTAGTCTAATCCATTATTCTTTCTCCAGTGCTAGCAAATATCGGATTTGGTGTGAGTGTGACTATACATCATTCTCGCTCACTTTGTCCTTTCAAAAGTATATGATGTAGAAAAGAGATTCGTATCTCTTTCTTTACCAAACTTTATTAGTTGTTTAATTAGTAAGTCGCCCCCATCTTTATCATTCCAATTTTATTTGCACGTATAAATTAGAGTTGTTGTTAGTTTTGAATCCTAACCTGACTTACTACCGTTACTCACTGGAAATGTGTTAAATAATGGTTAAGAGTGGTTGTCTTTCGTTGCACCCTTTCGGCTTTGAAACTATGGTTTTGAACAACAATTATTACGAAGAGATCTTTCTTCAAGTTTTCAGTTCCAAATTTATCATCAATCATAAGTCATATCAGAGTTAGAACCATTTGTTGAAAGTTGATTTGAGGTTTTCTTTGATACCGTTTATCTTAAGTTAATAAGGATATCATAAGCAGGGTGGATACATGCTTTACTAAACATTTTAGAGACAAAAAAATGGGATTAAGGGTTAAAAGTAAAACGATGTATAATACTGAGTTTAAGGTTATGGTCATCATGTTAGAGTCGTCTCAATTTCTATAGCCTCCCTATAATGAAACACGCACTTTCCTTGGTCTTTAGTATCCCATGAAAAGCAACCGAAAATGAGATTAGGAGTCGATACCAAACCCCTTTGTCTACCCTTAACCCCTAACCCTTTTATTCTACTCGACCTCTCCGTAACCCATCTCTACCAAAGAGTTTCCTATTCCTAACCCATCTCTCCAGCTCTATGATTGACTCTTAACAATTTTCTATCAAACAGATTCGATTAGTATCTGTTTCCATTAAATGCCGTTTCAATTTGGTATGCTTAATTATCGAGCACGTACACCTCAAAAATTTGTGACGTGTATCATTCACGGTAGTGAAAGTAGATATGTCATTAGCAATTCTAATGCCTTGCTCTTATGCAATTTTGATCACTTCGTATTATCATTATCGCTCTATATTTAAGTGGTGTGTATGTAGCAGCTTGGCTCACTTCCAAATATATCTCAATTGGCTACATATATTTTAATTCAGATGAAGAAGCATATCTTCTACTAGGTGAAAAACTGAACTGAGAATCAACAAACTGAAGGCACCAAGTATGGAATTCCCATTTAAGGTGTTGTTGGAGATCAAGGGAATGATGAGTGTAGTGCCAAGTATATATTCCTTAGTTATGTTTCTTGATCCAAGGGAGTCATACGATCCTACCAACCAAAAGGTCATCTTAAGCAGAGACGTGGTGTTCGAAAGGCCACCGGTTCGATCACTGCTTCTCTATGTATTAGTTAATTGATATGCAAAGTCACTTGAATGCCCACCTGCACCACTGTGCTTGAACTTTGGCACAGAGAGTATCTATACACATGTCATCAAGTACAATATGAATTCTCTAGCAAATTAAAAAAAAAAAAAGTACAGTAGGAATTTTACATATGAAATCAAATTTCATCGAAAAATAAAACAAAAAATTATAATACCAAGCATGCAGGAGGAGACGACTCATATTGAGTCAAGTTTCATCGAAAAAATCAAACAAAAAATTTCAATACCAAGTACATAGAAAGAGGTAAGGACTGGGAGTCTGGGACTGATCGCAGAAAGAAAAAAAAAAGACAGTACAAAAAAAGGAAATATCTGATATTGACAAGGCTAGGGTGTGCATAAATTAAATGATGGATGGAACAACTCATTTTCTTGATCGGAATGGGACAATAATGATCTGATATTCTATAAAAGTTTTTCCTTGACTATGCAAAGAAGCTAAGAATGTTTTACCATATTATAGTTCCTTCTACCAATCCAAGAAGTGATTTGATTGCATAAATGTGAAAAACAAAAGATGGAGGAACCCATTTCAGAATAACTGAAAGGAAAAGTAGTAATTTAGATATTTTATATTATGCTAAAACAAGTTGTTTGTGGATCGTAGATACCCATTGCAGCTGCAACTTCAATTTCTTCCTGTTACACATGTTAACTTATGTCCAAGCCTAATCACCATGAAATGTGTATGGACAATGCTACTACCGTGAAAAGGATTAAAAGCAACATTGAAATTTATTGCATAGAAAATACCACAAATTTGCGGTGAAATTGGTATCGAGTCGGCATAAAATTAAGAGATCTCGGGACTGAATCATCCCAAGAAAATTTGTAAATGAAAATTTTAGGTTGTGGACTGAGGAGGTTACCTAAGCTTAAGCCCAAATTATGCCTCTCATGTGGCATACGTACTATGGACAATGCTACGGACGTCAAGTGTATTCGGAACAAAATACTAATATTATCAGGTTTTGGATACTTAAGTTTTCACTATCACATGAAAGCTTAAAATATCCTGCAAATCTTTAAATGGGCATCCCATATCCTGAAGCTCAAGGACTTCCTCGAAAACCGGAACAAAAATATTTGTAGAAATGAGAATAAGACAATGCTAGCTAAGACGAGCATGATCAACCAATCTAAAACAAGCATGGTTAGGATTCACCAATCTATAAGACCAAGGATAACCGTGCAGGATTGATTAGATTTGGAGCCAACCAAAGCCACCTTCAACCCAACTTAAACCAACGCTTAGTCGTTGGGATCACCCTGAATACCAGCTAACCACAAAAAGGTTGAGCCCGGACGTAGGCCGGGTGATACCTAGTAATATATAATTAGATCTAATCTTTATTAACCTATTTGAATATTTCATTATCTATGAGCTGTCAACCGGAGCTTTATTTGGACATGCATTATATGTATATATATGTTATATAGTTTACTTGCATCAAGTCTTGCACCGATGTACTGAAGTTTCTTAGCATCAATTCCATAGAAAGCGTTAAACATGCAAATTTCTAGATCGGCAAATAAATCGTATCCTAAACTTTGAAAACCTGCTCTGATCTTTTGTAGTATATATGAAGCAATGCATATCTGATCTAGAATGGACGAATGCACAAGGCTGCTAGCAAAATGGATCCTAACTCGTTAGGATTCTCGGTTGGCACATACTGCTGCAGCAGTCATCTAGTTATATGGCAGTTTTCGATTGAATCAGCCATGTAAAGGATGTTTGGATGAGAAGAAGGGAATTTGTAGCTATACGAAAAAGTCGAATTTTCCTTTGTTGCATTCGCGAAATTTCTAATCGCCAACCTTCTCAACACCATGTTTCAGTAGATCAATAGAATATTTGAGGATGTTGAATTTCAACAGTATTGTGGAGTAAAGGATATTGGCGGCGGCAATTGTCAACAGTCTCATATACTGCAATATGTTTTATCGAAGAAAATAGTTTCCCTTCTTCCATGATTGGAATTTATTGTATCAGTCAGATAGGGGTTTTGGGAGCTTCTGCGCAAATTTAGAAATGAGCTTCCAAGTAAACACTTGCAATTAATTTATGTGATCTTCCGGCAACATTTGTTGGGAAACAAAATCAAATGAGATCGACACATGATACAACAGGCTCATAAGGAAGTATAGGATTTAGTCATGGAATTCAAAAGGCTAACAAAAATTTGAGTATGAAATCAAAATTTGGACCGCTGGGTCATTGGGTCGATTGCGGGTTACAAGCCATTGCATAACTCAACTCGATCAAAAATGAACAGAGACTCAAGAGATAACTCCTTCACGTTACATGTATGTGATACCAAAAATCTATAACTCTGGGCGTGGGAATTCAAATGATCAGAAGTCGCACGGAAATGATGGAGACATCGACTTTCAAGCTCAATGACAAGATATCTTGAAATGAGAGGACAAAACTTGGCATGGTTCTCAAGGCCAATGTAGATCACTTAGTGCAGTTCCCACGAACATCTTTCAGGTCCAATTACAAACTTAGCGACATCCTCATAACATATGCACTACGTTCAACATTCCAACTGATTTTGTACTTGAGACCAAGGGTAACACCTAATCACACTGCATTCAACCTGTCATAAGACATTCGCTTTCAGGAAAAGCACTTAACCGAGCAACTCTTATCCAGATCTTCCTGTTGGAATACCTATTAGGTGAGTGAAGTTCAAAATGCAGCTTACATTGACATTTGATTTTAGTTCTATAGCTGTGCAGCTATTACACCGGAATCGAACTGCAGAAGCAATATACGCAGCATCACAGAAAACATAAAATGCAGCTGAGACTGAATCCTAATCAATAATGTCCTGGTCGACACCTGCGCTATATGGATGATACTGAAACATGACTAACCAGTCATAAATAAAGCTGAATGTAGACATGCTTCCACAAAAAAAGTTCATTTCAGCTGAGGTGAAAACATTACAGAACTTCACCATACGATGATATCCAAAAAAATCAAAACAAGAAACAAAGGTAATACTGTATACTCTATTAGTTCCTGCGTTCCTCATTATGGTGGGGTTTACACAACCGTTTACAAGACTGATTATATACATAGATTCACCAACAACTTGAAACTTTGTAATTCCTACATTATGTGGAAAAAACAAACATTTTGTAACTGCCCATAATTCTACCATGTTGCTGCCATTTGTGGAAAATGTATTTTGGGACGGCTGCAAGCAAAGGTACCGTTATCTGATTGAAGTATTCCACGGTGGCTGGTGACTTTGCAATTTCCTGGTGACTAAGATTCCACCTGTACCTGCAAGATGATAAAAAGTGGGTGCTCCATCAGTATTCAATTTAAAATAACCTGCAGCTGGAAAAGTCCGTCCACAATTGGTTAATATTGGAGGCAGAGCTACATTCAGTAGCTTTACTGAGCCTGATGCAAAACTGACTCAATGTTGAACTGCTTCCAATGAAATATAAGTTCATAGAGATCGAAATGAACCAGAAAATAAAAGGTATAATGTAGTTGGAAAGACGCTTCAACGGTTTTAAGTGATAATGACAGTAAGTAAGAAGCCAGTCAAAATTAAGATGGTCTGTGGAGATATTAAGTAACCCTCATTCTTCGGGTCCTTATCCCAATGCCGACAATCTACAGAACATTCTAAGAAGAGGTGATCCAATGATTTAACAGAATGTTCCAATCTAATAAAAATCATAGCGTTTTATGCATCCTTCATTTACAGAATAATGATGGATTTACTAGTTCCTTGCTATATCAGCTACAGCCCTACATTCAGCTTACAACATTATTCCAGAATGCACAAGTTACATGCTAAACTTGTAAGCTGTCATCACACTCATTAGCCGCCACATTATGCACCAAGTCAAATCTTCTGTGGAATATGCACCTTATCTTATCTGATCTTACGTTCTACCATCTACCACATTCAAAAAGTTCAATCTGATGCTTAGACAGTTATTTAGATATAAAAACTCGCAATTAGTCACAAAATTTGGTTCTCCTTAGCATTTTTTGCTTTGTGAAGATGTCTCACCCTGTTCTTTTTCAGAAGCCTCTTTCAAGGCCTGCATCTGGCAAGTTTTTACATCCACAATTATTTTTTATTTCTGCTCTAAGACTTTTTTAAGTCAGCCATGAAAACGAACGCGAATATTCAACTTACATGAAGGAGAGAACAAGGGGCGAGGAATGACAAAGTTTCTGAGCACATTAGCATTGCAATTGAATCAAGAGTAGAGAATCCATGGTCTGTTCCAGCTTCCAATACTTCTAGTAGATTGGCAGTTCTTCAATGATCTTTATTCTTTAGTAAGCTGCTATAGCAAGCCATAATTATATGATCAGCCAACAATATTCACACCAAGGAAATGGACAACTCACTAGTTTCACATCAACAAGAAGATGTCTTGAAATGTCGAAATGTACTTACAAAAATTCAGGAATACAGGAATACAAGAATTCCAAGTTATGAAATCTAACTAATCCAAGTCTCTTAATTGTTAATTGATTGTTTCACAAAAATTCGTGACTACTTTTTATTTTTCCCATCGGAGAATCAATCTCGAGCAAATATTTGAGAAGATAGTACTCAATATGAAAGAATAGAGCAAGACAGAACATGCAACTACAAGAACACAATTTAAGCAAAATCGGTTTGATTCACTCGAATCATTTCATGAACATTATAGCCACGGTTTGCAAAGAATGCATTCCTTAATATATAAATGTATATGTTCATAACAAAAACGATTTAGAACTTTAACCATTCAAGTATGCAAATGGGTACACATACTTGAATAGCCGGACCAAGTTTGGTTTTCGCCAGTATGCAAATGGGTACGCATACCTCCAATCCCATCCGAAAATTCCGTTCACAAACCTATGCCAGTATGCAAACAGGTACGCGCACTTAGGTTCCCGGACTTCTCAAACCAACAGGTACGCATACGGGTATGCATAAGGCTGAGCAAGAACCAGTTAAGAAGACCTATACCGGACTGGTACCGAAAAAACCGTACCGGAACCGGTGTAGCCGATACAGAGATCAGTACTCAGTTTGAGAAACGGGATAAAACTAAATACAAGGACTGTATCTGGGGTGGTACCATACCAAAAGAACCGGTTACTCAATACCGTTGATTTTAAAGTTTTTAATTAATCCTAACCCTCTATTTCTTCTCATATAACTTCGACTAACCTAATCCTTCAGTTCAATTCGTTACTTCCTCCTCTCCTCCTTCACTTATTCTTCTTCTTCAGCGAAGAAGGAAACTCTATCATAGATTCACAGCAACCACCGCTTTCTTCTTCGTTCTGTAGACATAACCCTATCACAAAACCACCATCTTCTTCTTCACTTCTTCTCTTCTTCTTTAGTTACCAACATCTCAATCTGATTTTGGCTAAAGAAGATTAGTTTTTTAGGGTTCTTATTATATTGCATGTTTGATTAAACAACATCAACAGGTAATCAATCTCTCTCTCTCTCTCTCTCTCTCTCTCTTTTGATTTGTATTTGCTTCTTTATCTTCGGATTTAGGTTTTGGTTAGCCATGATTTAAGTGGTATGATTTTGCTAATCTGGTCTGATTTTTGCAGTCAATATTCAATTTCTTTAAGCCGGACCATGACATTCCATGTTTATGTGATTTGATGATCTATGCAGAGCAAATGGTTATCATTAATTGATGTTGCGAAGTTGATTTGATGATGAATTTGAAGTTTAGGGTTTCATAAGAGGAATTCAAAGAAGACTTGGAAGATGAAATTGAAGGTATGGAAGGGTGGGAATCAAACATAAGGGTTTTTGAGATTTGGGTTCTTATTTAAATTTAATTGCAAGAGAGGAAAAATTGGTGGTGACTTAAATCAAGTGAGAAGGAGTTTGCTGAATTTAGCAGAACATGGGAATGGATAAAATTTGATGGATTTTGGTAAAGATGCAGAAGCAGTTCTTGAAGATGCTTGCTGGAATTGGTGGTTTATTTCTGTTTATATCTCTATTCAATTTCATTTTAATTCTGTTTATGTCTCTATTCAAACAATCTTTTTATTTTTTTTCTGTTCAATTTCTTAGGAACCATTAATTGATTTTGGGTTTCCTGGAAATGTTTAAATTTTGTGAATTTTAATAAGTTTGACAGATTGATATTGAGGTGAATTTGTGGGTTGATATTTTTTTCAATTAAAGTATGGGTTAAAACCCGGTACCGGAGGTACAGGTACAACACCAGGTACAAATACAGGTACCGGTCCTCAAAATGAGGTACCGGTCAACACCAAGTGCGGGGACCGGTTTCATAGGAGAACCGGACTATACCGGACCACGTGCAACCTTAGGTATGCATACTATGGTTCCCGGACATGGATCACATATATGCAAGAGTGCACAACATGTTTATAATCCAATGTTGGTTAAGTGTTCTAAACTCTTATTTCAATCATTGAAACTTTCTTAGAGGATGATAATAGTAAAAAAGCGGGGGTCTAACAACCACACCCAATATTTCGTTTGGAAATCTGAATAGAAAAACTCCAATATACTTTCAAGAGAATCAACTAGACAGTCAGAATCAATCTAGGGTACAATATATCAAAGAGTTTTGTATCTCTGTTTCACAATGTAATTAGAAAATCATACATATAGAAATCCGTGAGCCTGATTTTTATGTGAAACAACTTGTACAGTACCAAATACCAATGTTCAAGTGTCAATGAATTTAAATCAACAACCAAAGGTTGGATTATCTAATTGATCGTCCTTAACGCACAACCTGTGATATTTCAATTATATAACAAAATATAATGCGGAAAAGAAATAACACAAACACTACAAGTTTTGTTAGCGAGGAAACCGCAAGTCCAGAAAAAACCCAGGGACGTAGTCCATATTTGAACACAACACTGTATTAAGACGCTATAGACACTAGCCTACTACCAATGAACTTCTGACTGGACTGTAGTTGATAAATCTCAGACTGATTAAAGGTACAGTTGCGATCCTTACGTCTCTCATCCCAGCAGGATATTACGCACCTGATTCCCTTAGATGATCTCAACCATAACCAAGATTTCCTACAACCCAAAGTCGAAGAATTGATAAGCAAATCTGTCTCACACAAAAAAGTCTATAGAAAAAGATAAATATGTCTCCCACAAAAATACATACGTGTTTTATTCCGTATTTTGATAAATCAAGGTAAACATGAACCAATTGATATTCCAGACTTATATTCCCTAAGAACAACCTAGAAATATCAATCACCTCACAATAGTCTTAATCGATTAACGAAACAAGATATTGTCGAATCACAAATGATGAGACGAATATGTTCGTGACTACTTTTTATCTTTTCTATCTGAGAATCAATCTCGAGCAAATCTTTGAAAAGATAGTACTCAATTTGATATAACAGGGCAAGACAGAACACGCAACTACAGAGAAAATAGTTCGGTTTGGCTTCAAAACTACAATGAAATCTTTAAGTCGTCAACCTACAGGTTTTCGTGAAAAACTTAAGGTTAAAGGAGAATCCACTCTATTCGCAACTAGTATCACATAAGAGGTGTGGGGATTATGTTTCCCAGTTGCTAGAGTTCTCCTTTATATAGTTCTTAAATCAGGATTTCAATCTAAGTTACCTTGGTAACAAAACATTCAATATTCACCGTTAGATGATAACCTGATTAGATTCAAACTAATATCTTTCAACCGTTAGATCGAACTTAGCTTGTTATACACAAATGAAATGTACCCTCATTTAGGTTTATGTAACCGTACCTAAACGTGTACACCATGTTGGCTCAATAGTAGTTAACCGAGGTTAGCTATATGAACACTCTCATATCAACCTTATTTATCTTAACCATAACCAGTTCAAAGACTCAAATGAAACTAGTTAAAAAGTTGTTAAATTTCTATATTCTTATAAAAGTATACAAGAACACAATTTAAGCGAAATCGGTTTAATTCACTTGAATCAATTCATGAACATTATAGTCACGGTTTGCAAAGAATGCATTCCTTAATATATAAAAGTATTTGTTCATAAGAAAAACGATTTTGGAACTTTAACCATTCAAGTATACAAATGGGTACGCATACTTGAATAGCCGGACCAAGTTTGGTTTTTGCCAGTATGCGAACGGGTTGGCATACCTCCAAACCCATCAGAAAATTCCGTTCACAAACCTACGCCAGAATGCGTATGGGTACGCGCACTTGGGTTCCCGTATTTCTGAAACCAATAGGTACGCACACGGGTATGGATAAGGCTGCCCAAGATCCGATTAAGAAGACATGTATCGGACTGGTACCAGAAAAACTGGAACCGTACCGGAACTGGTGTATCCGGTACAGTGATCGGTACTCAGGTTGAGAACCGAGATATAACTAAGTACGCGGACCAATTTTGTGGTGGTACCATACCAAAAGAATCGGTTACTCAATACCATTGATTTTAAAGATTTTAATTAATCTTAACCCCCCATTTCTTCGCATATAACTTCCACTAACCTAATCCTTCAGTTCAATTCGTTACTTCCTTCTATCCTCCTTCAATTATTCTTCTTCTTCAGCGAAGAAGGAAACTCTATCACAGATTCACAGCATTTTATTCGTTTCGCAGACATAACCCTATCAAAAAAACCACCGTCTTCTTGTTCACTTCTTCTCTTCTTCTTTAGTTACTAACATCTCAATATGATTTTGGGTAAAGAAGATTAGTTTTTTAGGGTTCTTATTATATTGCATGTTTGATTAAACAACATCAATAGGTAATCAATCTCTATCTTACTTTTGATTTATATTTGCTTCATTATCTTTTGATTTGGGTTTTGTTTAGCCATGATTTCAGTGGTATGATTTTCAAATTTGGTCTAATTTTTGCAGTCAGTATTCAGTTTCTTTCAGCCGGACCCTGAGATTCCATGTTTATGTAATTTGATGATAGATGCAGGGCAAAAGGTTATCATTAATTGATGTTGTGAAGTTAATTTGATGATGGATCTGAAGTTTAGGGTTTCATAAGAGGAATTCAATGAAGACTTGGAAGATGAAATTGAAGGTATGGAAGGGTGGGAATCAAACATAAGGGTTTTTGATATTTGGGTTCTTATTTAAATTTAATTGCAAGAGAGGAAACATTGGGGTTGACTGAAATCAAGTGTGAAGGAGTCTGCTGAATTTAGTATAACATGGGAATATATCAAATTTGATGGATTTTGGTAAAGATGCAGATGCAGTTCATGAAGATGCTTGTTGGATTTGGTGGTTTATTTATGTTTATGTCTCTATTCAATTTCGTTTTTATTCTGTTTATGTCTCTATTCAAACAATCTTTTTATTGTATTTCTGTTCAATTTCTTTGGAACCATTAATTGATTTAGGGTTTCCAAGAAATGTTTAAATTTTGTGAATTTTAATAAGTTTGATAGATTGATATTAAGGTGAATTTGTGGGTTGATATTTTGTTCAATTAAAGTATGGGTTAAAACCCGGTACCGGAGGTACAGGTACCACAACAGGTACAAGTACATGTACCGGTCCTCCAAATGAGGTACCGGTCAACACCAAGTACGGGGACCGGTTCCATAGGAGAACCGGACCGTACCGGACCATGTGCATCCTTAGGTATGCATACTATGGTTCCCGGACATGGATCACATATATGTAAGAGTAGACAACATGTTTATAATCCAATGTTGGTTAAGTGTTCTGAACTCTTATTTCAATCCTTGAAACTTTTTTAGAGCATGATAATAGCGAAAAAGTGGTGGTCTAACAACCACACCCAATATTTCGTTTGGCAATCTGAATAGACAAACTCCAATATATACTTTCAAGAGAATCAACTAGACAGTCATATTCAATATAGGGATAAGTATATCTCTGTTTCACAATGTAATCAGTATGTTGGCAATGTATTGGCCTATTGCAATAGGTTTTCCCTATTTCCCATCCTCATTTTTCCTATTTCCCATCCCCTCCACAATTTCTAAAGTCAATTCACTTTTCAATTCTGGTTTTTCCTATGTACCACCCATAAAAATCGAATTGACTTTGACCATGATTATTACCATTTTTATTTGTTTTCTTCTTCCTTAATCTCTTTTTTTTATTTAACAAAACCAAAAACTATCGAGTTAAAAACCCTAGGTTAAATTCTGATGAATAATTATAATGCACCTATATCTTTATTCGTTTGTCATTTTTGGCGATTAGATCGGTACATGCACCATTATTATGGGATATTTTATTATGAAAAATCTAGGGAAAAATATATAAACCCTAATTCCATTATCAATTAATAGCAGTAGATTTTACTTGAAATTCCAAGGAACTACTCGCGCATCTACCAAAACATGTTAATTAAATCACAGTTGGATTCACGATCATTGTTTTGAGATTGAGTTTTTTGGTTTTTCTAAACTCAATAAAATTATCAGTAATTTGCTAAAATTATTTAGGATTATGGATGGCTAGGGAGTGAAAATGCGATCAAGAAGATGAGTTGCGGGTTAGTTAGAAGCACATGCTTCCAAATTCTACCTCACGAGAAAACTAGTGGATGATTCAACCATTACAGTGTAAATTATTAACTCAAAACTTTCTCCTTCACTATATTCACTGAAGGTGGTGGTGAGTTACATAGATGAAGAAGAATAGGTAGGAGTTGGTGGTGGTGTTATTTTGGGTGTAAATAAAAAGTTTAAGAGATAGTATTTAGGACAAATGAAATTTTAGATGGGTGGTACTTAGGATAATTAGGGATAAGAATTAAGGTGGATGGGAAACAGTAAAAATGGGATGGGAAATAGAGAAAACCTTGCAATAAGTGTCATTTTGTTTTGCATGTAGTGTAACTTTTTCTATTTTAATTAAGTCTCTTCATTTCCAAACGACGTGCTGCCAATGCTGGACTTTGTTTTTAAGGTTTATTATATCTCCGGCAATGTGATGCAAGTATAGATTCTTCTGCTTTTTCATACATTTGATGTCGTGCATCTCAATTTTTTAAGAAAAGAAAAAAGTTGTCAACCTTTCATCTTAAACTGGGCTAATGCGCCCCTATAACCATTATACGGAGAGCTGTGGCTGTGGCTGTTGGTAAAAAGGTAACCATACTGATCTATATGAGTATTAATTGAGATATATTGAAATGTAGGCATGAGCTTTTGCGTTTGATCATGTCTTTCCATTAGATCCTTCAATTTTAAAGAAACCCGACTTGGATGGTTCTATGGAACTTAAATTTGAATGGATGATTGGTGGGAATAAATATGCACTTTTTTTTTTTTTTTTTTTTTGAAAGAGTAGTAAATACGCTTGTAATTCTTGAAGGACTGATGACATGGCAATGACATGGAAAAGGTTCAAGTAATGATGTGACTTCTCCAAAGTGACTAATGAGATTGTCCAGTCTTTTTGATTGACTAAGATGACATGGCAATTTTTTTGACGATTAGTCTTGACTACAAACCAGAATTACTTTGGATGCGACATGTGGTTTCTTTCATCAAAATCTCTGTATGTCTTATATGATTAGTGATTATATTGTTTATCACATCTAGAGTTCTATGTGGATTTGATTTGTTCTTATTAAACAGAAGATCCCATCTCGATTTTCAAACACCCTAAATTAAGCACTACTGGCCGTTCTAATTAAGAATTAGAATATTAAACACATATAGAGTAAATTCTCGCAATGAGTTAGACCTTGATTTCCACACATGAGACGTTAGCTATTGTTGCTATATTTCAGGATTTGCATTTCCAAAAGAAAGTTTTATCCTCGGCAAAATTTGCAGTTTCCAAAGTCTCCCTCCCACTTCTTATTTGTTTTCTGGTTGTCCCCTGCTTATTATCTTCTTGTAAAGAAATATTTATGTGAACTCCCCATTTGTTTCAAGATAGGCACACAATTGACGTTGAGGTTTGAATCAGTGTTGACTTCGTACCAAAGAGCTAGTTGTTCTTCATTTTGTATGATTACTTGCGGTCTATCGGCAGTGTTCATGCATGATTTGACTTGTTCTTTCTAGCTCATTATTTGCATTTGTGATGTTTGTGCTGATATTCCGAAAAGAGTTTTTGTTCCCCTTAATCGTTTGATGCTTTGTATTACTCAACCTTTGTACCAACTTGTAAGAGTTGCTGCCCGAGAACCTCAGTGTTCCAAGAAGAAGATTAGCTCCGTCCAACCTATTTCTCTTAACCATATCTCCAAAACTTTGAAAAGCTTACTCCGTGACCTTGATTGCTGTCTAGTGTTGAGCATGATGGGTGCACATAGTCTGACCACACAACAACAATGAGATGTTTTATTCTTGTATTCATCTGTCTAGTTCCATATTTTCCAATTAGTTCCTCTGTCTAGTCTTGCTTCTATCAACTCAGCATCACCTCTCTTGTTAGACCAGCTGTAGGGGTAGGTAGCTCACATATTCCATATCATGCAGACTTGTTCTTGCTAAAAACCCTTTTAATGATGTCTGCTTCTTCTTTTTTTGAATCTGCCCGCGCCTCTCTTCTCATGACCATCACCTTCGACCGTCCAATATTTGTTGAAAATTGCTGCCATATCAGCTATATATGTAGTCCCAGAGTAAGAACTTCAAACTCCAGTTAATTAATTAGGAGGAGCATAAGCACAAGTGGCAATGGTTTCTTTACCTGTGGCAGTATCCCAAACATGGCAATTTATCATGCTTTAGAAAGCATGATAAATTGTTCCGAATTTCCAAGCCACTACTAGTCCTCTAGATGCCCCTATTGGTTTTACTGCAAAACAATTTTTATACTAGTCCTCCAGATGCCCCTATTGGTTTTACTGTGAAACGATTTTTATATCCTACACCATTGTAATTTGTAATAGGTAAGGCCTTTTTTTTTTTTTTTGTTTGTTTCACATATTCTGGGTCATGAAAGTCTTTGATATTGAAAACCTTTATACTATTATAAAGCAAAGATGCTATTTTTCCTTAAAGGTATGTCTTAGGTCTTATTATGATGTAGTGTTAAATCATTTTTTGTGCCTGAAAAACTGTTTTTCCTTATAGATGATGTGAAACTCTCTTATGGTGGTTTAACCGTTTGGGTTAGTCTCCTCATTTGGCTTTTCAAAACATAAAAGACATGCTGGAAAAAAGTAATGTTATTCCAATTACTCTCATCTGTCTCACAATTTTTGGGATTCCATGGTTATTGGTGATGGACGTCTGACTCCAAGCACCACAGTTGAGCTAAGTTGCTCGAAATTCAGTCAAATATGCTTACAGGTAAGTTACTTATGGATAATTTTTAATTTGTAACTGAAAACAATGAAATTTCCGTAGTAATCTTCATGCTTTTTACTAGTGGAGAGAACACTTGATATTAATTGGAAGTTTCCTACCTGTTGGAAAAAACGACACTTAGATATATCTGAACTCCCTTCCTCTAATTTTTAATTCTTTAATGCACCTAGAAAAATTATTATTTCAGCTCTGCGCAATAGTTGCTTGAGACATACTTGAGACGTAATGCCCTCATACAATTTCCTTATACTAACTTTCACACATCTAATCTCATTTAATCTACTACTACTAAAGTATTTGATTGTTTCAGTTTCATCAATGAGTGTCGTTTATTTCGCCTTATTGTTATTCTCAAAATAGTAGTTTCTCTGTATATATATTTAGTTAATCAAGGAGGTGGGAGGAGAATCATCCTCATTTTCATTTGTATTCTCTAACAAAGACTAAGTGCTTTAGAAATGGTATATAGATAGTGCATGTGTTAGTGCCTTGCGCATGTTTCACTGTTGTTAATGTTAGCATAATATGTTTCACTGTTAATGTTATCATAATCCTAATCTTAAAACCAAACTGGAACAGATCGCAGATAGAATCTTTTGTAATCTTGATTTGCTTTTCATTTTGTTAATTCAGTCATGGTCAGACTTAATATGAAATAAATGGATGCACTATTTTCTGTAGCAATGTATACAAGTTGAAATTGGCATTTCGTTTTGGTCAAAGAAAATTTCTTTACAAATTCATATATTTTGTACATTTGCAAATTTGTACTGAATGAAGAACTTTAAAAAAAAAAAAAAAAAAAAAAAAATACAATGCTCTTTGATATCTTAGTGGTTTAACACAACTTTATGTATTCATATATACCATTGAATCAATGTTATTAACTTTGCTATAGTAAATGGTTATCAGAGAAGAGAACGTGATAGGGGATTGTTGTAGTACTAGAGAATAAGATTAGGGGATTCCCAGAGAATAAGAGTTATAAGGAAAAAAAAAAACGTTTGGTGCCAAAATAGGGATTGGGTGGGAGATCCTGGTATTAGATTTTTAGGAACTATATAGTTACAGACTTAAGATACTGAATTTTACACAATATGATATTGTATTTTACACAAAATTCAGTTTATTTAACTGGAGTTAAGCCCTCGGTTTAGAATGTCAGATCTCCATCATCGGAGGGTTGTTAGGCTGTGAATTCTTTTTTGAATTCGCACCGCGAGTTCAAAATATTTTCCGTGATGTAGATTAAAGAATTTATGCTGAAGATTAACAAATAATAAATATGAAGTCAGTATTGATTTTTTTTAAGATTATAAACAGATGGACCATTATATTTACACCCGATTTAAAAATGTATTCCCATTGTTTTTCCATTTACAAATATAAGCCTGTTGGATGTTTCCTATCCAAATCCGTTGAAAAATTCAATTTCTCGGTCGTTTGGTTAATTTCTCGTTGACCGATATGGGAAAATGTATCTTAGGTTACAATTTTGTCCTTTGATAGTGGAGAAATGTCGTGTGAACATGGACGTCTCGGCACTTTAATCATGTCTCTTTCCGTCTAAATATCTCTGGCCGGCTCAATTTGACCAACAATCACGAAATCTATAGATTCGAAGCTAACTTAAAACAGATTCCTAACTTTGCTTAAGTTTTAACAACTCACTTCTCCGATATTCATTTTTCAATCCGGAAATACATCCTGTGATTTGATTTTTTTTCTTCTTCTTAATGTCGGAGATCTTTTTTTGAAACAATAATGATCTTAGATATAGTCTGTCTTAGATAGTTGACAACAGAAAATTTCCTTTCTCTAATTTTTCACCCCTCGAAATCTAGGGTTTTATAGCTAGCTCTATTGTGAATTGTCGGGATGTATTCAATTGTATTATGATTGAGGTAACGATTTTACAAACTTAAAACCGATCCCTTTTGTACGATTTTAATCGCATTTCTATATTTAATAGTTTTGTAGATTTTTTTACTGTCGTTATGTTATTGAGGAGTAGTCATTAGCATCGAGTCATCAACATCATGTTTATGGTATTTGATCAGCATTGGATGCAAGTGGATTCAAAGGATTTTGCACTACCACTACCAGGTAACTTAACTCTGTATGACTTTTAAGGTTCGGGTATATGAGTAATTAATGTCCAAGAACGTGAGGCCGAATAGACCAGCCTTCACTGGGGTATTGCAACTTGGGTTGTTGACAAGTGCAATCAGGTGTGTTTGTCGAACCCAAGGCAAGCTTGGTTTTAGATTGTTTGAGAAAGGAGTGTTAATTGCTTTTCGCTTTAGTTTTTGAGCAAATTTTTGCTGTCACATTCTTAGCTTTTTATTTTTGGATATGATAGTGGTGAAGGCATCCCAAATTGTTGCTATCATTGGTTAGCTAGAATGTGAAAACTCTATAGAGAATCTTATGTTTACCAATGAAATTCGAGTTATTTTGGTCATGATGTCGATTAAAGAAGGCATAAGATAAAAGCTTGACCGTGACCGATATGATTGTATCGAACTAGAACCTATTAGATAAAAACTAGATCAACAAAATTTGATCTTAGAGATTAAATATATCTGGGCAGACTAATCATTCCCATATACGAAGGCATTCTCCCACATGCATTCATATTAAATTTGTTGTATATAACCAAGGAAGTGTTAAATGTGGGCATTTCTTCACCTTTTGACCCTTACCAGCAACGATACTTGCGTTGCATCCTCTGCTCATTGCTACCATAATTTGCTAACATGGTAAGTTGATACTCGGCTGAAGAAAATCTAATGATTTTCAAATTTGAATGAATGCGAATCCCTTAGATTAACTGAATCATAAAACAGAAACCAAGATTACGTCGGCCATGATGGGATCACTTTCTACCTTCCTTTTCCGTTTGTTTGAATGATTTTCTGGTGTCCTAAGAATCATTTACTTCCCGTTCTTAACACTTTGAAGATATTAAATACCTAGAACAGGGATTCAAAAAGAGAAAGCCGAGCATCCAGACTTCAACCGGAACCCTTTTTATTGCATCATCACTATGGGACTGGCATCCTAACTACTAACTAGGTTCAAAGACACCACCGGCGATCACTAATTGTCAAAACAAAATGTACTACCATTTAAAAAACGAAGCTGAAATTTAGTCTCTCATCATTGTTCTTCAAAGACCATTTAAGATATGAAGTCGTTCCTGCCTGATGATTTTCTCGAGATTTAAAGAATCGGAATGGAGGGTTTCTGTAAAAGAAAACTCTGCTGATGGAGCTAATAAAAGAAGAAATGTCCTAATATAATAAGGTTTCCTACTCTGATTAATTTCGTAACCTGATTTATAAAAATTTAGAAAAAAAAAATTCTTACCTATCGGGCCAATGAGAAATGTACGAGCACATAATAAATAACTTTTCTCGGTATGGGAGAAAGAATGAGAGTTAATATTGGTCACTGTAATGGACGGGTCCGTAGGCCCAGGCTGGGTTGTCCTTAATGGTCAGGTCGCAAGCAATGTAGTCAATTTCAGCCGAGATGACCGAGATACCGCCAATAATATCGGTTTCGGTGTTTATCTGAGATGTCGATATTTCACCGATATTCACCGAAATATAGTGTCTCAGTCCCTGACCGATATTCATCGAAATCCAATATTGACTACATTGGTTGCAAGCAGTAGCTATGATGACCCCATTAATTGTTACTATGCCCGATATATTGAACACTCGGATCTAAACACTGGGAACATTCCTAATGGCCTATAGGCTCTGACTACTATGACCTTTATTATCTGGTTATGTTTCCGGTAAATTCTGAGGCTGATTAAAATATTTTCAAAGGATAAACGCGGTGACTAAATAACAAACAGAAATTCAAGGAAAATATTTTGAACTCGCGGTGCGAATTCAAAAAAGAATTCGCAGCCTAACAACCCTCCGATGATGGAGATCTGACATTCTAAACCGAGGGCTTAACTCCAGTTAAATAAACTGAATTTTGTGTAAAATACAATATCTTATTGTGTAAAATTCAATATCTTAAGTCTGTAACTATATAGTTCCTAAAAATCTAATACCAGGATCTCCCACCCAATCCCTATTTTGGCACCAAACTTTTTTTTTTCTTTCTTATAACTCTTATTCTCTAGGAATCCCCTAATCTTATTCTCTAGTACTACAACAATCCCCTATCACGTTCTCTTCTCTGATAACCATTTACTATAGCAAGTTAATAACATTGATTCAATGGTATATATGAATACATAAAGTTGTGTTAAACCACAAAGATATCAAGAACTATCCGTCTATTCCTGTTAAGACGATGATCCGTGAAGCCAAAAGAAAAACAAATGGTGTAAACTTTATTGGTCGTAATTGCTATTACATGATATGCTTACTTGCACTATCAGCCATAATGCGATATTAGTCAGTAACATGAATTTGCTTTTTTCTTTTTCATTTGTTTTGGATTTAGGATTGAATTTTCTGAATATCCCATATCTCTTTTAGAAAGGAGCTTCAAGCTTAAAATATTTACATCTGGTTCAAATGAAAGTAATCTTGACATGTATGGTAAATAACTATGTGGTATATACGAGTATGATTTCCTAGGATCCATCTATGATTGAAGCGGAAGAAACCCATCATGTCAACAGAAGTTTATAATGAAACTCCGTATAGACCTTTCAGTACCGGTAACCAATTATGTTTCTCTCTTCTGCCATACTTTTGCTAATGCAATGATACTGTATATACTTGCTAGTATGGTTTCATGAAGTACGGCACAGTTTATAAAGAACTTGTTTTCATATACTAGCTATAGATGATGAGGGTCAGAGTCAATACAAAGTAGTGCCAGTGATTCAACCTAGTAGTACTACTCTTCACAGCTTCATTGATTGGATTGAATCAAACCAATATACCATCATTAATAGAAACTAAAAATCTTAATGCACAGAACTTGGCACAAAGGTGTTCTTAAAAGTGGGATCTAACCTGGCGTCGTAAAGATGTGCGAACTTTCCAAGAATGTTGCTTGATATAAATAAGGAAAAATCAAAGATTCTCCATTTTGCACAAAATTCGATTTATCTAACTGGGGTTAAGTCCTCAGTTTGATGATGTCAGATCTTAATCATCCGAGGGTTATTAGGCTGCGAATTCCTTTTTTGAACTCGCAGTGCGAGTTCAAAATATTTTCCGAAATCCAAAGAGGTTGAGCCCCGGCCGTAGGCCGGGTGATACCTAGTCAATAGTCTAAGAAAAGGTGGTGTGTATGTAGGTCAAAGAGCGGCCGAGATCGTTCGGAATTTTGGACGGCAAAGATTAAGCCACGGCCCAACTATACTTGACTAACCTTAACCTAACCATATATCTTCCCCGCCAGCTAACAAAGCTCTTCTCCGTCCCTAACCGGTGGTTATGTTCAATAATCACTATGACCCCTAGCTGCCCCTATTTTCCTTACTTTGTTGTTGGTATAACCAAACCCCGCTAGCTTCTGTTTTCCTCTCGGACACTTACGCCGTACGTGGAAGAACAAACAACTTTTCTTTCATCTGTAATTTATCATTAGTCTAACGGCGCGCGGGTTATAACCCCAAAGGTGTCATTATCCATGTATAAAAACCCCAAAAAACAAATTGTTCACAAAAACCCAATTTAACATAAACTGTCTATATTAGCCTTCTAGTTTAAATCACCCAACAAAAATAAAAACAACCCCACATTTAATTTTTAATATATTCTCACCACCACTGCCTCCGCCGCCACTTCACCACCACCGCCGCCGCCACTGCACCACCACCGCTGCCACTACACCACCACTGTACCACCACCGTCGCCATCGCCATCGCCACTGCACCAACATTGTACCACCACTGCACCGCCACCGCGCCGCCACCACCACCGCCACTGCACCACCCCCTCCACCGCCACTGCGCCACCACCGTGCCACCACAACCATCGCCACTGCACCACCACCGCCACTGCACCACCACTATCGCCGCCACTGCGCCATTGCACCACCACTATCGCCACCGCACCACCACCACCACCACCACTGCACCGTCACCTCCGCCGCCGCCCACCACCGCCACTGCGCCATTGCACCACCACTACCAGCCACCACCACCAGCCAGCACCACCACTTTCGACCACCGCCGATCACCAATGCCGCCAACCACCAAAGCACCACCACCAACCACCGTCGCCGAGAAACACCACCATTATCACTGACCACCACCACCAACCAGCCACCACTGCCACAAAAAAATGAATTTCATTGATCAATATTCAACCAAACAGAAAAAAAATGATGAAACCAAACAGAAAAAATGATGAAACCAAACAGGAAAAAATGATGAAACCAACATTGGTTTCACCAAAAACTAGATGAAATCGAAATTGGTTTCATCATTTTTCCACATATTGTAATTTCAACAACACAAACTTCAATGATGAAACCAAACACACCGACTTCCAAGTCATGCCGAATAAACTAGGAAAAAATCAGGTGAAACCAAAATTTGGTTTCATCGTAAAAGAAACACAATAAGATGAAACCTACCACCATCGTCAACATTTTTGGAGAAACGCCGCCGATCACCAACGCCGCCGACCACCACCGCCAACACCTGCCGTAGCTCCACTAGCACCACGACCGCCCACCACCACTGACCAAAAATACGATGAAACCTATTTTGGTTTTATCATAAATACGATGAAACCATAGATGGTTTCATCATAAATATGATGAAACCATAGTTGGTTTCATGAGAATTCAACTGCAAGAAAAATTATAAGAGATATTATACATGTTCATTGATAGAAAGACATCATTGAATTGTCATGATTGACATGGCATTCCTAAATGCTATTTCGCAAAGCTTCGAAAACACTAACGGATGAAACCACACAACTACCTAAACATTATCACAGGTAATTCAGTTTCATAGCATTCTGTAAAGAAGCCACCAACACCATTTTGTAACTCAATTTTTTCTGTTTCATACTTAACCTAAACACAAATACCACTTCTTTAATTCAAACCACATAATCTCCACCACAGCTAGAATTGTAAATCCTAATCCGCAGATATCAAACACAACAACAATTCAAAATCATAAACAAAATTCAATTTAAGTAAGGATAAGATTAGATGGAACCAATTTTGGTTTCATCATAAATACGATGAAACCATAATTGGTTTCGTCATAATTTAACTGCAAGAAAAATGTTAATCTATGAAGCCTGGGGTCTAGCTAGGTCTTTGAAGCCCCGAAAGAAAGAATGCAAAAGTAAAAGTAATAGAAAATCTCTGATGCAACACTAAAAGTGGAATTGTCCCTTGGGTTATTAGATATAGATGACATATGAACTTCTCCTGGTTCCTTCCGCTGTAATAAGTTTTATGTATCAAAAAGGTCACCGAAAGAAATTCACAGATCAGATCTCCTAGTGCCACGATATACAATGTTTGAAGAAATAGATAAGAGAAACTACTAACCTCAATCCATGTGATAGTTGCAATCCTCTTTCTGAAATAAATTGATATCTTCTCATTTTTCATTTTTATGTCTTTGCATGGATAAATCAAAACAAATCAAAAAAGAACTCTTCAGCTAAATTTCTACGGAATCCAATTTCATTTTGGTTGGAAGGCTGCAATGTAAAAAGAAGGAAATAAATCATATTAACATAAGAATATGCACAAAATAAATTCAGCACTGTATATGAATTTATGGGTCATTCTTTAAATCAAAAGATTAAGAAACACTAATTTTTTCTAAATGAGAAAGTATATTAAATAAAAAGTTACATTTGCGGAAGTAAAGTGATTCCGACAAGTCATATAAGATTTAAAATCCGACATTAGTTCATGTTTCCACTAGACACTATATGGTCCATATCTTTTTTGTCATTCTTTCTTGACTTCAAAGAAGACAGATTTTAATCAAGATTCCTTAGAGGTCTCCTCATGATATGTATGAATTCATGGTAGTGTCACTATGTGACTCAAGTAGGTTAAACATAGTGACACACCCAACCTTATGTCATATCCATGTACTGTAATTTTCATTAATTCAAGCAGAAAATGAAATGTGATAAATTATTAAGCATTATCATGGTTCGACTTATGTATTTTCGCTCGATCTACATCTTGTAAATCAGCATATCTGAAAATGAGTCTTTAATCTCATTTTGAATTTTAGTTAAGCTTCAAAGATCAAATCCAATGTAGAACTCGAGAAATTAAACAAAGGTGTAGGCTTCACCTTCATTGATAATAGATAAAACCATTAGCGGCATCTTAATATTTCAACCCGTTCCAAGAGATCAAATTCCAAAATATGGTCCTACAGGCTCCATCTAGAGGACAACCAGTTCATAGTACTTAAATCCCAAAGACAATAGCATGGTCCTCGAAATCTTGTTGGACCATTAAGGATCAATTATATATAGGTAGGGATGCTCCAAAATGCCTATCTATCTGTCTATTTAATGAAAAGGTTGGTACCATTTGGAACTTCTGAGTTTGGTGTTCTTTTTGAAAAGTAACATCTTGGGTATTCTTAGAGACAAAGAAATTAGGAAAAAGAATACGGTGCGAAGAGAACCTAATTATCAAAAGATGTAATGCATCATTGACGACAAAAATAGGTAAATGTATATTGACTTAAAGTGCAGGGAAACAATTTATCACTTTTATGGGTGTTAAACGAAAAAAAATAAAAAATAAATCCATCTTTAACTTCATGAATCACTGGCATAAAAGCTAACAATCCAATCTCATACTATCAAATACAAGAAGAACGATGTAAAAACTAAGATGTGTCATTTTTTATTTGCTTAAAATCAGTTCATTGTTTCTGACCTCTTGCAATACTCGCTTGAAGCTCCACCAGAAGTTTAAGATCCTCCTCTTTAACAAGTAAATGCTGAACCAGTATTTCCCGGCTTTCACCACTTGCACCTCGGATCAATCAAAACAAATCAAAAAACCATTCAACATTTTCTTAGTGATTTTGAAATAATATAAAGTCTGTGTATCTACAGATTTCAGCTTGAACCATTCAACTTAGCTCATAGGAAGAGGGGGGTTACCTGAAATCGATCAATGGCATCAGCAGCAATAGTAGTGTAGGCACTACCCATATGAGGAGGGGCATTAGTAAAGAGATGTAGTGAGAATGAATGGGTATGGAGTGATGGATTGAGCTCCCCATCGTCACTTTGCAACTACGAATAAGGCAGATGAAGATGATGAATGTTTTGGCCAAATGGAAAGAAGATTTCGGTGATTTAAGAAGACATTATTTATATAGGTAGTTTTGGATTTGATCGAAGAAGACGTTAATGGAGAGAATAACCAGAGAGTATTTTGTGAGTTGCCGAATACGCTCTCCGACATCTCTGCCTAATCAACCACAAATGATTATCAACCAACAAAAACAGAGAAACACGCATATCACAGTTATGAATTTATCAACAGCACCGAGAAGAGTACATATATATTAGTATTCTCTTAGGCATTTACACAAACAAATGTAGTTCAAAAACATCTAATAGAGCGGGGAGTAATTTTGAGGAAAATCAAACATTTCTTTGCAAAAAAAAAAAAAAAAAAAAAATCTGACGGCAACCATAGTTCACAGACTCAAATAAAATTATGCTGAACCCACAGAATCTAAAATTACTGAGATGAATTGATATCTTCATCATTTTTCATTTTTATGTACTGTACAAATAAATCAAAACAAATAAAAAAACCGAGTAATCAATTTCAAGAAATAAACACAAATCAATCAAAAAAAAAAATCAAAACATTCCCATTTATCGTTACAAACAGTATGATCAGTATCAAAAAATAAATCTAAGAACTACAGAAAGTTCACTTACCGGCAGCTAGACGGGCGAAGAAAAAGAGACAAAATCTGAGATTAGTTGTAAACAAGAGATTATTTACAGGAAAAGTTAAGATCTTAAGCGATTTGATGTTTTTTGTTGAACGTCATAATTCGTCACCAACCCATCTCTTTTCTTCTTGTTCTTCAATTGTAGTTACAATCGCAACCCTAATTTCAACAATTTCTTCATCTAATATTACAGAAACATCACAACATCACCAGATCCACCTGTATTTCCTTCTGAATTTGAAGATGGAACTATGGTTAGGGTTTTTATTATGGTTGTTGTGACGTTGAGAGGAGTTTCGGGTGGTGATGTTTACGGTGGTGGTAATGGTGTTGGTGGTGAAGAAATTGAAGGATGCGGAGGAGGGTGGTGGTAGTAGTGAGATACGAAGAAAAAAATTGTTTCTGGTGGTGATTGTGGTGGGGAGAAGGCGACGGATTAACGAAGAAAAAAAGAAATGAGAGAATAAGAAGAATGTAAAAGGGTATGTTTGGGTTTTTTTTTTAAAAATAACAAACACTAAATTTACTCATTATTATTTGACCTGGGGTTTTTGTGCCACTTTCTTTTGAAACGGTTTTTATTTGTTAAAAATAACTAGGATATGACCCGTGCCATAACGGCCCGGGTTTTGGGTCTTACGACGGTCTGTGTTGCTTTTTCTTTTCTTCTTTTTTTCCTGAGAATTAAACAACTGATATGAACCAATGTCACCCACGTTAGTTGTTATTTTCTTAGTTCACAGAACGACAAATCTTAATATTACGACAGTTCACTCAATTTGGGATTGTACTCAGACTTTGTAATATAAAATTAATGTTATACAGAATAACTCACAGGTTACTACCCTGTGACTGTAGAATTACTCCTCAATGAAAGAACAAATGAGCCAATCAATATTATTAGTGAATTACTCTCCAAATGAAAGAACAAATTATCCAATTAATAAATTAGTGATACGCTTGACACTATTACGTTACATAAACTTATCATGGAAATTGAACAAATGCCCTAAACTATTAACTTGAGCGTACCAAATTTTTTTCAGAAAATTCATTTTATTTTTGTACACTACGGATAATTTTTTTATTTTTGGTCCATAAATTCCCCTCATTTTATAATGAATCTCATAGATTTTACTATTGAAATAATTTGATTTTACAGGATTTCTCAAAGAAAATTGAACATGAACCCATTGAACGGAAGAAATGGAGTTGTAGCCCATTCAGTAATGCACATCTCACTTGAACACCGGATCCTTTTCTTCAAAATTTTACCATGAACCTCAATTGAATGCAAAATGACAATCAATAGAATTACATACCTAATAATGTCATATGGAAATAATTTATATATGTCCATGAATTATGAAACATTCCAAAATATGGATATCCGGTACTTGTATATAAGTGATCAACCCAATAAGTACCAAATTCTAATTGTCAAAATTCAGAAGAAAAAGCAACTCAAATTTACATTTCAGTATCTCAAAATAAGAATCAGATTCAAACCAATAAGCATTTAAAGTATATATTATCCTACATTTCCATTTCCTTCTCCTTCGTGAATTGAAGCTAACCATTGTGTATGGATTCTCACCTCATTCATTTTATCTAAATTATTTTTTACAATCACCCCCATAAACGCTCTAGTATTAAAGTGAGTGCATTACATGCATTAAACTAAGTTGATTACATCCCCGGTTAATGGCCATAACCGCATCTTGAATATGAACATAAACATGGAAGAGCGCTACAAAACTACTAAGAATAAAAGCATTAGTAACACAATGGGATGCCCCCATATTAGAGCAAATGTACTATCAAAATTTACCAGGCCTACTCATGTAGACAAACCTGAAGTAACTAATGATAAGCACAATTATGATATCAGTTGGTAGCAAAGAAAAAAGTTAATAATTCACCTGTTTCAGGGGAGCTAGAGCGCGTTCTTGTGTCATAGAAGAGGGCATTCCTGAAAGCTCTACCCATAGATTCCATTAGAGAATCCACTCCCAAATTGCTAGATGAAGATCAATCAACCAAGTTTGTGATTAGTACATTAATCTTACTTTTTCATATTATTTCCACTAAGCCATACTTCTGATAAGCCATAATGCATATGACTATCCTCAAACATAAATATTCTACTCTATTATCAAACCTAATATTCGAACTTTGTCATCGTAATTGAATACAAGCGTTCATAGTGTTGAAATATGGTTTAAAATATCTAAGCTAACAATTGAAGATATTATAAGTAAATAATGCAATCACTTGTTCATGCGTCAAAGATTGTTCTGTATTTTGCATGTATAAATTAAAATCAAATTGCAACCTACATGGGTTGCGAAAACGAAAAAGTTCCCAAGAGGACATCAAACTCCCACTTGGAAATGCAAAACGACCTTTAGCATGTCTTATGGTGACTTATAGAGGTTTTACATGTTGTCCCGGCATCTAATATGAAATATGCACATAGGTGTATAAACATTAAAGAGTTTAACTCGAGACACTATTTGTAGATCCACAAATGTAGATGATAACATTGTAATAATTATCCTACAACTATATTAGATTCTGGATGAATCAAGCAAGTTTAGCAGCTTTATATGGATTGGATAAAGGAACAGTAGTGAGACAAAAAGGGTGGTGTAGCCTACCTTTTTTTTTTTTTTTTTTTGAAGCATTTGTGTAGCATGCTGATGTATCACGCATACAACTTTCTAATTAGGGTCATTCCCTGTTTGAACACTCTTCCTCCATGAAAAAGCATCAGTTTCGGATAATATGGATCTATGAAAAAGTATCAGTTTCGGATAATATGGATCTATGAAAAAGTAATTGAAATTGGTCCTAAATTAGATCACCAACTTCCAGAATCCAAATAATCGTCCACACTTGTTTTTCATTAAATCTATGATTATTCTTGGCTAGTTGATTTAAGATGATTAACACTTAACTATAACAGGTTGGATAATTTCGATCTGGAATGATCAAATTTCAATTTTCATTCTCAACGGAGTTAAGCATTTTGAAATATGTTAAGCAAACACAATGAGATAAATGTAATTTTCTAGTATAACACCAAAGATATCCGAAGTTCAACTTTGTTAGGGATCAACCAAAAAGAACAAAGTTGGTTTCGTTGACGTAGATATCAAGTAGTCACCCACTTCAATCTTGCACGAAATTGATGTAGATAGAGTATTGCTAGGTGTAATTGCTCTTATCATCCAATGATTATTGCGACCAAAATGGATCCCGTTAGCAACTCAATTTTGAAAGACCAAAGTAAGAGTTATTGATAGGATCCATAAACCTCTTGTTTGACGCTTCAGATAAAGAAAATATGAGCTTGTATAATGACTATAAATGAATAATAGAAGAGCAAAAATTCGCTTGTGGAGATAAAGTGAGGAACTCTCTTTTTGCGTAGTCACTATACAAGTCAGAGATAGGGTTATTTTGGATTTTTATGAATCATAGGCGGTTGTATAGGGTTATTCTGGATTTTTTGCTACTAAGAAACTCCACCAAAAAACCTATCAAATAGGCGTGGGAGTAAGTAGCATCAAGCTCAAAAGGATGTGCGTCTTACATTCTATGAGGTAAATAAGTGAGACCAAGATCTTAAATCTAAAAAATCAGCAGATATTTCTTATGTTCATTTGTAATTAAAAAATTTAAATATCATCAAAACGACATGATAAGTCATCAAGCGGATAATCTATAAAAGAGAAGGAAATCTATAGATGTACTGTACATACCTTCTGAAGCTCCCTTTTAGCATTTCCCAACCAAATGATATCCTACCATTTCCACAACCTGAAAAAATACATATATACCATCTCCCACAATAAGTACTACTATCTCGCAAGCGACAAACAGTATATACATATACATATTGCAATTTAGGAAGAAAGAAATCAAGAAAGTTTATAGTGAAGGACATACAACTTCATGTAATGGTGATGGGTTTGACATCCCCAATTTTGTTTGGATTTAACATGGAATTAAGCATCTCAACTGCATCAATCGTTTAAGATGATAATTAATTCAAGATAAATAATATCCGGACAATGGATCAGATTCATGAAATTCCGTTCCATCAAGCATTGTTTTCTTTTAAGCATCATAAATTGGTTGACCATTATTGCAATTTTAATCGCTCTAGGATTTATTTGAGGTCCATAAACCTAAACAAACCGAAATATTACAGTGATCACTAACTCTTAAATGTTAAAGAGCTTAATTGTTAGTAAGAATGTCACCTTCCTTTGGAGAGTATTTGACAGCAAGAGGAATTCAAATCCAACCATTACCACAGCCAAGTTCACCAATAGTCTTATCTTTAAACATGGTATGAGGATGTCTCTTCCATCCTTCATGAAACGTGCTTTTGGCATCCAAGTTCTTAAAATTTCCATCATTCCCAATTTCTTTCTTTTTCCGATACCCTATGCAAAACTAAATGGAATACTCAAAAATCGAACAAAAATACCAAAAACTATCATCAATCAATACGCGAGTAAAGCCACATATATACCTTTCTAATATATCAAATGTAGTGGCCGTATGTAAAAAAAAAGAATCAAGCAACATAAATCCTACAAAAACTACGTAAAACAATTTGCAGCCAAGAAATTGAATTAGGGAAAAATCGAGTTATCAATAACCAAAATTAGGTTAAATAAAAATGAAGAGACATTGATTTGTAAATCAGAGATACCAAATTAAATAAGAAGAATCACCTTCTTAGGGATTGTCAAAAAGCCGCTTTGATGCAGGTCCAAAACTGAAATTCCCTGTATTTTTCCAGAGAAAAGAAAAAGTAAGACAAAACTAATCCAGAGAAATGATAACTTACTTGGGAAATATTCGAGAGAAGAGTAACGCCTTTCCTTGATGGTGGGTCGTGGGTAAAAAGAAAGTAATTAATAAAAATAAAAAGAAGACATGAAACGGCAATGGTGAGATTTAGGACCGTTGGATAAGGCTAAAAATGGGTGTGCATTCTCAGCCGAGATTTATCTTTTGCACTTTGAGATACTTGAGGGAATATGAACCGTCGATCGCTTAAACACGATCATTCACCACCGTTGGATTGGACAAAAACCATTTGTTTTTGTAAGATAGATATGACCGGTTTTTCTTATCACTACGTGTTCACCTAGGGGTTTTTGTCACTAGTTTTGTTAGTCTAATCCATTATTCTTTCTCGAGTGCTAGCAAATATCGGATTTGGTGTGAGTGTGACTATACATCATTCTCGCTCACTTTGTCCTTTCAAAAGTATATGATGTAGAAAAGAGATTCGTATCTCTTTCTTTACCAAACTTTATTAGTTGTTTAATTAGTAAGTCGCCCCCATCTTTATCATTCCAATTTTATTTGCACGTATAAATTAGAGTTGTTGTTAGTTTTGAATCCTAACCTGACTTACTACCGTTACTCACTTTGGAAATGTGTTAAATAATGGTTAAGAGTGGTTGTCTTTCGTTGCACCCTTTCGGCTTTGAAACTATGGTTTTGAACAACAATTATTACGAAGAGATCTTTCTTCAAGTTTTCAGTTCCAAATTTATCATCAATCATAAGTCATATCGAGTTAGAACCATTTGTTGAAAGTTGATTTGAGGTTTTCTTTGATACTAGTTTATCTTAAGTTAATAAGGATATCATAAGCGAGGTGGATACATGCTTTACTAAACATTTTAGAGACAAAAAAATGGGATTAAGGGTTAAAAGTAAAACGATGTATAATACTGAGTTTAAGGTTATGGTCATCATGTTAGAGTCGTCTCAATTTCTATAGCCTCCCTATAATGAAACACGCACTTTCCTTGGTCTTTAGTATCCCATGAAAAGCAACCGAAAATGAGATTAGGAGTCGATACGAAACCCCTTTGTCTACCCTTAACCCCTAACCCTTTTATTCTACTCGACCTCTCCGTAACCCATCTCTACCAAAGAGTTTCCTATTCCTAACCCATCTCTCCAGCTCTATGATTGACTCTTAACAATTTTCTATCAAACAGATTCGATTAGTATCTGTTTCCATTAAATGCCGTTTCAATTTGGTATGCTTAATTATCGAGCACGTACACCTCAAAAATTTGTGACGTGTATCATTCACGGTAGTGAAAGTAGATATGTCATTAGCAATTCTAATGCCTTGCTCTTATGCAATTTTGATCACTTCGTATTATCATTATCGCTCTATATTTAAGTGGTGTGTATGTAGCAGCTTGGCTCACTTCCAAATATATCTCAATTGGCTACATATATTTTAATTCAGATAAAGAAGCATATCTTCTACTAGGTGAAAAACTGAACCGAGAATCAACAAACTGAAGGCACCAAGTATGGAATTCCCATTTAAGGTGTTGTTGGAGATCAAGGGAATGATGAGTGTAGTGCCAAGTATATATTCCTTAGTTATGTTTCTTGATCCAAGGGAGTCATACGATCCTACCAACCAAAAGGTCATCTTAAGCGAGACGTGGTGTTCGAAAGGCCACCGGTTCGATCACCGCTTCTCTATGTATTAGTTAATTGATATGCAAAGTCACTTGAATGCCCACCTGCACCACTGTGCTTGAACTTTGGCACAGAGTATCTATACACATGTCATCAAGTACAATATGAATTCTCTAGCAAATTTAAAAAAAAAAAAAAGTACAAATAGGAATTTTACATATGAAATCAAATTTCATCGAAAAATAAAACAAAAAATTATAATACCAAGCATGCGGAGGAGACGACTCATATTGAGTCAAGTTTCATCGAAAAAATCAAACAAAAAATTTCAATACCAAGTACATAGAAAGAGGTAAGGACTGGGAGTCTGGGACTGATCGCAGAAAGAAAAAAAAAAGACGGTACAAAAAAAGGAAATATCTGATATTGACAAGGCTAGGGTGTGCATAAATTAAATGATGGATGGAACAACTCATTTTCTTGATCGGAATGGGACAATAATGATCTGATATTCTATAAAAGTTTTTCCTTGACTATGCAAAGAAGCTAAGAATGTTTTACCATATTATAGTTCCTTCTACCAATCCAAGAAGTGATTTGATTGCATAAATGTGAAAAACAAAAGATGGAGGAACCCATTTCAGAATAACTGAAAGGAAAAGTAGTAATTTACATATTTTATATTATGCTAAAACAAGTTGTTTGTGGATCGTAGATACCCATTGCAGCTGCAACTTAAATTTCTTCCTGTTACACATGTTAACTTATGTCCAAGCCTAATCACCATGAAATGTGTATGGACAATGCTACTACCGTGAAAAGGATTAAAAGCAACATTGAAATTTATTGCATAGAAAATACCACAAATTTGCGGTGAAATTGGTATCGAGTCGGCATAAAATTAAGAGATCTCGGGACTGAATCATCCCAAGAAAATTTGTAAATGAAAATTTTAGGTTGTGGACTGAGGAGGTTACCTAAGCTTAAGCCCAAATTATCCCTCTCATGTGGCATACGTACTATGGACAATGCTACGGACGTCAAGTGTATTCGGAACAAAATACTAATATTATCAGGTTTTGGATACTTAAGTTTTCACTATCACATGAAAGCTTAAAATATCCTGCAAATCTTTAAATGGGCATCCCATATCCTGAAGCTCAAGGACTTCCTCGAAAATCGGAACAAAAATATTTGTAGAAATGAGAATAAGACAATGCTAGCTAAGACGAGCATGATCAACCAATCTAAAACAAGCATGGTTAGGATTCACCAATCTATAAGACCAAGGATAACCGTGCAGGATTGATTAGATTTGGAGCCAACCAAAGCTACCTTCAACCCAACTTAAACCAACGCTTAGTCGTTGGGATCACCCTGAATACCAGCTAACCACAAAAAGGTTGAGCCCGGCCGTAGGCCGGGTGATACCTAGTAATATATAATTAGATCTAATCTTTATTAACCTATTTGAATATTTCATTATCTATGAGCTGTCAACCGGAGCTTTATTTGGACATGCATTATATGTATATATATGTTATATAGTTTACTTGCATCAAGTCTTGCACCGATGTACTGAAGTTTCTTAGCATCAATTCCATAGAAAGCGTTAAACATGCAAATTTCTAGATCGGCAAATAAATCGTATCCTAAACTTTGAAAACCTGCTCTGATCTTTTGTAGTATATATGAAGCAATGAATATCTGATCTAGAATGGACGAATGCACAAGGCTGCTAGCAAAATGGATCCTAACTCGTTAGGATTCTCGGTTGGCACATACTGCTGCAGCAGTCATCTAGTTATATGGCAGTTTTCGATTGAATCAGCCATGTAAAGGATGTTTGGATGAGAAGAAGGGAATTTGTAGCTATACGAAAAAGTCGAATTTTCCTTTGTTGCATTCGCGAAATTTCTAATCGCCAACCTTCTCAACACCATGTTTCAGTAGATCAATAGAATATTTGAGGATGTTGAATTTCAACAGTATTGTGGAGTAAAAGGATATTGGCGGCGGCAATTGTCAACAGTCTCATATACTGCAATATGTTTTATCGAAGAAAATAGTTTCCCTTCTTCCATGATTGGAATTTATTGTATCAGTCAGATAGGGGTTTTGGGAGCTTCTGCGCAAATTTAGAAATGAGCTTCCAAGTAAACACTTGCAATTAATTTATGTGATCTTCCGGCAACATTTGTTGGGAAACAAAATCAAATGAGATCGACACATGATACAACAGGCTCATAAGGAAGTATAGGATTTAGTCATGGAATTCAAAAGGCTAACAAAAATTTGAGTATGAAATCAAAATTTGGACCGCTGGGTCATTGGGTCGATTGCGGGTTACAAGCCATTGCATAACTCAACTCGATCAAAAATGAACAGAGACTCAAGAGATAACTCCTTCACGTTACATGTATGTGATACCAAAATCTATAACTCTGGGCGTGGGAATTCAAATGATCAGAAGTCGCACGGAAATGATGGAGACATCGACTTTCAAGCTCAATGACAAGATATCTTGAAATGAGAGGACAAAACTTGGCATGGTTCTCAAGGCCAATGTAGATCACTTAGTGCAGTTCCCACGAACATCTTTCAGGTCCAATTACAAACTTAGCGACATCCTCATAACATATGCACTACGTTCAACATTCCAACTGATTTTGTACTTGAGACCAAGGGTAACACCTAATCACACTGCATTCAACCTGTCATAAGACATTCGCTTTCAGGAAAAGCACTTAACCGAGCAACTCTTATCCAGATCTTCCTGTTGGAATACCTATTAGGTGAGTGAAGTTCAAAATGCAGCTTACATTGACATTTGATTTTAGTTCTATAGCTGTGCAGCTATTACACCGGAATCGAACTGCAGAAGCAATATACGCAGCATCACAGAAAACATAAAATGCAGCTGAGACTGAATCCTAATCAATAATGTCCTGGTCGACACCTGCGCTATATGGATGATACTGAAACATGACTAACCAGTCATAAATAAAGCTGAATGTAGACATGCTTCCACAAAAAAAGTTCATTTCAGCTGAGGTGAAAACATTACAGAACTTCACCATACGATGATATCCAAAAAAATCAAAACAAGAAACAAAGGTAATACTGTATACTCTATTAGTTCCTGCGTTCCTCATTATGGTGGGGTTTACACAACCGTTTACAAGACTGATTATATACATAGATTCACCAACAACTTGAAACTTTGTAATTCCTACATTATGTGGAAAAAACAAACATTTTGTAACTGCCCATAATTCTACCATGTTGCTGCCATTTGTGGAAAATGTATTTTGGGACGGCTGCAAGCAAAGGTACCGTTATCTGATTGAAGTATTCCACGGTGGCTGGTGACTTTGCAATTTCCTGGTGACTAAGATTCCACCTGTACCTACAAGATGATAAAAAGTGGGTGCTCCATCAGTATTCAATTTAAAATAACCTGCAGCTGGAAAAGTCCATCCACAATTGGTTAATATTGGAGGCAGAGCTACATTCAGTAGCTTTACTGAGCCTGATGCAAAACTGACTCAATGTTGAACTGCTTCCAATGAAATATAAGTTCATAGAGATCGAAATGAACCAGAAAATAAAAGGTATAATGTAGTTGAAAAGACGCTTCAACGGTTTTAAGTGATAATGACAGTAAGTAAGAAGCCAGTCAAAATTAAGATGGTCTGTGGAGATATTAAGTAACCCTCATTCTTCGGGTCCTTATCCCAATGCCGACAATCTACAGAACATTCTAAGAAGAGGTGATCCAATGATTTAACAGAATGTTCCAATCTAATAAAAATCATAGCGTTTTATGCATCCTTCATTTACAGAATAATGATGGATTTACTAGTTCCTTGCTATATCAGCTACAGCCCTACATTCAGCTTACAACATTATTCCAGAATGCACAAGTTACATGCTAAACTTGTAAGCTGTCATCACACTCATTAGCCGCCACATTATGCACCAAGTCAAATCTTCTGTGGAATATGCACCTTATCTTATCTGATCTTAAGTTCTACCATCTACCACATTCAAAAAGTTCAATCTGATGCTTAGACAGTTATTTAGATATAAAAACTCGCAATTAGTCACAAAATTTGGTTCTCCTTAGCATTTTTTGCTTTGTGAAGATGTCTCACCCTGTTCTTTTTCAGAAGCCTCTTTCAAGGCCTGCATCTGGCAAGTTTTTACATCCACAATTATTTTTTATTTCTGCTCTAAGACTTTTTTAAGTCAGCCATGAAAACGAACGCGAATATTCAACTTACATGAAGGAGAGAACAAGGGGCGAGGAATGACAAAGTTTCTGAGCACATTAGCATTGCAATTGAATCAAGATTAGAGAATCCATGGTCTGTTCCAGCTTCCAATACTTCTAGTAGATTGACAGTTCTTCGATGATCTTTATTCTTTAGTAAGCTGCTATAGCAAACCATAATTATATGATCAGCCAACAATATTCACACCAAGGAAATGGACAACTCACTAGTTTCACATCAACAAGAAGATGTCTTGAAATGTCGAAATGTACTTACAAAAATTCAGGAATACAGGAATACAAGAATTCCAAGTTATGAAATCTAACTAATCCAAGTCTCTTAATTGTTAATTGATTGTTTCACAAAAATTCGTGACTACTTTTTATTTTTCCCATCGGAGAATCAATCTCGAGCAAATATTTGAGAAGATAGTACTCAATATGAAAGAATAGAGCAAGACAGAACATGCAACTACAAGAACACAATTTAAGCAAAATCGGTTTGATTCACTCGAATCATTTCATGAACATTATAGCCACAGTTTGCAAAGAATGCATTCCTTAATATATAAATGTATATGTTCATAACAAAAACGATTTAGAACTTTAACCATTCAAGTATGCAAATGGGTACACATACTTGAATAGCCGGACCAAGTTTGGTTTTCGCCGATGCAAATGGGTACGCATACCTCCAATCCCATCCGAAAATTCCGTTCACAAACCTATGCCGCATGCAAACAGTGCGCGCACTTAGGTTCCCTGACTTCTCAAACCAACAGTACGCATACGGGTATGCATAAGTCCGAGCAAGAACCAGCTAAGAAGACCTATACCGGATCGGGTAATCGAAAAACTGTCGAATCCGGTGTAGCCGATCAAGATCGCACTCAGTTTGAGAAACGGGATAAAACTAAATACAAGGACTGTATCTGGGGTGGTACCATACCAAAAGAACCGGCTTACTCAATACCGTTGATTTTAAAGTTTTTAATTAATCCTAACCTCTATTTTCTTCTCATATAACTTCGACTAACCTAATCCTTCAGTTCAATTCGTTACTTCCTCCTCTCCTCCTTCACTTATTCTTCTTCTTCAAATAAGAAGGAAACTCTATCATAGATTCACAAAGAACCACCGCTTTCTTCTTCGTTCTGTAGACATAACCCTATCACAAAACCACCATCTTCTTCTTCACTTCTTCTCTTCTTCTTTAGTTACCAACATCTCAATCTGATTTTGGCTAAAGAAGATTAGTTTTTTAGGGTTCTTATTATATTGCATGTTTGATTAAACAACATCAACAGGTAATCAATCTCTCTCTCTCTCTCTCTCTCTCTCTCTCTTTTGATTTGTATTTGCTTCTTTATCTTCGGATTTAGGTTTTGGTTAGCCATGATTTAAGTGGTATGATTTTGCTAATCTGGTCTGATTTTTTGCAAATAATATTCAATTTCTTTAAGCCAGACCATGACATTCCATGTTTATGTGATTTGATGCTCAATGCAGAGCAAATGGTTATCATTAATTGATGTTACGAAGTTGATTTGATGATGAATTTGAAGTTTAGGGTTTCATAAGAGGAATTCAAAGAAGACTTGGAAGATGAAATTGAAGGTATGGAAGGGTGGGAATCAAACATAAGCGTTTTTGAGATTTGGGTTCTTATTTAAATTTAATTGCAAGAGAGGAAAAATTGGTGGTGACTGAAATCAAGTGAGAAGGAGTTTGTTTGAATTTAGCAGAACATGGGAATGGATAAAATTTGATGGATTTTGGTAAAGATGCAGAAGCGCTTCTTGAAGATGCTTGCTGAATTGGTGGTTTATTTCTGTTTATATCTCTATTCAATTTCATTTTAATTCTGTTTATGTCTCTATTCAAACAATCTTTTTATTTTTTTCTCGCTCAATTTCTTAGGAACCATTAATTGATTTTGGGTTTCCCTGAAATGTTTAAATTTTGTGAATTTTAATAAGTTTGACAGATTGATATTGAGGTGAATTTGTGGGTTGATATTTTTTTCAATTAAAGTATGGGTTAAAACCCTGCACCGGAGGTACAAAAGTACAACACTGTGTACAAATACAGTACCGGTCCTCAAAATGAGGTACCGTCAACACCAAGTGGGACCGGTTTCATAGAGAACCGGACTATACCGGACCACGTGCAACCTTAGGTATGCATACTATGGTTCCCGGACATGGATCACATATATGCAAGAGTGCACAACATGTTTATAATCCAATGTTGGTTAAGTGTTCTAAACTCTTATTTCAATCATTGAAACTTTCTTAGAGGATGATAATAGTAAAAAAGCGGGGGTCTAACAACCACACCCAATATTTCGTTTGGAAATCTGAATAGAAAAACTCCAATATACTTTCAAGAGAATCAACTAGACAGTCAGACTCAATCTAGGGTACAATATATCAAAGAGTTTTGTATCTCTGTTTCACAATGTAATTAGAAAATCATACATATAGAAATCCGTGAGCCTGATTTTTATGTGAAACAACTTGTACAGTACCAAATACCAATGTTCAAGTGTCAATGAATTTAAATCAACAACCAAAGGTTGGATTATCTAATTGATCGTCCTTAACGCACAACCTGTGATATTTCAATTATATAACAAAATATAATGCGGAAAAGAAATAACACAAACACTACAAGTTTTGTTAGCGAGGAAACCGCAAGTCCAGAAAAACCTGGGGACGTAGTCCATATTTGAACACAACATCTGTATTAAGACGCTATAGACACTAGCCTACTACCAATGAACTTCTGATGGACTCGTAGTTGATAAATCTCGATCGATTCAAGGTACAAATTGCATCCTTACGTCTCTCATCCCACAGGATATTACGCACCGATTCCCTTAGATGATCTCAACCATAACCAAGATTTCCTACAACCCAAAGTCGAAGAATTGATAAGCAAATCTGTCTCACACAGAAAAGTCTATAGAAAAAGATAAATATGTCTCCCACAGAAATACATACGAGTTTTATTCCGTATTTTGATAAATCAAGGTAAACATGAACCAATTGATATTCCAGACTTATATTCCCTAAGAACAACCTAGAAATATCAATCACCTCACAATAGTCTTAATCGATTAACGAAACAAGATATTGTCGAATCACAAATGATGAGACGAATATGTTCGTGACTACTTTTTATCTTTTCTATCTGAGAATCAATCTCGAGCAAATCTTTGAGAAGATAGTACTCAATTCGATATAACAGGGAAAGATAGAACACTTTAACTACAGAGAAAATAGTTCGGTTTGGCTTCAAAACTACAATGAAATCTTTAAGTCATCAACCTACAGGTTTTCGTGAAAAACTTAAGGTTAAAGGAGAATCCACTCTATTCGCAACTAGTATCACATAAGAGGTGTGGGGATTATGTTTCCCAGTTTCTAGAGTTCTCCTTTATATAGTTCTTAAATCAGGATTTCAATCTAAGTTACCTTGGTAACAAAACATTCAATATTCACTGTTAGATGATAACCTGATTAGATTCAAACTAATATCTTTCAACCGTTAGATCGAACTTAGCTTGTTATACACAAATGAAATGTACCCTCATTTAGGTTTATGTAACCGTACCTAAACGTGTACACCATGTTGGCTCAACAGTAGTTAACCGAGGTTAGCTATATGAACACTCTCATATCAACCTTATTTATCTTAACCATAACCAGTTCAAAGACTCAAATGAAACTAGTTAAAAAGTTGTTAAATTTCTATATTCTTATAAAAGTATACAAGAACACAATTTAAGCGAAATCGGTTTAATACACTTGAATCAATTCATGAACATTATAGACACGGTTTGCAAAGAATGCATTCCTTAATATATAAAAGTATTTGTTCATAAGAAAAACGATTTTGGAACTTTAACCATTCAAGTATACAAATGGGTACGCATACTTGAATAGCCGGACCAAGTTTGGTTTTTAAGCCGAGATCGAAACGGGTTGGCATACCTCCAAACCCATCAGAAAATTCCGTTCACAAACCAACGCCAGAATGCGTATGGGTACGCGCACTTGGGTTCTCGTATTTCTGAAACCAATAGGTACGCACACGGGTATGGATAAGGCTGCCCAAGATCCGATTAAGAAGACATGTATCGGACTGGTACCAAAAATCGAACCGTATCGAACCGTGTATCCGATCAAGATCGGTACTAAGGTTGAGAACCGAGATATAACTAAGTACGCGGACCAATTTTGGGGTGGTACCAGACCAAAAGAACCGGTTAGTCAATACCATTGATTTTAAAGATTTTAATTAATCTTAACCCCCCATTTCTTCGCATAAAACTTCCACTAACCTAATCCTTCTGTTCAATTCGTTACTTCCTTCTCTCCTCCTTCAATTATTCTTCTTCTTCAGCGAAGAAGGAAACTCTATCACAGATTCACAACATTTTATTCGTTTTGCAGACATAACCCTATCAAAAAAACCACCGTCTTCTTGTTCACTTCTTCTCTTCTTCTTTAGTTACTAACATCTCAATATGATTTTGGGTAAAGAAGATTAGTTTTTTAGGGTTATTATTATATTGCATGTTTGATTAAACAACATCAATAGGTAATCAATCTCTATCTTACTTTTGATTTATATTTGCTTCATTATCTTTTGATTTGGGTTTTGTTTAGCCATGATTTCAGTGGTATGATTTTCAAATTTGGTCTAATTTTTGCAGTCAGTATTCAGTTTCTTTCAAATTTAACCACGAGATTCCATGTTTATGTAATTTGATGATAGATGCAGGGCAAAAGGTTATCATTAATTGATGTTGTGAAGTTAATTTGATGATGAATCTGAAGTTTAGGGTTTCATAAGAGGAATTCAATGAAGACTTGGAAGATGAAATTGAAGGTATGGAAGGGTGGGAATCAAACATAAGGGTTTTTGATAGTTGGGTTCTTATTTAAATTTAATTGCAAGAGAGGAAACATTGGGGTTGACTGAAATCAAGTGTGAAGGAGTCTGATGAATTTAGTATAACATGGGAATATATCAAATTTGATGGATTTTGGTAAAGATGCAGATGCAGTTCATGAAGATGCTTGTTGGATTTGGTGGTTTATTTCTGTTTATGTCTCTATTCAATTTCGTTTTTATTCTGTTTATGTCTCTATTCAAACAATCTTTTTATTGTATTTCTGTTCAATTTCTTTGGAACCATTAATTGATTTAGGGTTTCCAAGAAATGTTTAAATTTTGTGAATTTTAATAAGTTTGATAGATTGATATTAAGGTGAATTTGTGGGTTGATATTTTGTTCAATTAAAGTATGGGTTAAAACCCGGTACACGGAGGTACAGTACCACAACAGGTACAAGTACATGTACCGGTACTCCAAATGAGGTACCGGTCAACACCAAGTACGGGGACCGGTTCCATAGGACAACCGGACCGTACCGGACCATGTGCAGCCTTAGGTATGCATACTATGGTTCCCGGACATGGATCACATATATGTAAGAGTGGACAACATGTTTATAATCCAATGTTGGTTAAGTGTTCTGAACTCTTATTTCAATCCTTGAAACTTTTTTAGAGAATGATAATAGTGAAAAAGTGGTGGTCTAACAACCACACCCAATATTTCGTTTGGCAATCTGAATAGACAAACCCCAATATATACTTTCAAGAGAATCAACTAGACAGTCATATTCAATCTAGGGATAAGTATATCAAAGAGTTTTGTATCTCTGTTTCACAATGTAATCAGTATTTTGGAAATGTATTGGCCTATTGCAATAGGTTTTCCCTATTTCCCATCCTCATTTTTCCTATTTCCCATCCCCTCCACAATTTCTAAAGTCAATTCACTTTTCAATTCTGGTTTTTCCTATGTACCACCCATAAAAATCGAATTGACTTTGACCATGATTATTACCATTTTTATTTGTTTTCTTCTTCCTTAATCTCTTTTTTTTATTTAACAAAACCAAAAACTATCGAGTTAAATACCCTAGGTTAAATTCTGATGAATAATTATAATGCACCTATATCTTTATTCGTTTGTCATTTTTGGCGATAGATCGGTACATGCACCATTATTATGGGATATTTTATTATGAAAAATCTAGGGAAAAATATATAAACCCTAATTCCATTATCAATTAATAGCAGTAGATTTTACTTGAAATTCCAAGGAACTACTCGCGCATCTACCAAAACATGTTAATTAAATCACAGTTGGATTCACGATCATTGTTTTGAGATTGAGTTTTTTGGTTTTTCTAAACTCAATAAAATTATCAGTAATTTGCTAAAATTATTTAGGATTATGGATGGCTAGGGAGTGAAAATGCGATCAAGAAGATGAGTTGCGGGTTAGTTAGAAGGACATGCTTCCAAATTCTACCTCACGAGAAAACTAGTGGATGATTCAACCATTATAGTGTAAATTATTAACTCAAAACTTTCTCCTTCACTATATTCACTGAAGGTGGTGGTGAGTTACGTAGATGAAGAAGAATAGGTAGGAGTTGGTGGTGGTGGAGATGGAAACTTGAGTGATTATCTACGTTTTTTTTCCTTCTTTTTTGTTTAGTTGTAAGGTGATGTTATTTTGGGTGTAAATAAAAAGTTTAAGAGATAGTATTTAGGACAAATGAAATTTTAGATGGGTGGTACTTAGGATAATTAGGGATAGGAATTAAGGTGGATGGGAAACAATAAAAATGGGATGGGAAATAGAGAAAACCTTGCAATAAGTGTCATTTTGTTTTGCATGTAGTGTAACTTTTTCTATTTTAATTAAGTCTCTTCATTTCCAAACGACGTGCTGCCAATGCTGGACTTTGTTTTTAAGGTTTATTATATCTCCGACAATGTGATGCAAGTATAGATTCTTCTGCTTTTTCATACATTTGATGTCGTGCATCTCAATTTTTTAAGAAAAGAAAAAAGTTGTCAACCTTTCATCTTAAACTGGGCTAATGCGCCCCTATAACCATTAATACGGAGAGCTGTGGCTGTGGCTGTTGGTAAAAAGGTAACCATACTGATCTATATGAGTATTAATTGAGATATATTGAAATGTAGGCATGAGCTTTTGCGTTTGATCATGTCTTTCCATTAGATCCTTCAATTTTAAAGAAACCCGACTTGGATGGTTCTATGGAACTTAAATTTGAATGGATGATTGGTGGGAATAAATATGCACTTTTTTTTTTTTTTTTTTTTTTGAAAGAGTAGTAAATACGCTTGTAATTCTTGAAGGACTGATGACATGGCAATGACATGGAGAAGGTTCAAGTAATGATGTGACTTCTCCAAAGTGACTAATGAGATTGTCCAGTCTTTTTGATTGACTAAGATGACATGGCAATTTTTTTGACGATTAGTCTTGACTACAAACCAGAATTACTTTGGATGCGACATGTGGTTTCTTTCATCAAAATCTCTGTATGTCTTATATGATTAGTGATTATACTGTTTATCACATCTAGAGTTCTCTGAGGATTTGATTTGTTCTTTTTAAACAGAAGATCCCATCTCGATTTACAAACACCCTAAATTAAGCACTACTGGCCGTTCTAATTAAGAATTCGAATATTAAACACATCTAGAGTAAATTCTCAGAATATTCTAAAGCAATGAGTTAGACCTTGATTTCCACACATGAGACGTCAGCTATTGTTGCTATATTTCAGGATTTGCATTTCCAAAATAAAGTTTTATCCTCGGCAAAATTTGCAGTTTCCAAAGTCTCCCTCCCACTTCTTATTTGTTTTCTGGTTGTCCCCTGCTTATTATCTTCTTGTAAAGAAATATTTATGTGAACTCCCCATTTGTTTCAAGATAGGCACACAATTGACGTTGAGGTTTGAATCAGTGTTGACTTCGTACCAAAGAGCTAGTTGTTCTTCATTTTGTATGATTACTTGCGGTCTATCGGCAGTGTTCATGCATGATTTGACTTGTTCTTTCTAGCTCATTATTTGCATTTGTGATGTTTGTGCTGATATTCCGAAAAGAGTTTTTGTTCCCCTTAATCGTTTGATGCTTTGTATTACTCAACCTTTGTACCAACTTGTAAGAGTTGCTGCCCGAGAACCTCAGTGTTCCAAGAAGAAGATTAGCTCCGTCCAACATATTTCTCTTAACCATATCTCCAAAACTTTGAAAAGCTTACTCCGTGACCTTGATTGCTGTCTAGTGTTGAGCATGATGGGTGCACATAGTCTGACCCCACAACAACAATGAGATGTTTTATTCTTGTATTCATCTGTCTAGTTCCATATTTGCCAATTAGTTCCTCTGTCTAGTCTTGCTTGAGTCAACTCAGCATCACCTCTCTTGTTAGACCCTCTGTAGGGGTAGCTCACATATTCCATATCATGCAGACTTGTTCTTGCTAAAAACCCTTCAAATGATGTCTGCTTCTTTTTTTTTTGAATCTGCCCGCGCCTTTCTTCTCATGACCATCACCTTCGACCGTCCAATATTTGTTGAAAATTGCTGCCATATCAGCTATATATGTAGTCCCAGAGTAGGAACTTCAAACTCCAGTTAATTAATTAGGAGGAGCATAAGCACAAGTGCAATGGTTTCTTTACCTGTGGCAGTACCCCAAATATGGCAATTTATCATGCTTTAAAAAGCATGATAAATTGTTCCCAATTTTCAAGCCACTACTAGTCCTCTAGATGCCCCTATTGGTTTTACTGTAAAACAATCTTTATACTAGTCCTCCAGATGCCCCTATTGGTTTTACTGTGAAACGATTTTTATATCCTACACCATTGTAATTTGTAATAGGTAAGGCCTTTTTTTTTTTTTTTTGTTTGTTTCACATATTCTGGGTCATGAAAGTCTTTGATATTGAAAATCTTTACTATTATAAAGCAAAGATGCTATTTTTCCTTAAAGGTATGTCTTAGGCCTTATTATGATGTAGTGTTAAATCATTTTTTGTGCCTGAAAAACTGTTTTTCCTTATAGATGATGTGAAACTCTCTTACGGTGGTTTAGCCGTTTGGGTTAATCTCCTCATTTGGCTTTTCAAAACATAAAAGATATGCTGGAAAAAAGTAATGTTATTTCAATTACTCTGATCTGTCTCACAATTTTAGGGATTCCATGGTTATTGGTGATGGACGTCTGACTCCAAGCACCACAGTTGAGCTAAGTTGCTCGAAATTCAGTCAAATATGCTTACAGGTAAGTTACTTATGGATAATTTTTAATTTGTAACTGAAAACAATGAAATTTCCGTAGTAATCTTCATGCTTTTTACTAGTGGAGAGAACACTTGATATTAATTGGAAGTTTCCTACCTGTTGGAAAAAAAGACACTTGGATATATCTGAACTCTCTTCCTCTAATTTTTAATTCTTTAATGCACCTAGAAAAATTATTATTTCAGCTCTGCGCAATAGTTGCTTGAGACATACTTGAGTCGTAATGCCCTCATACAATTTCCTTATACTAACTTTCACACATCTTATCTCATTTAATCTACTACTACTAAAGTATTTGATTGTTTCAGATACTCATCAATGAGTGTCGTTTATTTCGCCTTATTGTTATTCTGCAAATAGTAGTTTCTCTGTATATATATGTTTGAAGTACATGCCCGACTAAGTGCTTTAGAAATGGTATATAGATAGTGCATGTATTAGTGCCCTGCGCATGTTTCACTGTTGTTAATGTTAGCATAATATGTTTCACTGTTAATGTTAGCATAATCCTAATCTTAAAACCAATCTGGAACAGATCGCAGATAGAATCTTTTGTAATCTTGATTTGCTTTTCATTTTGTTAACTCAGACATGGTCAGACTTAATATGAAATAAATGGATGCACTATTTGCTGAAGCAATGTATAAAAGTTGAAATTGGCATTTCGTTTTGGTCAAAGAAAATTTCTTTACAAATTCATATATTTTGTACCTTTGCAAATTTGTACTGAATGAAGAACTTTTAAAAAAAAAAAAAAAAAAAAAAGATACAAAATATATGGAATGAATTTTCAGAGAGACATTTCCTCATAAACATACATATATTTTCTTCAGAATATCTTCTTGGTTTACGATATCATTAGATTTCCCCTTATTTGTTCAGAAGAGTTCCCGTCTTGTGAGACAGTAGTTTTAATCCCTTTATGAGGAGATATTCCAATGTCCTTTTTCTTATTACCCCCAATATTAACTCAGCGAAACAGAATCAATCAGAAGCCAGAACTATCACAGCTTCTATCATAGAATCTATATGCACAGCAGCAAATTTTCCCACTTTTGAAGATCTTGGTGAGCACCAAAGCAAGCCTACAGATAATAAAATACTAAGTCTCTGTGATCCCCTAGGGTATGTAACAACAATCCATTTTTTGATGATCAGATCTTTAACATTTTTTGATGATCAGATGTTTAAGATTTTAATTACTATAATATCTTGCGAATATATTCACATTTATATTAGGCCAAATTTTCATTACTATAATATCTTGCAAATATATTCACATTAATATTAGTTCCAAATTTACCTTGAATTTATCTTTTGAAACCAATATAAAAATGAGCTCACAAACCCTTTGCTCTTCATTCCAATGTTGTTCTTGATTTCTTCCTCCCAAAATCAACAAAAATGGGCATAAAAATTCTCTTTTACATTCTTTTCATTATCTCATTGAGTCACTCCGTTTTACCCGCATTGAAAAGTTCCGTAAAATCATTCATCGTTCAAAACTTCGAGCTAATAGTTTGATGAGTTCAACAGCAGCTTCTGAAGATAACCCCACAGATCTCCGCGCTCCATTTTCATATGAATCGTCGAGTTACGTGGTTCAACTCTCTGTAGGTACATCTCCATCCCTAGATGGTTCATACCTGATTTTAGATACCGCTGCCGAACTTACTTGGCTCCAGTGCGATGGTTGCATCGACTGTGTTAAACAGAAGCAGACTCTGTATACTCCTCATTACTCTTCTACATACAAATTGCTTCCTTGTGACCACCCATTGTGTAAATCTTATGAATGTAATCATAATCATTGCAAATTCAAAGAATGGGATAGTCTGGATGTGCATGTTGAAGGATTTATGTCAACAGATTCTTTTAGTTTTGAACCTAATTTTAAAAAATTTACGGTTCTTGACGGAGTTGTGTTCGGTTGTGCATATGGAACCGTCGGGTTTGGCTTCCAAGACAATCCCGATAACAATATCAATGGCGTATTCGGTTTGGGCCCGGGTCCTCGTTCATTCGCTTCTCAGTTTGCTCCTCACGGAGTCTTCGATTATTGTTTAGCAGATTGGCATTTTGGACCCCCAGATTATCCAGGTTGTTATGACCAATGGCTCTTCTTAGCACAATCAATTAAGAATTGAAATAGAAATGAAATCAAAAGTAAAACAAGCACACACAACACAAGGATTTATAGTGGTTCGATCAAGATGATCTACATCCACTTTGGAAGACGATGATAACGATTTCACTATGGTTCAAACAATAATTACAAGAGTATGATTCAAAAACCCCTCTCAATATCATGCCTCTAATGCCTCTTACTCTATCTTAGTTACATTGGTTTCTCTTGTTAGCAAAAGGAGAAGAAGTCTCTCTTTTATACAAAAAAACTCACCTACTTAGCAAACAACTTTTGACTACTATC